>MU158949.1:376171-510855 GCA_015888305.1 Antheraea pernyi
CCCCCCCCCCAGATATTACCCACTATAACCTCAAAGGATAAAATACCCCGATTTTAAAACATTTTTCATTGTTGCTCCTCTCCTATTAGTCTTAGCGTAATGATATATAGCCTATGACACTAACAAATAACGTGGCTTTCTATTGGTAAAAGAATTTTCTAAATCCGTTCACACCATTAAAATAAAATACCTTAGATATATTATGATACATAGATATACTTACCATAGATAATATTGAAACATGTCCAAGTTGTGTGTTTCCTGCGAACATGAGGCGAAGGACGATGAAATTCGTCAAGAAAACGCAATAAGAAAGCCTTCCAAGCGTGTGGAAACATCGCCTTTCCAATATATCCCTTAGAGTGGCTGTCGAAATAATATCACTTTAGTTATAAATCGTAATTTGTCACCACAGATAATAATAACGACTATATATTGTGTCGTTCGGTACATTTCAAAATAAGTTAAATGCAATTTTAGTCGTTCATATAATGTGTTGAATTTTTTTAAGATTTCCAGTTTTTATTCACCGGGAACGTAGTTCAAATTTTGCCTTTTATAAAGTTTTTTTTATAATCTTCATATTTCACATGTACAAAATTTGAAAATCTTGAAAAATAACATAAAATATCAGGAACGGCTAAAATTGGATTTAGCTCATTTTCAAATTTTACGACTCATATATCGACAGTAAATTACGACATGAGTTATTTTATAACAATTATTATAAAGCTATTATCAGCTATTCTGCTATCAGCTAACTTGCTATTTTGTATCGTGTCACACATTATAGCAGTGAAACGATAACAGAGTAAATCTTATTCATTCGTATCGTTTCTTTGAACGCGAATTTACCATATAGGTATTCACGCTTACTGATTATTGCATAAAGCTCATTTATCCGCACTTTTTTTTCGAACTGACTACGCTATTGACCAAGCAAGGTCTTAACAGCTTCACTGGACTACGAGCGGACCGGACTACTTTATCCACACGTTGTGATAATACTGGCCGATAATGGATAATTTGCAATATAATTATGACGTCTCTAATACTGTCTTAGTTTTTGCTCAGAGATCTCCATCACTTTTAATTGATTTTACATGTTTCTTGTGATCATTTCAATGAACTAACAATATGGTAGTAAGTTAGAATCCATGCTCCGTGATATTATTTTCTAACCACTTCAATTGTGCACAATCACTAAACTATATTACAAAAATACAGTCAAATAACACAAGGTTACGAGTAAAACATAGAATCAACTACATGACATTCCAAGATCTCGCCAAAAATTCCAGTGTAAATGTTATGTAGGATAATGTTTTGGGATAATTGATTATGATAGTCTAATTGAAAGTATTTTAAAAATCTTAAAATATATGTAATGAAGTTTTCGTGATGAATTAAATTATTTTTTGATGCAAATTGATATTAGTTATCTCAAGACGGTAATCAACGAGATATTACAAGCCAATAAGCCTAGATCGAATTGCCAAATACAAAAAAAATCTCACAATAACACAATTAAGAAAAGTACAAAACAGTTGGTCATTTACTCACAATTACACTTGCTAAAGCATCCAAGAAGGAATAGGTTAAAACAAATTGCAATGATAACGCGGTCCAAACTAGCATATACTGCTGACACCCATATAGATTGTGGAGTATCGGAGAGGAAAACCGCTCCGAGCAACATCACACAGCCTCCAAGCGGCAAAGATGAGTGGAACACTATGTTACACCACTGGAGAGAACAACAGCAAATTACATTATGTTCACACAACAGTCACTATAAGTGGTTAGATTTCAAAATAAGCCAAATCCAATATTAACCGTTCCTAATATTTTAAGTTATTATTCAACATCTTCAAACTTTGTACATACGTGTAAAATATAAAGATCACAAAAAAATCGAGGCACTCACAAGGACTACATACATAAGTGAAAACTAAAAACAATAAAATAACTGTGTTGTCTTTTGAATTTTTATTTAATTATTTAAATTTCATAATTTAAACCGACGTGAAGTAACAGTGCTTGCATTGTTGCGTTTCGTTCGGTCAGTGAGAGCGCCGGAGGCCCACCTCCCTTCCCCCTTTCCCATCGCCCATTCCCTATCCCCCCTAACCCCTCCCTCATACACAGGCTGGCAACGCACTTGCGACGCCCAGGTACCAGGACTACCAGGGTAGTGCCTATGGACGGTGGTGATCACTTAAAATCAGGTAACCCACCGGTTCGTTTGCCTGCTATTGATATAAAAAAAATTGTTTATTGAAATTATTAACATACGTCTGGTTTTCACATCTATTGGCACTCGGATCAATAATTATATACATTTTTATACACTTTACACAAGGGCAATACAAAGTATGAATATTATATACTACGAGACACTAGTCTGACGCAAGCACAATACGCTCGGTCACCCTTTACTAACATGTCATGACGCGAAATTAGCATTTTATCTGCTGCCAAAAATTGAACTAAATTAACATTTCACTTAAAAAAAAACTAAAAACCTTATGAACGGCAAAATTTGAACATTATTCTCGGTGTAAACAAACTGGAAATCTTAAAAAAATTAAACGTTATTATATGAACCATTAAAATTGGATTTAGCTCATTTTGAAATATTGAAATTGAAATATTTAATGACTCATTTATAAGACCCGTTCTTTATAGCTGTTATTTCGTAAAAACCAAATGGAAAATTAAGAACATCCACCAGCCGCTATATATAATAAATTTAAATGTGCTTCCTACTGTATAAAAAATTTATATCTAAAATATCGACACAATTTAAGTTTAAATAAATGTCAATTTTAGATTCCTATAACTTTTTTTTTGTGTTTGCGCCTTTTCATCCTATATATATCAACTTGAATAGAATGAAGAGATGTGAATCGTCTCGTAATATGCGTTTTTTTTTACAATATAGACTGTTAATTATAATGATCTTTGAGCTTTATTCTTAATGGTGGTAGAGCCACGCTGAAACTATTATTGGTTTCAGCATGAATGGGTCGGCTCGCCCGGGGTAGTACCACACGACCCATAGAAAACAGACGTGAAGTAACAGTGCTTACATTGTTGCGTTTCGTTCGGTCAGTGAGAGCGCCGGAGGCCCACCTCCCCTCCCCTCTCCTCTCTCCTCTCCTTTTCCCTCCCCTAACCCTTCCCTCCGAAAGATGGCAACGCACTTACGACTCCTCTGGGGTTGTTAGTGTGCATGGATGGTGGTGATCACTTAACAGCAGGTGACCCACCTGTTCGTTTGCCACCAATGACATAAAAAAAAAAAAATCTTATTGGATCGTTCGCGTAAATGTCACGCTCCGGGTGTTGCTGCCTTCATTTTGAGCTTTAACGTTAAAATGAAATGAAACTCTTGAATATATTACGAACCCGAACCCGAACTTACATTAAGAGCCGGCAAAAGGATTGAAGAGGATTTGAAGCTACTTCTCCTCAGTTCAGTTTTCTATAAATCCATTCTCAGTAGATTTAAATAAACATTATTTTCATTTGTGAATCCAGCAAGGCTCTTAGTAAATAACCTTCAGATCAGAAACGGTATTATGGAAGTAACTGTTCCTGGGTAGAAATTACCTTTTTCTGATTGACCTTCACAGCGGCTTGATGGTTGTTGTGGAGAATGAAGGCTGTAGCCACTCCGCCGAGGTATCCTGGTAAGTTCATCCAGAAAGGCAGGTAGAGTAGCCTTAGGACCTTCGAATCGACGAACAATGTGCGCAGGGCTCTGTAATTTTTTTTTACCATCTCTGCCATTTCTGTCTGTTTGTCTGTCTGTTCACGATAAACTCAAAAACGACTAAACGGATATTCATGTCGTTTTCACCAATAGATAAAGTGATGCATGAGGAAGGTTTAGCTTGTATACCTTCTATTTGTCAAGGTTTTTTTTTTTATCATGGCGGGACGTCCGTCGGGCCCACTAATTATTGTATAATAGACTATCTTCCGCCCGCGACTTTGTCCGCGTGGAATAGTTACTTTGGGTTAACTAACACGCAGTGGAAACTCTCAAAAGGAAAAAAAACGATTTTGAAACATTCCTCATTGTTGCTCCGCTCCTATTGGTCTTACCGTGATGATATAGATATGTAGCTTAGAGCCTTAGAGCCTTCTTTGATAAATGAGCTATTATAACATTGAAAGAATTTTCCAATTTGTCTAGTAGTTCCTGAGATCGGAAATGTGACGTCTGGAAATGACACCCCTCTCTGTGCATCCACTAATAACGAATGTAAATATTTATGTTCCTGTAGAAATATATGACATGAAAAGATAAACCAGATCGAATTTCTTGCCGGTTCTTCTCGATGACTGGACTGTTTTCCGAACCGGCGGTAGGTTTGACGTTCATAAGTGCCTTCTCAGGGCCTAAATTGAATAAAAGATATTTTGATTAGCGTGTTCAAGCAAACAAACAAACCCTCCAGCTTTATAAGGGTAGTATAGATTATGTTAGTTTTCAAAAGATAAATGACATGAACGCTAGTGACTGCTGGAGCTGATAACTGTTTTGCAGCTTATTTTGCAGCCACTACCGCTCACCGCCGGAAACACTTTAAACATGAGATGAAAATGATTTAAGGGATTTACTCAGGAGATTGTGCGGTGATCATCGGTGTCAGCTGATTCCAGTAAGCAACGAGACCTGCTGCTGCTCCAGAACCGAGCACCAGCCCCGTAAGGACAGGCACCTTCAACTTTGGGTATCTCATGAGGAAGAATATGAGACATACTCCTAGCACGTGTAATTGCATGTCGACAGCCAAATACCTAAAAGATTAATCCATAAGTCAAAAAAAAAATACATATAAAAAAATCAAGTGACTGTTATTTGTCTGAGTTGTCTGGCGACTGAATTGATTTTGATGAGATATTTATTGGCAGATAAAGGAATTTTCAGAGAATTATCTATGTTACAAATTATTAAATATACGAATTAAACATTAAATACAAATTTTCGAGAGATAAGATAAAAACGAGAAAAGAGTAAAGAATTTCTATAAAAAATACGTGAGTGTCGTGGACCACTTGGTTGGAACGAAGTTCTTTCAGAGTATATTATTCTTCATAATCATTATATTATTGATTGATAGATTAATTACTAGCATCTGAGAGAAATGAAATGAAACGCAAAAATAACTAATGAATTGAAGAAATGGTAGGAAATGTATATGTTAGGAATAAATTTATATATAAGGAATTAATATATTGTTCGTAGTTGTAAAAATAAAATCCTTATTGTACATTATTAAATTCATCTAATTCATTATAAACTTCATCGAATAACAGAATACACTATGAAACAGCTGACGCGTATGACATGTACAAACTATGACTGCGCATGCGCAAGCCGGAGTGAACTTATTGACTGCCTTTGAACTAATAAGAGCGCATAAAGGGTCGTGACAGAACAATCTTATCCTTTTTTTCGCGGGCCCCCATCCCTGCCGTGCAATAAGAAACTTAGTTCCAAAAGAACTAAAACTAACTTTTATTTAAATTAAAACAAAACACCTGACAAACGATAGTCTAGCTGGCCTATTTACAAATCAATTAGGTATTGATCGTATCAGATTGTGAGTACCATTCAAGAGTAACGGTGACTGCTAGTAATAAACCCCCATACCCATATCTATATCATATAAAAATAATTCAAAGAGTCAAACTAAAGAAATTATGGTCCAGTATTAACCCATTCGGAAGCATTTACTAGCTTTCGAATCTTAAATTCATTTTTTTTTAATCCACAATTTTTATCAAATAGTGTTTGCGAATAAGAGCTACAGCTCGTTTTTTAATTATTAAAAATCAATAAAACCTGTGTTGCATAAAAACATATCAGTTTTCAAAATTAGGATATCAAAGACTTAGAACAAGTATGTACAATTAACTATGAATTGGATAGTTTAAGCCAAATTACATTAATTGTCAATATCAATAGACCTTAAGAATGCTTATAGAGACATGAGGTTAGTATAAAACATGACATACCACGTATGTCCCATACAGAAGTTGCCGGTGGGGAGGTAGTTGTGAATGTAGAGTGCGTGGTACCACCACCGCTCCGAGCAGTCCGTGGCCTCGCGCGACACCACCCACCCCCACTGCGGGCCCGACCCCACCGCTGGGAGCCACGCGACCGCGAACCACAGTGCGAACACTGCCATCGGTGTCAATCTGAGAAAACGAACGAATCTCTTTACTTATCCTATACATATAATAAGAACGTAAATCTAACGTGTCTGTAACACTTTTTAACTTAACTGTACTACATTTTAATCAATTTTACAAATGTCTGTCTATCTATTCATGATAAAACCTCTTCACGGAAATCATAAATTATATCTTCGAGTACCATTTAGTCTTTATTTCATTAAAATCGGTTCGGTTTATCAATAGTTATTGTAATTTTAATGACGACGCGACTTAAGTACGAGAGAAAAGTAGATAAGTGAATGGACTTAATATATTCAGATGACTTTATTAGTCACTGTTTTGTACATCAGGATCATCAGTACCTATATCAGGTTTCACACGGATGAAGTCGCGGGCATAGCTAGTTTTATGTTACACTAATCACGTATAGTGTCGATGCAGTCAGGATTGCCAATAAACACCAAGTAGATACTGTCACTATTTATTTGGCCAGAGCTTCGCCTTACAATAACTTCCACATAGGAGTGCGCAGATATCACAGACATTTTAAAGACCTTTTAAAGGCCCATCTATATAAGTCAAAGCGATTACTATTTATACATAATTCCGCAAAATAGTTTAAGTAACACATAAATAATAAAGTATGAACAAATTAATGTTATTTAAGCTATACAACAATTTTATATAATTATCCTTATTTATGTATCTCGCCACTCCGCCGAGGTATCCTGGTAAGTTCATCCAGAAAGGCAGGTAGAGTAGCCTTAGGACCTTCGAATCGACGAACAATGTGCGCAGGGCTCTGTAATTTTTTTTTACCATCTCTGCCATTTCTGTCTGTTTGTCTGTCTGTTCACGATAAACTCAAAAACGACTAAACGGATATTCATGTCGTTTTCACCAATAGATAAAGTGATGCATGAGGAAGGTTTAGCTTGTATACCTTCTATTTGTCAAGGTTTTTTTTTTTATCATGGCGGGACGTCCGTCGGGCCCACTAATTATTGTATAATAGACTATCTTCCGCCCGCGACTTTGTCCGCGTGGAATAGTTACTTTGGGTTAACTAACACGCAGTGGAAACTCTCAAAAGGAAAAAAAACGATTTTGAAACATTCCTCATTGTTGCTCCGCTCCTATTGGTCTTACCGTGATGATATAGATATGTAGCTTAGAGCCTTAGAGCCTTCTTTGATAAAAAACTCTCAAAAGGAAAAAAAACGATTTTGAAACATTCCTCATTGTTGCTCCGCTCCTATTGGTCTTACCGTGATGATATAGATATGTAGCTTAGAGCCTTAGAGCCTTCTTTGATAAATGAGCTATTATAACATTGAAAGAATTTTCCAATTTGTCTAGTAGTTCCTGAGATCGGAAATGTGACGTCTGGAAATGACACCCCTCTCTGTGCATCCACTAATAACGAATGTAAATATTTATGTTCCTGTAGAAATATATGACATGAAAAGATAAACCAGATCGAATTTCTTGCCGGTTCTTCTCGATGACTGGACTGTTTTCCGAACCGGCGGTAGGTTTGACGTTCATAAGTGCCTTCTCAGGGCCTAAATTGAATAAAAGATATTTTGATTAGCGTGTTCAAGCAAACAAACAAACCCTCCAGCTTTATAAGGGTAGTATAGATTATGTTAGTTTTCAAAAGATAAATGACATGAACGCTAGTGACTGCTGGAGCTGATAACTGTTTTGCAGCTTATTTTGCAGCCACTACCGCTCACCGCCGGAAACACTTTAAACATGAGATGAAAATGATTTAAGGGATTTACTCAGGAGATTGTGCGGTGATCATCGGTGTCAGCTGATTCCAGTAAGCAACGAGACCTGCTGCTGCTCCAGAACCGAGCACCAGCCCCGTAAGGACAGGCACCTTCAACTTTGGGTATCTCATGAGGAAGAATATGAGACATACTCCTAGCACGTGTAATTGCATGTCGACAGCCAAATACCTAAAAGATTAATCCATAAGTCAAAAAAAAAATACATATAAAAAAATCAAGTGACTGTTATTTGTCTGAGTTGTCTGGCGACTGAATTGATTTTGATGAGATATTTATTGGCAGATAAAGGAATTTTCAGAGAATTATCTATGTTACAAATTATTAAATATACGAATTAAACATTAAATACAAATTTTCGAGAGATAAGATAAAAACGAGAAAAGAGTAAAGAATTTCTATAAAAAATACGTGAGTGTCGTGGACCACTTGGTTGGAACGAAGTTCTTTCAGAGTATATTATTCTTCATAATCATTATATTATTGATTGATAGATTAATTACTAGCATCTGAGAGAAATGAAATGAAACGCAAAAATAACTAATGAATTGAAGAAATGGTAGGAAATGTATATGTTAGGAATAAATTTATATATAAGGAATTAATATATTGTTCGTAGTTGTAAAAATAAAATCCTTATTGTACATTATTAAATTCATCTAATTCATTATAAACTTCATCGAATAACAGAATACACTATGAAACAGCTGACGCGTATGACATGTACAAACTATGACTGCGCATGCGCAAGCCGGAGTGAACTTATTGACTGCCTTTGAACTAATAAGAGCGCATAAAGGGTCGTGACAGAACAATCTTATCCTTTTTTTCGCGGGCCCCCATCCCTGCCGTGCAATAAGAAACTTAGTTCCAAAAGAACTAAAACTAACTTTTATTTAAATTAAAACAAAACACCTGACAAACGATAGTCTAGCTGGCCTATTTACAAATCAATTAGGTATTGATCGTATCAGATTGTGAGTACCATTCAAGAGTAACGGTGACTGCTAGTAATAAACCCCCATACCCATATCTATATCATATAAAAATAATTCAAAGAGTCAAACTAAAGAAATTATGGTCCAGTATTAACCCATTCGGAAGCATTTACTAGCTTTCGAATCTTAAATTCATTTTTTTTTAATCCACAATTTTTATCAAATAGTGTTTGCGAATAAGAGCTACAGCTCGTTTTTTAATTATTAAAAATCAATAAAACCTGTGTTGCATAAAAACATATCAGTTTTCAAAATTAGGATATCAAAGACTTAGAACAAGTATGTACAATTAACTATGAATTGGATAGTTTAAGCCAAATTACATTAATTGTCAATATCAATAGACCTTAAGAATGCTTATAGAGACATGAGGTTAGTATAAAACATGACATACCACGTATGTCCCATACAGAAGTTGCCGGTGGGGAGGTAGTTGTGAATGTAGAGTGCGTGGTACCACCACCGCTCCGAGCAGTCCGTGGCCTCGCGCGACACCACCCACCCCCACTGCGGGCCCGACCCCACCGCTGGGAGCCACGCGACCGCGAACCACAGTGCGAACACTGCCATCGGTGTCAATCTGAGAAAACGAACGAATCTCTTTACTTATCCTATACATATAATAAGAACGTAAATCTAACGTGTCTGTAACACTTTTTAACTTAACTGTACTACATTTTAATCAATTTTACAAATGTCTGTCTATCTATTCATGATAAAACCTCTTCACGGAAATCATAAATTATATCTTCGAGTACCATTTAGTCTTTATTTCATTAAAATCGGTTCGGTTTATCAATAGTTATTGTAATTTTAATGACGACGCGACTTAAGTACGAGAGAAAAGTAGATAAGTGAATGGACTTAATATATTCAGATGACTTTATTAGTCACTGTTTTGTACATCAGGATCATCAGTACCTATATCAGGTTTCACACGGATGAAGTCGCGGGCATAGCTAGTTTTATGTTACACTAATCACGTATAGTGTCGATGCAGTCAGGATTGCCAATAAACACCAAGTAGATACTGTCACTATTTATTTGGCCAGAGCTTCGCCTTACAATAACTTCCACATAGGAGTGCGCAGATATCACAGACATTTTAAAGACCTTTTAAAGGCCCATCTATATAAGTCAAAGCGATTACTATTTATACATAATTCCGCAAAATAGTTTAAGTAACACATAAATAATAAAGTATGAACAAATTAATGTTATTTAAGCTATACAACAATTTTATATAATTATCCTTATTTATGTATCTCAAATGTGTTGACTAATCTGTGTCGACATGTAGATCAGCGACATCTAGCCTTTCATGACCGAACTATGAAGTCAATGAATATTTATGTATCTTTAATATGGTGGCGCTAGTGTTAATGTGTTTTTCTAATATGGTGGCGCTAATATCTATGTTCCGGTCGTGTTGTAGTCTAGTCTCTTGAATGGGATGCAGCGGCACCGAAGGTGGGTGCTAACATTTATCATATGACAACATTTTCAACAATATTATCGACATAAAATCTGTGCATTGAAACCAATATATTCAGATATTTTTAGCACTCACCTGATCCATCTATTTATAATAGAGATAAAACATCTGTAAATGGTGATGGGATGTCTGTCCATGTTTAAAAGTAAGGTATATGTTGTTAAAAAACCTGTGATAGAAAAGAATGCTTGGATCCATAGCGGCGTGTTTAATAGAACCTTCCATGTGAAATTATCATACATCTGAAACGAAATTTGGTTTTATATAATAAAAGTAAATCAAATATCTGTGTGCTCTTTCTTCGGAACCAATCGTCCAGGATCATTACTGCCATTTTCGAGTAGGTAATATTACAATATTACAAGTTTCTTGCGAGAATTTCAATGTTCTAACAAGATGGCGACACATTTGGCGAGATCTTAGTCTGTCATTTCTTATACTTTATTCATAACCTTGTGTTATTTCACTCTATATTTTGTAATGTTGGTGGCATTTTACATAATATACTTAAGTTATTGTGAACAAATGAAGTGATGGGAAATAATACCACGGAACATGAATTCTGGGAAACCACGGAAACTCCATGGAAAAATCTAATACGGAGTCGCCATCTTGTTAGGACATTGAAATTATCGCAAGGCACTTGTAATATTATTGCCTCCTTGACAACGGTAGTAACAATCTGGAAGATTGGTTGCCAAAAATAAATGGAAGAACTACATACAGTTAAATGCTAATAAAATATCTATATACATTTATATCTCGTTCAAATATAGGTATTTGTTATGGTGAGAAATATAAAAAATATGCTGAGCGTGTGTTCTTTACCTAAGCTTTTGGTTTGATAGATTTTGGTGATTTTTTATTTGTTCATGTGTGATTATTAGTTAACTATTTTTTATACATTTGTCTGAATTGGGAAAGCGATAATGGAATCTGGAGAAATACTCTTTAATTCGTTTAAACAATTCGTTAATTCTTCACGTAATTTATCTCATTAAAAAAAAAACAAAGTTCACTCTCCTTTTAATTTTTTATATAAGTCAATTTAACCTTCACAGTATGGACGTAATGTAGAAGCTAATATATGTATATTAATAATACATATATATGTTTATGGTACGTTTATACCTTCCCACGTATATATATATATATATATATATATATATATATATATACTCTCTGTATATATATATATATATATATATATATATATATATATATATATATATATACGTATATATATATATATATATATATATATATATATATATATATATTCCCTGTCAACATCTTAGCACCTTTTAGTATTTTTTGTTTTGCTTTTTTTTCTTTTTATATTCATGCTTTATTAATGTCTATGTCAGGACAAAGTCTTCCCATTGGGTCCATTAGTTAATTATAAAGATAAATATAACTTACATTTTCAATGATCTCCGGGTTGTCTATGTATGAATACGCGTATATAAAGAAGACATGCGAAACAATGACGCACTGCATGCCCAGAAATCTGGAAATTTTTATTTAAATATTTCAATATAGAACTGATTAACATTATTCATTCACTGAATCGCTCATTCCGTTATACATTAATTTACACATGAAAAAATAACTAAAATAATGTAGTCTTTGGCGGGAAATGAAATCTTGAAATGTCATGTAGTGGATTTTATATTTTATTCATAATCTTGTGTTAGTTGACTCTGTATTTTGTAATATTGGTGGTGTTTTACATAATATAGTTCGGTTATTGTGCAAAAGTGTAATGGCTAGGAGACAATACCACGGAGTATGAATTCTGAGACGCTACCAAAATTCCTTGAAAAGTTTTAACAAGGAATATTGAAATAATCACACGACATTACCTACTCGACAACGGCAGTAATAATCTACTAGAAGATCGGTTGCCAAAACTAAAGAAAAAAAACTAGAATAAAATAAAAACAGACTATTATTACAAAGAATATCTAAAGCCCAACATATAGATATGAAGTATAAAATAATACCATTATCTTTTAAATATATAAAAATCCAGAATCATTATGTTTATTCACGATAAACTCCGAAACAACTCAATTTCGCTTCATAAAACGTAGCTATTTATGTATGTATGTATGCTGTTAGGTGGTAGAGCCACGCTGAAGCTATTACTGGTTTCAGCATGAATAGGTTGGCCATCCAGGGTACTACCACTCTCTCATAGAAAACCGACGTGAAGCAACAGTGCTTGCTTGTTGCGTTTCGTTCGGTCAGTGAGAGCACCGGAGGTACACTTCCTCCACAGCTGATGTAAATGATACTGGAAGATACTATAATAAATGATAAGCAAAACGACATAATAAAACAAATATGGAAAACCAATCACCAGTTACAAGACCCTTCGTAAAGCTTTGGGTACCATAGAACAATTTTAAAAAGGATATTTTAAGTACCTGATGCCCTCGATGCAGGCGACATCTTTCATCCGCTCATGTGAATGCGGTTTCAATCTGTCACACGTCAATATACCCCAATTCCGTTTCAGAGAAAAAGCCAGCAAATATTTGTTGCCTAAATTTGAATTTAATGAAAATTTATTTAGTACTATGCTCATAAATTTGATTACTTGTATTTTACCAATAATTCAATCCTAAGCTCATGCAATAATAATATTATTATTTTTTATATATTTGCAGTAACTAGAATAATTATTTTCTTAACAGTGCCTCTGGCAAGTTTGAAAAACAAAGTGTCTAATGGCACTAGTTTCGCCAGTCTACGAACTAAAAAATGTAATAGTATTCGTTCATTAATTCATTCTTTAATGTACATTACCAAATGATAATTCGAAAATCTAGAGTAAAAAAGCATAGTTTGTTAGCGTCTGGTTTCTTATAAAGTTTCATTCTTATTTTCTTATCGAAATTGGTAAAATATTAGTCAATATCACGAAACTAACCCTTCGTTATTATGATTACAATATACATACTTATATAAAATAAATAGTTTACATATAAAATGTCTATATTTCTAGCGAGTTCCTTTTGAATCTGACAATATATAAAGAAAATTGTGTGGCTTGAAACCACGATGCAAATTTAATTTAATAATTAGAAAATGATAATGGGAAAGCAATAGTAGACAAGACATCGAACTATACATTTTTAATTTGAATGTATGTATTAGAGTAGGGAATACATAATAAATATTTTACTATAATTCAGATGAAAGTCGTAATTTAAGAAATGAGCTAATATTGTCAATTATTAAATAATTGAATCGTTTTGAATTGAGCCATGGGCGACGCCATATTGGCGTTGGCTGTTCCCGAGCGCTTTTCACTCTACCACTACTCCACGACCGCGCGCTGGCTGTAATGCGACATGCAATAGATAGAGGAAAATATTTCAGACGATGAAAAAAAGTTTCACTTTGAGAATATATATAACATAATTTAACTAAACTAGAATACGACTCCAGTCGACTGTAAGGGCTCATTTAAAACGGTTACCATCGCTATTGACACAACTGTCGCCCAGCACGTGCAGCGCTGTAGCGAGACACGCGAACGCGACGAGCGCTGTGCACAGAACCGCAAGCGCTCTGGCCTGAGGACTGGCCACTACCTGCTCCCCAGCTCTTGAACACCAAGCTACCGACTCCACCTTACCCTGAGTAGATAATATTTACTAACTATACTTGCGTCCAAAGAAATTGACTAATGTGTGGTTTTTGTAGTACTGAGTTTATATTTACTAACTAGCTGTGCCCGCGACTCCGTCCGTGTGAAACGTTATGTAAAAAAACAATGACTAATAAAATCATCAGAATGTTATAAGTCCATTTACTTATCTACTTTTCTCTTGTAGTTAAGTTGCGTGCTCATTAAAATTACAATAACTTTTGATAGAGTGAACCGATTTTTAAGAAACCAAGACAAATGTTACTCGATGATTTGAAGTTTTATCGTGAACGCAGTACTTTAGCAGTGTTGCGTGTTCAAACAAATAGACAGACAGACATTTCTAAAAATGATTGACATGTATTTTATTATTTAATACTAGACACTTGCAACAACTTTTTTACAAAAATCTAAAACGAAGAGACACGTTAGATTTACATTTTTATATATGTATAGATAAATAGAAGAAGGTGAATTTTACGCGCTAAAAAAATAATCGATCTCTTCATAATATCTTTTTGTTATAGTGTAAAGAATACACTGTGCCTGACCCTCAAACACGGTGAGTCCTCTGTCGTGCAACCACTAAAAACGAATGTAGCTTTATGTGTCTATTATGTTGTAATAATAAAAAAAATGTTAGTTATTATGAAAAGATAAACCAGATCGAGTTTCTTGCCGGTTCTTCTCGATGACTGGGTTGTTTTCCGAACCGGTAGTAGTTTTGACGTTCATAAGTGCCTTCTTAGGGCCTAAATTGAATAAAGAGTATTTCGATTTTGGTGCAATCACTAATATCATACTACTATAGCAATATAATGAAATCTGTACTAAAATTCAAACCAGCATTCAAGTATTTTAGTAATAAATATTATTTGCTAGTTTATCAACAAATTAGACAAGCTTTCTTCATGACTGTATAATATAGACTATCCAACTAGTTGCCAATTGGTAACGTGGATTAAGGTACTGTATCCGATGCAGAGAACAAACAACAACAAGAGGAAGAACAACTTTAGGTAAGGACCCTTGCAATAGATATATCTATTTCCACTAATATAAGAAATCAGCCTGTGCATATCCAGCTTTTCGCAGGCCGGCATGACAGCGGCGACTGGCGATGGATAGTGTGTCTCTCGGTGCTCGCCATTGTTTTTGGATTGTACTGTGCTTACCATCAGGTATATCTGATAGTATATTGCACTATAGTGCAGTCACTTTGCCGTGCTACAAAAAAAAAAAGAAAACAGGGTGTATTGACGATAGACGTAAATCTTTTGTATTACAGGGAAACATTTCAATTATAAAAAAGCAACAAAAAGCCAACGTGACGCTGTGTTCCTACGCCGTCACTCATCCAAGTATTAACGACGACCGACGTTAGGACGAGAACCGGTGTTTTCAACACTCTACCCGACACAGCGTTTAACCCCACCACTTTTCGTCACACACAAAGGTTGTGGATCAAAATTTGAAAGCCATACCATAAGAAATTTCACTACAAAGATAGAAAACGTTACCTCAAGAGCATATTTATTCAAACTTTGATTGACACAAAGCTGTGCAGAATTCCAATAATTTTCCTCGTCCTCTCTAGTATCACAACGGGTGACACACACGCCCCTATGGATCTGCGTCCTGTTGTAATGTTTTAACGTTTCATTGGAGAATTCCTTGAAAACAAAAATGATACCTCATTAAACTTTTAATACAATTTCTTACCCTCTGTTTCTCTCTGTCTCTTTATATTTTATACGAGTATTTACGCGTGCAAGTATCAAAATTCAAACAGACAAGCATCATGCATGCCTGAAAACTGAACGCGTGGAAGTGTCATTAAAACCCTAATTTTTTCATTAAATATGTACGTCCAAAATTAACCCACAGTTTCACTTGACATTCATGATGAAGTAAAGCGTAGAGGTGGGCTTTCAAGTGGACTTGCTGACGCAATAAGCTTGGTTCAAATTTGTCGCTTACATTAAGTGAAACTAATTAAGCTGTAGTCATAAATAATGAATTATATTTGCTTGCCGTTTGATTAAGGTATAGGTACCGTTATTAAACCCTGAACTGTCCAAAACCGTATGGCGTTAAGCGCCAAACGAATGTAGATTCACTGGTCACCAGACTGTCCGCAGGCTAAATTTAGAAAAAAATACCGTATTGTTATAAATGAATTTATTTTCACTTTTCCATTTATTCTTATTCTATTTTGAAGTGAAACTTTTTTAGGCGCATGAGGGTAAAATTTTTACAGACGTAACGTCACGCAGGTATGCAACGGAAGTGACGTCATTTGCAGTAAGCGCAGATTTTTCATCTATATTTCAAGTCTCGGAAATATAAAGTTTTAGATTTGTATAAATATAAACAAGACTTATAAATTAATTCGCCAAAGAAGTTTCACTTCTGACATGTGTACTTTGTACGCACGCACTTTTTTTTTCTTCGTCAAATGTTTCTCAATATTTTCTGTTACATAATTCTAATTTTTCATTACTATTAAAAGTATAAGTTACATAGATGTGACAAAGCGCTGCAGGTTTTCAGTATAGTTTACTCTTTCATATTATTATTAATATGACTGTTGACTGTTGCATTATCCACGTCTTCTATACATACAATAAGAATTTAAATCTAATCTATCTGTACTTTTAGATTTTCATGAAAACAATTGTTGCACGTGTCTAAGAATAAGAAATAAAATACATTTCAATCATTTTCAATAACGGTGGTCTGTCTGTCTATCAATATGTCTCTTTATATGAATGCGTATCACTGCTAAAGTACTCTGTTCACAATGAAACCACACCACTAAAATCATACGGTATATTTTCGAGAATAATATAGTCTTTGTTTTATAAATATCGGTCAACTCTATCAAAAATTATTGTAATTTTGATGACGACGCGGCGTTATTACGAGAGAAAAATAGATAAGTAAATGGACTTAATACATTCAGAAGACTTTATTAATCACTGTTTATCACATAAGGTTCCACGCGGGCGAAGTCGCGGGCAAAGCTAGTTTGTAAATAAATAAATATAATAATAGAATAAGAGGTAAAATAGAAATTATTCACTTAATGTATGTCATTGTAAAAGTCAAGATCGAGATAACTTTATATTCCTCGCAGACTGTGTACATAACCTAGAAATATTTTATGGCGTTAGAATTTTAAATGGTAGTAAATCTGTGTTCGAGTCTTAGAGATAGATGTCCTTCGTCACGCGATGTCTATCTTTTGGTATATAAAGAAAACTAAGCGTAACATTATAAGTATGTATGAAACCTACCAGATCTACATTAATAAATATGTATTGAACATGTATATGTTAAATAGATATTAAATAGGCGACGAATATATATATTTTTTTAATATCTTAGTTGAACTCCAAATTATCTTGACTTATTTTTATAAAAAAATAGTCACATGTATATCACTACACAAATAGCAGACTATAAGTATGGGTCATTACATTTTGTAGAAAACATTTTAATAAATATGATTTCATTTTTTTTTCATTTTGAACCAGTTAAAACATTACATATAGGTAGTATATTTAATTTCCAATTAACAACCTATAGCATTTACCCACTGAAACGTTTAGATACGATAATATAGGAGTTACGTTAGAATTAAGAGAACGATAATTACGCGTAATAAATGCGAGCAGATCTGTGGATACGGATAGTTTAATACATCAAAATACAGCAGATTAATCAAATTGTAAAGTATTTTATTAGATAAGGATCAATTAATACCTAGTGGCCACAATATCGTTGTTAATAACCAATTATTTGACTATAACAAGAAAAAACTAGTTACTGTAGGTTATACTTCATTACATTAGATTCACATGACCGGCAGGAGGCGGCGCTTTGCTTGGCGGTGTGTACCCGGTCTGCTCCTCTATAGGTAGGTGACCGCCGGGCGGACCGTGGGGGCGGCTCTACAAGGTTGATTAGCCTGTTCGATCCCTTGGCGCCCCCACAATAACGGTCTGTCGGTACACTGTGGGGTTTTAGTCCGTGCGAGTCGGACATAACCCACCCTCTCCCCCGGGGGGGTGACGTATCCATAAGGGATTTCCCCACGTAAAAAAAAAAAGAAAGATTCACATGTCCCATAGATTCTCCCAATTACTTTATTATAATTATTTACTTTATTATACTGACATGTTTATTTCAATCTATGTGAGTAATTGCTTTTGTATTTATGATAACTAGCAAGGTTTAATTGGGTAATGTCCATATTCTAAATGCATACTACAATAATCTACTACCTCTACTATATCCAATAAGAAGGTAATCCCCTGGAGTAACTTGAATCTGTAGCACTCAAATTTAATATTGATTTATAGTAAAAAAAAAGAAATGTCTTATTACATGACGTGTCCTCTCTTTCCATTAATTATTAAGTCTGAAACGTTTCAGAATTATATTTTACTGACTAGCAGTACCCACAGGTTTGCACGCATTTTTTAAAATTGTATTAAAGAATTATAAAATTGTGAGACTATGTACAATTATAGAAATGCTCTTTAAAGACAATTGTAAGTACGAATCGCACACCACTAAAAGTAGCATGTAACGTGTACATTAGATATATAGATACTAAGAGCGTGCCAAATGAGGTTTGTCATCAGCAACATATTTGGAACCTTAACCCACCATATAACTAGACTATACATTTATATAACACCATATAACATTTAATGGTGGTAGAGCCACGCTGAAACTATTACTGGTTTCAGCATAAATGGGTCGGCTCGTCTGAGGTAGTACTACCCTCTCATAGAAAACCGACGTGAAGTAACAGTGCTTGCATTGTTGCGTTTCGTTCGGTCAGTGAGAGTGCCGGAAGCCCATCTCCCCTCCCCTCTTCTGCTCTCCCTCTCCCTCCTTTAATCCCTCCCCCAAAGGGTGGCAACGCACTTGCGACTCCTCTGGTGTTGTTAGTGTCCATGGACGGTGGTGATCACTTAAAAACAGGTGACCCACCTGTTCGTTTGCCACTTATGACATAAAAAGAACTATACAATACAATAAAAAAAAATGACTATACAAAAAATAAACGCTTATTGGTCCGCAAAAATTGTATTATGGAACCCTTTACGTAATACATTTATAATCGAAGATTTTATTAGGAAAACCTCTATATCATTAAATTTATTAATAATTATAATGTCAAATTGTAAACTGATAATTATTTATCTTATTAAAAATAAAGAATGAGTTGAAATTTTGCTAAATTTCATGCGGACAAAGTCGCGGGTAACAGATAGTCTAGAATAGAATAACCTCAATTACTTTTTATACATTTTGCTATTTACCAGTGAAAATTCAGTAAAAATCGGTCTAAGCCTTTTGAAGAAAGCACTGTGGGCAAAGCCACGGTTACCAGCTAATATAAACTAAAATTGCTTGAATTACTTTTAATAAGGTCAGATATCTGCCAATTAAAGTTTCGTCAAGACCGGTCTAACCGTTTTAGAAATAGCACTGCGAGCAAAGCCACGGTTAATAGCCAGTTAAAATTGACTAATTTACTTTTTATAATGTTCGCTATCTGCCAGTAAAAGTTTCGTGAAGATCACTTTAACCGTTTTGGAGATAGCACTGCGGGCGAAGCCACGGTTAAGAACTAGTCAAAATTAAAATAGACTACATTACTTTTTATTATGTCCGCTATCTGGTGGTGAAGGTACCGTGAAATTCAGTCCATCCGTTTTGGAGATAGCATTACGGACGAAGCCGCGGTTAACAGCTAGTATAATTTAGAGTAGCCTAAGTAACCCGCTGTAATTTCAGCCATCTGCCAGTGAAATTCTCGTCAAAATCGGTACAGCCGTTTCGGAGATTACCCGGAACAAAAAGACATACAGACAGAGCGACAAAAATAAAAAAAAAATGCATTTTTGTTATCAGAAGCGTGTATACTTTCGTACCCAATCAGTAAAAAAATATATTTTGATATTACATACAGACACTTCATTTTTATTATATGTATAGAATAGATAATATAATTTTATAATAATTGAATACCTCTTTTCTAATAGGTAGCTTTAACTACCACCCATTGTTATTTTTCGTCATTTTATATAGATATAACTTGTAACAAATATTTTATTTATAAAAAAAATGTCTATGTTAATTTTTATATCTTAGAATACACAAACAATTTTTGAAAACGTTACCTATTATTTACTAAAGACTAAACTATAGATCCCAGTATCTTAGCAACAGGTTTACCTCCAAATAATTTATTCATTCATGTTGTTCCCATTACATAGAGAACATTACAGGAGGTTTTTTTTAATATAGGTACAGAATTCGGTAATACATTATTTTGATGTATCATAAAATTTAATCAGCTTTATTAATATTAGCGCCCGAAAGAAAGGTTTTTAAAGACTTGATTACAATATATATTTATAATATGACTAGCTGACGGGGCCACGCGTTACTGTGGCTCAGATATTATATGTTGAATTGGAATAATGACAAACTATTTTCAAAATAAAACATGGCGCCATCCACGGGATGTCTATAACAGTCGGTCCTACAGTTTTCTGTCAAGAAACTTTATGTTGTAAGTTAAGTTTAAAGCGCTCTCAGTTCGAGACTGATGTAACTTACAATTAATAAGAATAATCAACACTGGCAATCATTTAATTTGTAATTAAAAATATTGAGGCCATTGATTGAAATATAAATTATTATATCTCTCAATTTGGACCAAATTACACATAAATGCCAAGGTTTAATGACGATCGGTTGAGTAGTTTTGGAGTTCATCGTGGACAAACATCATGGCACTGGATTTTTATATATTAATACTGTGCCTGTTTGATAATATTTACCTGTAATCTATTCAAGATCAAGGAATCTCCTCCAATCAACACAGCGTCTACAATGCAGTAAACATCATCATGGCGACGGAATTCCTTCCAATCGTCCAAATCGTATAGAGGTGGCATTGAATAAAAATCCGTGTCTGAAATTACGAAATTTACTTAGAATAATTAAATGTATCTTATTTGTACTGTTATAAAGGACATTTTTGGGAATTATCTAAGCTATGATGCTACGAACAGTTCGAGCAATATCGAATATGGGACCTCGCGAATCATTAAAGACCAAGTTTCATAAATTCTATATCTTAATCCCTCTCCATACATACTTGATAATTTAATGTATATCTGCAAAAACTTGTCGTTCCGTGTTCCAGACTCAGTAAAACCAGTAACAGATTTTTAGGTAATAGTGTTAGATATTACAACAAAGTCTCAAAGCATATTACCGATTTGCCGGACTGGGAGTTTAAGCGGCATGTCAAGCGGGTTTTGGTGTCAAAAGGCTCTTATAGAGTGGATCATTATGTTAACGACAGTGATGTCTGGAATTGACTTCTCTCTGTGACATCCACTAAAAACGATCGTAATGTGTAATGTTTTGTAAATATATATTTGTATAAAAAGTTAAATAGATAAACCAGATCGAGTTTCTTGTCGGATGTCTCGCAACTCTTCCCGTCGCGACATGCGAATACAAACGACGGGTAAGTACTGTACTCAGCTCCTATGAAACTACAAAATCATTTTCACGTGAAATTAGTAGCGGTTAGTAAAGAATATAATAATAATATGGAGTCAGTTGATAAAATGGCTAGAGCACGTTTTTATAAGAAATGAAAGTTAATTGCTAAACTGTTGGAAACTTTAATGTTTATTTGTGCTGAAGATCATAAGTGTATCGAGAATTATTAGACAAATAATATTAAGAGGGATACAGCTTATCAGAGACATTAAAGAAGATTATTTGCTCAATTATAAGTGTTGATTAAATAAGAGGTAAAAATTTGGGGTACAACAAAAGTTTAACATAAAAATTACTTATATTCGATTATTCCAACTTTATTAAAAAACAATGGAGATTTTTAACACTGTTTTTTAACAACATGCTATGGAATTATTCCACAATAAATTATATTAATATTACTTGCTACTTAACCCTAATAATCTTTGTATCTATATTAAACTACCTCTATTAAGTTTTATCATGGCTACTCAGCTCCTTTGGAAAAGTGTAATGTCATGTAGGCTAAAAGTTTTCAATCTATCGGTGAAAATGTCATCCAAATCGATTCAGGCATTTCCTAGATTATTCCGGACAAATAACACAATTTTTATATGTATCGATAACTGTCCCAGTACTTAAAAAAAGACATCTTTCCACAGGAAGTCACCGTGGCGTACGATGTGTTGGTTTCAAACGCCGCGCCGGGACTACCATAGATAGTACTTTTTATTGTCATTATATAGTAGTACCTAGTTAAGTCCGACCACTCCCCGAGTCAGCACAATATATTCTAAGAATATATATTGTAATATATATTCAATTGTTACATTGTAATGTAACAAGAGCGATAAGCTAATCCGGCTACCTTGTGGTCGAATCTGAGAAACGATTTTGCAAAGTAAGAACAAGCGATAAGCCCTTCCGGCCGCTTGGTATACCTAATAGAGTTAAGATAGAAATGAGTTAGTCTTAAGTCAATCTTTGTACTGAATAAACGTTGTTCCGAATAAAATTTCTTCTTTTTAAAAAGCTCCACTGGCCGCAAACGACTTGACTACCTATTTCGAAATTATTTCTCAGGTATTTATGTGTTTTAACAATGTTTTAATTCACCCTATGTACGTACTTAAATTTAAATTGCAGAATACATGCAGATAATTGAAATCTGCGGACGTCTGATGTAGGTTCATTCAAAAGGTGACCATTTTAACACGTCTGTTTAACCTAATTAAATCTACACATAACATTACTTCTGTAGTTAACTAAATAAGCTCATCTGCTTCAGTACTAGGTACCCGTAACTTAAATATTTAATTAAATTCAAGTATTGACTACAAGAACTTTGAATTTTTAAAATTATGAACACAACTTACCGTCTAATTCCACAACACTGGCACATACTTTTGTGTATACATTTAAGTATATATATACGAAAATAATAAAGAGATTCATAATTTAATTAAATTACAGAAAATAAATATTTATGACACTTGTTTTTGGAAAGGCTTTTAAATTCTAGTTCTAATTAGAGATAAGTTTTCACGTAATGTGGCTAGATAAATAACTGAATGCTAATTAAAAATAATGTAAACATTAATAAGAGATGCCGGTTAACTTGGCACTTTATCTCGTTGAAATAACGCATTGGCGCGACGACTGCGACGGGCTTGCGTTAGTTGTGTCGCAAACTGTTGAGGTCGCGCGCCCTTCTCCACGCTCATTGGCACATCTCGACATTACGATATAGAATTTTTTAAACCGCTTACCACATTTCGGGTATACTCGCTCCGAAGTAAAGTTCCGTTCTGATGAAAAATCATTTGCATAACATATCTGCATAAGTCGCAGTGGTCTAGTGGTTTGACAGCTGGAATATCAACCTGATGTCCGCAGGTTCGAATCCCGGCATGTCCCAAGAATTTTTTCGGAATTCGCATACATCTTTATATGTATAATTCATCTATCCATATGTAAATACACATGACTGAACTCCCCATAAGTGGCTGGACAGATTTTGATGACATTTTTTGTGTGTTCAGATGGATTCAAGAGTGGTTCACAGCTTCACAGCTGAACGCGGTCAATAGAGCTGCGGTTGACTTTTAGGATTTTTTTATTATCGATGAAGGGCAACGTCTGCCGGGATCGCTAGTTTACCCATATAAATTGCTAACGCTATATAGGCTGACGGTAACGGAAAGCATCGTTAGGAAACCTGAACCTGAAAAATGTTCTTGTAGTGAGAAAACAAAGAAATGTAGATTGCTATAAAGCTCCCAGCAGCACCGAAACCAGATAAATTTTGAAAGTGGTCTGATTTAAAATATGCAAACCTCTGGTTTATGGTATGTATCGCCTCACAGTTACTGCTACAATTTGTCAGTGTTAAACCGATATTTAGCCAGTTGTTATCGCTTTGCTCTTTGGCAATACATAAATAGGAGAGCGATTAAAATCTATATACATAAAGGAATGGCGACTGACGTACTCGTATCAATGCACAGCCCAAACTACCGAGGTGAGGGGCGTGAAAATATGGATATGGGTTCTTTTTTTACTGTAGATGAGCACTAAGGAAGGATTAATGGAAAAGTTTACATGGAAATCGTCATTTTTAGACAGTCAGTCCCTTAATTGCTATTTTATACATATTTCGAGATATTTATAATGTTATCAGCTTATTTTAGTTTCCTTTGTAATATTTTAATTGAAACTGTCTACCATATAACGCATGCTGTGGCAGCTTTTAAAGGGCAATTGGTAGTATTAAATAAACAGTTCCTTTTAAATAAGAATATTGTGACATATAATTTTTGTAAGCTATTTAATAAATTTGTTATTCGTAGTATTCAGTTTAGTCGTTCAAACTATTGTCTCAGTTCATAACGGTCAACATAATATTTATAAAGATTATTTTTAATCCAAAGAAGTATAATATCCCGCATGTGTAAATAAGTCATCATCTTCTTACCCTTATCCCACCTAAGTAGGGTCGGCACAACATGTTTTCCTTTTCCACACTCGCCTATCAGATGTCATCTCAGTCAACACACCTTTTACACACATATCATTTTTCACACAATCCATCCATCCTTTTTTCGGTCTTCCTCTACTCTTATATCCATCGACCGTCATAAATAAGTATGAACTATTTTTTTTTGGACTTACCTTGAGGCTCACTATTATGAACCACGATACCTTTAACTGCTAATGACGATGTACAGGAAAACTGGATGTCCCCAACTTAGTTCCGAAATCATGCTTACTTAGAAACCAATATTGAACACAATCTCTAACATTACATTTGTATTTTTTTGTAAATTTATTATGCCCGTAGATTAATCAAATGCCGTTTGCGTTATTTGTACTCGAACAGAAAAACAAATAGACTCACTACCACACAATTACACTACGGTTTCACTTACACCTTATAATACTGTATCCGCGGTCCGTTTGAAGACTTCTACCTAGTGGAAATAAATAAAGTTTGTTGTTTGGTAGAACGTAATAATGTCGTCCAAATGCATTGAGGCCATCACACAATAGATTGTGGCCATCACACAATAGATTGAGACCACCACACTATAGATTGAGGCCACCACACAATAAATTGAGGCCACCACACTATAGATTTAGAGCACCACACTAGATTAAGGGCACCATATAAAAGATTGATGCCACCACACAATAGATTGACACCACCACACAATAAATAGAGGCCACCCCACAATAGATTGAGGCCACCACATAATAGATTAACGCCACCCCACATCGAGCACATGTCTCACGTTTTAGCATGAGTCGGTGCATATGCAGTAAGTAAGAGGTAGGGTGTCAATACCTGATTAGGTTATAGTGCATATCGTGATAAACGAGTCGCAGTGACTCTCTTTTGATTTGTCACGCTTCTAGATCAATCAGTCAAGTAGCCGAGAATGCCACCATTTGGTTTTAATATAAAAAATAAAACATCGATAAAATCAGAAATTTTATTCACAATCGTCACCTTTAAACTGTAATAATGCGTATCGTAATACATTATCTCCTTCTGAAACTGCCATCTGTGATATATTATAATAATGATAATTAAAATAAATGCAGTGTTATTTAACATATTAAATGACCAAAATATTATCGATATTTTAATAGCCACATCTCTATAATATATAGTTGTATATAAACTATTGCTAAATTATTAATCTTCAAAATTTGCTGACTATGGACACCATGACCTTTGGTAGCATAACAAAATGAAATAACACTTCTCTGCAAATTTCGATTACGGGACGAAAACTCTATCTAGGGTTAAGTTTGCGATACGTTAATAAAGTAAAAAGATTAAAATCGATTAGTTCGCGAATTATTAATATTAAATATCACTAAAAAAATTATTGTCTCTTTATGATTTGTTACAAGCACTGGATACATGGCCTTTAAGCCTAACCTGGTACTTCTTTTATGGTCATAAAACATTGCTCTGACAAAATTAGTAGTTTTTATGGCAATTTAAAATGCATGTTTTCCTAATTTATTTATAATCCACTCGATTAGTGCATTAAAATAAACAATTATAACAAAAAAATGCCACCAAACCACCACAAGGCAGATTAATATCAAGAATCATACGAAGTTGCCTATATCATTATAGAGATGCGTATGTTAAAATATTTCAAGTCGTAACAAAACAAATTAAGTATCTTAAGCTTAATTAACATAAATACAGGGTGTAAACGATTGCTTTTCACAATAAAAATAATATTATCATTCAATATAATCAAGCATCTTTTTTCTCTTTTGTGTGTTTTTAACCAATAATCATTCCATCTGATGGATATCTGTAATTTATTTTATTTTATACATTTTAGCAATTTTTTACACCTTATAATTAAAGTTTATATACAGTGTGTGTGCTGAATATGAAAATATATTTTGTATTATAATTATTTATCTAAGCGAAATAAGCGAATATATCTCTAATGTAGGACGCAAAAATAAACTGTGATAGCTCCGATTTGGCATAAATAATAAAAGAAAATCGGCTAACCAATATTATTTGAACAGTCGAAATAGGATCACATTATGCCGACTGAGAATATAATTATAGTCTATACTTATCAGCGACATAATGTGATTTTAAATTAACCAAATCGGAACCCCGACCGCTCGTATATAAAAAAAATATGTGAATAGTAAATAATACGTGGAATAAATAATATAAACAATGCATTTCGTACATTGTCGAAACACTTAATTCTAAGCCTAACGCGATATTGGTCGTGAGGAGTTTGACAGCTGTCAGAGACGACAGCCGTCAGTTTGACACCTGTCAAACGTGACAACCGGCGAATGTCTTTGCATTATCTTTTTTTGTTTGTTTAAAATATTATGGCCTGAATCGTAAAACTAAATGATGAATGAATGAAAAATGTATTTATAGTTTCTACGACAACACGTGTCACGATTCGCGTAATATTATCGTGCGATTAAACTTCGCAGATATATTTACAACATTTTCAAGGCTCGATTGACGTCGCAGTGAAATTTAACTTTCGTAACGATGCCACTGGGGTTACATATTAAAGGCACTCGTAAAAATTATTGGCACCAAATAATACGGAACTAAACGCCGAAAGGATTCTAATGTCAGTATACATCTAATAGTTCATAATATTTAGGCTAGTACAGTTGTAAATAGCCTTGATAATTATTAATTGACAAAAATAAATCACACGTTCGATTATTACTTAACACGATGCTTTCGATGATTATAACGAATGTGGGGTCATTCACGTATAACGTAAGCACTGATGGGGCGTGGGGGTCCTTATTTTGCTTATTTTTTATGACAAATAGGGAATAGGGGGTGTGGGTGGTGTTTACGTCAGCAATATTTATTTATTTAACTGGAACAGATTTAAAAAGACATATAAATGTTTACGTAAGGATGGGAGGGGGGTAAGAGCATTGCTTATTTTTGCTCACCGGGGGAAGAGACGGTTAGAAATTACCTGAATTCTTGTTAAGTAATACTTGAACGTCCCCTGTGGTCTCATTAATCCCAAAATAACTAAAACAGCACTTAATTCACCATATGAAAGGGAAATACTTAACACATATTTATGGATTTGATCTCCAACCATATACAAATGTACATCCAGAACCACTGTTTGTATCACCATTACATATCAATTTCATTTTCAATTCAACAATTATACTCGGGTTTTTTTTAATTCCATAGAGTAAATTGACAATCACTAATGTCAAAATTGAAAACAATGTTGCCACATTAATTATCCATTTTACATTTCTTTTATTACATTAATTATTATTTAAAATAATACATAATTCATTTAGCATAGTAAGACATTAAAAAAATCGCTTCCACTGTCCCGAGACAGTCGCGATTTTATTACCCTTCTACGGTTTTCGTTTTCGGAGTATTTTAGAGAACAATACTAGTAACAACTTTTCGGTTTCACGATTACTAATGGCTCGTGGCAACCTCTATTTAAAAAAAACTGGCAACACATGAAGCATCCTCATATTTTACCCTACAGAATTAAAAAAAAATATTATAGTAACATTGCCTTCTATTGTGTTTAATATAGTCGTAGAACGACTTGAGCCGTGAAAGACGCTCAGTTAGACGTACGATCGGTCTAGCGAAGGGTCTAATATGATTATTCCACACCATCCCTAAATTAACGAAATACAACTGAACCGTAACTTTGGTCATTAATCTCTTGTATCTATACCACGACATAGTAAAAACCAGAAAACAAGCAATATTCTAGTCAAATCGATATATCCGAGATATCTCGAATGATCATGAAACATCGATATATCCTATAACAGTATTCGTTGTCCGCAAGCGAGTTAAGTATGAGGGGGCGAGATGGGGGTGGTTTAGGAAAGGGGGGTTAACCCTATCAGTCGACGCCGGCGAAGCCCTGGGAACCCTCGATGGCTTTTATCAATTTCTCTCGCAACTGCGGGTAGCTCTCGTACGGCGGTAAGTCGATGCGGTTAAAACTGAAAGTTATTGTTTTTTTTTTATTCTTTACGATTCGATGAGTAACAACCACCATACGTTATACGTTACACCATATTTATCATACATACATAAATAGACACCATACATAATGCCATCATATTTAGTCTATTTAGCCCTTAGTTCTCAAAATGCTCCAGGTGGACCCCGGGGGTCTACGTTGGCGTAACAAAATAGCGGGGTTTACAATCCGTAAGCGTAATCACGAAAATGTGTCTGCTTTTGATAGTGAATAACTAAAATGTTGGCTTGACTTCACCTATCAATGTAGGCAGGTAATATTTTTAATATTATATTAATATTTTAAAAAGCTCAGCGACTGTGACTTGTAAAAACTTGAATATTCCATATTCCGTACAATGAAAATATGAAACATGTACGGCTAACAATTTAGTTCGAATAATTAGCGAACAGATGGCGTTTAAAACAAATCTGACAGCTACTCTGAATGACAACTCACCACGTATGTGCTCTTGGGTAATTCTCCGGCGAGCCCCACTTCTCTATGGTGAAGAGTTGGGGTCCGTTGGAGCCGTACAGCTCCTTGAACCCGTTCATAGGGACACGTGAGGTGCCCGTCACGAACTGCAGCAGCCGGGAACGCATCTCGTTCGAGAACGACAACACCACCTAACGTGGATAAATGTATATGAACGGAATATTGTTAAGTGAAAGAACAACAATAATTCATCACAGGAAACCGCTCATAAAAAATCTTTAGAGGTTAACATAATTTAAATAATTAAGATTAAATAGGGAGAATAAAAACAAAAACTACAAAACAATACTTGATTAGACTGTAATTCTGCAAAGCCCCTTAAATAAAGCAACACTTGATTAAAAACTGTAAGCCTGCAAAACCTCATAAATCAACACGTGATAAAAACTATAATCCTAAATAAGGGAATAACTTGACTAAAAACTGCAACCGCGAAAGGCCTGATTATTTATTGTATCACACAGCAAAACCTTTTATACAATTCTCGGGATAATTGTATAGTCCAATTTTGACATTCCGAATACTTTTCTATATGAGAACCTTACTCATACGTTTACACAGGGAGTTATAAAACTAATCAGATGATGCAATAAGAAGACAACATATTTCTATGCTACAAGAATGAATATTATATAAAGGCAGGTGTTTTATTTCAGTAAGTCAGTTTTTTATCATTGAAATTTTCATTTCACGATCATACAACCCTATTTCGATATAATCGATTACTACCAAACGTAGCGAATCAATTATTTTTTTATTTATATGACATACTTTTTGTTCGCTACTCGGTAGTCCTTGAAGGTTGGGTTTACATTAATAATGTAGATTCACAAATTGAACTGATGGAAGAGTCGACACAATAGAACGAAATGGATCGACTCAATTTAATGATTTGCTAATTTACTCGACTAAATTTTTGTTGTTCAGACACGTGTACTTACTAAATTACTCGATACTCGACTAAATTACAAGCCTAGTGCGAGCAAGGCTTAAGAGAAAAGAGTAGGAGAGGGGAGTAAGGGAGTAGAAGAGGGGAGTAGGGGAAGAGAGTGAGTGAGTTACCCTCCAGAACCACTGCACGACGATGTGGTTGGCGTGGTAGTCGCCCTTGTAGAGCGTGTTCGCCTTCCAGTCCCGCACGTCGATGTGCTGGATGCCGCACAGCAGCAGCTCCAGCTCGTTCTCGTCGAAGATCTTGAGCAGCGGCAGCGGCACCAGCGCGCCCAGCCCCTCCAGGAACGCGTACATCTGCTCCTGCACGCGGCTCACGAACCGCCACTGGATCACCAGCCTGCGCACGCACCGACACCGTTACTACTCATCGAAACTATACTTATTCATCTTTATATATAGCATTCTTCTGTCCGTACCTACGTCACTCACCTCCCCCTAAACTGATTTTTTTCTATGTGTTCAGGTGAATTCAAGAACAGTTATATTCATTGTGATTGACTTTTAGATTTTTTTTTATTATCAAGGGAGGACAACGTTCGTCATGTTATACCATGAGCATGTAAGGATTAGTGCTGTTGCAGCATTACTCAAAATCTACTTAGTAAGCAAAGCTACATCAAGCTCTATTCGACAGTCGGTCTGACAGTCAGTCGGTATTCAGATCTTGGAAAGAGCGATATCCATTTAAATTGTATTAATATAGTGTGTAGTAATAAAAGTTATTTTTTAAAAACCCATTTTGAATTCACGGGTTAACAGTCAGAACCGCTAGTCTATAAACTATAAATTAAAAGGGGTTTAGTTTCATGCAAATCAGCACAATCAAATTAGATTATATTTCTGATATACTTTTTATGTCAATTGCATTCAAGAACTCAATCAGATAAACAAGATTACTTTAACATTATAACAAACACATTTGTTACCTAACAAACAAAATGTATTCCCACAAACAAGTTACCAAAACATCTGTAAGGACAAGACTCGCTCCTCACCTCTACATTTTGGTCCTTCGAGCCGGATTTGAACCAGCCATTATATGGATTATTAAATCAAATGGAGCAAAAACAAGTCACAAAACGTAGTTTATCAAAGACGTCAATTATACATTTCTCAAATTTGAATATGGGTATACAAATGGAATAGAAAGAAATGGAAATACCCACAATACACCCTAAAAATCACCCTAGATTAATGAGATTGTGAATTTGATCCCACCTAAAAATACCACTACCGTTCTCGGCTTAATGCCCGTTTCATTTCACATCGGTTTATACAGTACTTTATTGTCTGATTCTTTCGAAATATGCTAAGAATCTTTTTTCTGCAGACTTGTTCCATACCTTTTTTCTGCTTTCGTTTAATTTATTATGTATGTCAAAAATCGTTGTGGGCAACAATTGTTATTATTTTACCTAATTATTAACTATTTTAGATAGATTTTTTAACTGAGATTATTGCCTTTATGGCGGATTCATTTTAATCTTATTTGCCATTTTTAAATCATAATCCATAATGTCTCGAGTCGGAGCATCCATGGCCCGACGGATGAACGTAGTAATTGCGTCATCAGTCACGTCGGTGCCAGGGAATTATATAAAAATTACTCTAAGCCATTGTTAAATCGATATTCGTGTTACGACAGTGCCAAGCCTTAATTAAAAAAAACATTGCATTATGATATAGGAATACTGACTTGATATATTCATCCTTGTTTTCATCATCGACGGATATGTTGGCGCCTCCTGGCTTCAGTTCCCTCTGGATGGTCTTCCCGAACTGCTCCTCATCCACGGAGAACGTCAGATACAGCTCCGAAGGGTCATTCTCCTGAACAAACGACATCAACAACGTTTTCTTTCAAGTGAAAACTTCTTAATGCGCGTTTAGCGGTTTTTTGGCAGGAGATAAATTTATGATTTCGCGTCATGACATGCGAGTAAGCGTGACCGACCGTATTGCGCTTGCGTCAGACTAGCGACGCGTATTATAGAGGCCTGTGTAAGTCTAATATTGATATTTTGTATTGACATCGTGCAGCCCATCATATGTTTGATTAGTTCATAAACTGTATAAAAATGTATATAATTATTCTTCCGAGTGCCAGTACGTGTGAAAACCAGACTAATGTCAATAATTTTAATATACGGATTGTAAAATTTAAATTTTGTAATTCACACTATAATTAATTTAAAAATTCAAAAGAGAAAACAGTTATTTTATTATTTTCGAGCTTTCAATTCTGTCGACAGTCCTTATGACAAGACTCGACTTTTTTTAGTTTTATTTTTAGCAACCAATCTTCAAGTAGATAACGTCCGAGGTAAAGGGAGGACTAACAAAAAAAAAGTAGATAATGTTCCGGCATTTTGATATTCTTTATATGTGGGTGGACCGCGATACCGGACTCGCGCGATCGCGACGCCTACAACGGACAGTTAGGCTCCTTAACGTGTAATGTGAACTCTGCGTTGCTGGATTTGATTGGTTTATTTGTGGTTTTTGGCCTTCAATTGCAATAATAAACATTTTATAAACATTGTGTGTGCGTGTATGTGACCGTGCTTTTAAGAACAACTGCGAGAACAATCTACAGCAGTCATGTTCGTGGTCTACTTTGTATGGGGGGTATGGAAATACCGAACTGAGGGACGAACCAGGCGATCCCGGGTCCTTTAGATTTTTGCAAAAACAGATAATGATATTACAAGTTCATTTCAATGTTCTAACAAGATGGTGGCCGTCTTGTTAGAACTTTCCAGGGAGTTTTCCACGCTCCGTACTACTATTTACCATATACTCCACCAGTTCACAATAACCAAACTATATTACGTATAAAACATCACCAATATTACATAATATATAGCCAAATAACACAAGATTATGAATAAAATATACACTATATATACCCAAAATCTCCATCCATAACGTTATATCACCTCGCAACAAACATAAATAGACACAAGCCAAAGGTTCGATACTACAAATCTGAGCATAGAGCGATTCACATTTACTGCTAACTTCATTTGAAATTAAAGACATGCCGTAGCCTGAATTTACATTTTTCGCAACATGGAAAATAGTTTGCCGTATGAAATGATCATAACATAGATTAAATTCAAACGCCAGTAAATTATAGTCAACGGAATTCATACAGTTGCTATATATCGTACTAGCGGGCCAGGCAGACGCTGTCCCGCCCTGACTATAAAAAAAATCTTGACAAATTATATACTAAAACCTTCCCCATGTATCACTGTATCCACTGGTGAAAACCGCATGAAAATCCATTCAGTAGTTTTTGAGTTTATCGCGAACAGACAGACAGACAGACGCAGTGGGGGACTTTGTTTTATAGTCAACGGAATTCATACAGTTGCTATATATCGTATGAGCACGGTTTGTAACTTTGTAGTGAGTCGACGGCAGGAATTAAAAAAATTGGCTAACACCCTGGGACTCGCATATTTATTTACAACTAGCTGTGCCCGCGACTCCGTCCGCGTGGAACCTGATGTATAAAATAGTACCTAATAAAGTCATCTGAATGTATTAAGTCCATTCACTTATCTACTTTTCTCTCGTATTTAAGTCGCGTCGTCATTAAAATTACAATAACTTTTGATAGAGTGAACCGATTATAATGACACAATAACTAAATGTTCCTCGAGGGGTATGTTTTATCACTGTAAAGGTTTTATCGTGAACGCAGTATTTTAGCAGTGATGCGTGTTCAAACAAACAGACAGATAGACGGACATTTCTAAAAATAATTGAAATTTAATTATTTCTTATTTCAAAACACCTACAACAATTTTTTTTTTACAAAAATCTAAAAAGTACACACGCGTTCGATTTACATTCTTATTATATGTATAGAAGATATAGATGTGGATAATACAGCAGTCAACAGTCCGATCAATATTTTTTTTAATATATCTAAAGCAGGCAAACGAACACGTGTGTCACCTGATGTTAAGTGATCACCACCGTCCATAGACACTAGCAACATCAGGGGAGTCGCGAGTGCGTTGCCAGCCCGTGTATGGGGGAGGGGGGAGGGGAAGGGAAAGGGTGCAAGCACTGTTACTTCACGTCGGTGTTTCTGTGTGTCGGGAGGTAGTACCCCGGACGAGCCGAACCGTTCATGCTGACACCAGTAATACTTACAACGTGCCTCTACCACCTACATACATAATACAATAACAATAATAATAATGAAGCACACTAAACTGAAAACCTACAGCGCTTTATCACATCGATACAACTTACACTATTGATAATAATGAAAAAATAAATTATGTAATATTAAACAATTAAAACATTTGAAAAAAAAAATAGAAAAATATTTAACAGTACACACAGGTAAAAGGATGGTTTTGTGGAGATTCGTAAAAATACTTTATAAATGTCATCCAAAAACGTAATTAAAGATAGCAGATTGTTATTTTTCACCTGTGAAATAACAGTACACCTAGGAAAAAAATGGGTTTGTGCAAATTCATGAAAATACTTTATCCATTTCATTCTAACACACAAAAAAATAGCAGGTTGTTAGTTTTCACATGTGAAATAACAGTACACCGAGTAAAAGCATGGTTTTGTAGAATTCGTTAAAACACTTTATTACTTTCATAGAAAAATGCATTCAAAAATAGCAGGATGTTATTTTTCACCTGTGAAATAACGAAAAAACATGCTATGAAGTTCCAATTTCTAAGTTTAATGAAAACAGTAGTCATAAGCATTACCTTTATCCACATCAGTGAGTTGTAGTATTCGAGATCGACGGACTCCATGTCCAGGAGTTCGATTGTTTTGCCCAACATCATCTTGTAGAACGGACGGATGAAGAACGCTGGAACGATATAACGATAACTAATATTAATTATCTCATTCATCACCGTAATAAACTAAAAAAAGATTTATCAAGCAATAGATGGGTATACCAAATTAATGTGTAGACAGTAGCAATAATTATTGAGGACACTCTGAACTCGATATTCGTTCAAAATCAATTTAAGGAATTGGTGCTTAATATTTGACCTAATTATGTTAAAACACAATGTTACAGTGAAAGTAGAAGTGAAAGTGAATTAAAAGGGAAGCCAACCAACTAACAAAAGATAATTTTTCGAAGTTTGAACAAACAAAAGGCTTTATAGTCCGTTTTATTATCGAAAGTTATTAAACTCCGCGTCGCCACTCGCAGGTTTTATTTTCTGAAATTCTTAGAACAAAATTTACCTAAGGTTCTCTTTGTGGTCTATTAGAATTTGTTTTGATATTATTATTTATTGTGACCATGAATTGTCATATCCTATAATACTGCGAGTGTCAAAACACATAAACGTTATAATACGATCACTCCTATAATAACAACAATAAATTCAAATGAAACTTATGATTTATATTACGAACACATACATACATACACAAATTGTATTAAAATTATATTCAGTAATTGGTAACGCCATCTAGTTTAGAACTCACAACAACTCCAAACATCCCCCCCTTTCCTGTCGTGCATGAATGGTCGCTCACTTACCCTCTCGCAACGTCTACCGCGCTGACGTGACCTACATATTTTTCGCTTTATTTCGCATCCCGCGCTCCTGATTCTATTGAAGTATCCAGGAGATATTATCGCGCCGTTATAGGTGAAATCCTATTAATACGTTCGCTCCGCATCCGCACGCTGGAGACGACAGTTACATACACCAAGACTTAGTGACCCTAGTGAAGGTGAACGCAGTGCGCTGCTGGAGTGACTCTGGGCGGCTGTACGCGGTCGTGGATGCTGAATTACGTTCAGGAGAACACCAGGTCAGTGCACGACTTCCCGCCTCCTTCCCTTCGCTATTTTCCCCATCGTCATTGTGACGACGATTATCCGCCGGTATCACGCTGCTGGCGTCTCCAGTAATATTATTTTATCTTTGTTAAAAGAATACGTTTCTAACAGGTACTCTGATCACTTTGAATTGTAATATACAATTACGATAAACATCAACCAAGTCCGTCCTGCATTTAAGATTCTCATAAACACCTCACAAAGCCCAAATAATTACGAACCCCTTTAAAAAAAACGTCGCCAGTGAACGCAATATGATTTAATTTTATTAAAAAGACACATTACAATCAAAATCGCTCATTATCGAGTGTATTGCGAGCGTGGGCTAGACAAATAGGACGATATACATTTGAAAAGATAATAAGGATAGGTAGTTCAATTATATGTCAGGTATACTCCAACCATAAGTTAGTCAAATGACACAACTCAAATTTTAATGCGAACCTCGTACAATCAGAGAACCCACATAAAAACTAGCTGGCGGACGTGGCTGTGGCTCATATTAGATGTTCAATTAAAATTATGAAAAATTATATACGTCTCTATACTCTATACGTCATCTATGAGATATCTATAACAGTCGGTCCTACAGTTATCTGTAAACAAACTAATTTAAAGCGCTATTGGTATGTATAGTTGGTATGTATGGTTGGTATGTATAGTTGGTATGTATGTATGGTTGGTATGTATGGTTGGTATGTATGTATAGTTGGTATGTATTTATGGTTGGTATGTATAGTTCGTATGTATGGTTGGTATGTATGTATGGAAGATATAAATGTATGGTTGGTATGAATGGTTTCATAGTTGGTATATATGATTTGGTATGTATAGTTTGGTATGTACGGTTGGTATGTATGTATAGTTGGTATGTATGTATGGTTGGTATGTATGGTTGGTATGTATAGTTGGTATGTATGGTTGGTATGTATGTATGGAAGATATAAATGTATGGAAGATATAAATGTATGGTTGGTATGAATGGTTTCATGGTTGGTATGTATGATTTGGTATGTATAGTTTGGTATGTATGGTTGGTATGTATGTATACTTGGTATGTATGGTTTCACGGTTGGCATGTATGGTTTGGTACGTAGTTTGGTATGTATAGTCTAGTATGTATGGTTGGTATGTAGGTGTCGGGTGTGGTTTGGTGTGTATGGTTGGTTGGTTGGTTACGAACCGTCCAGCAGTTTCCCGTGGTAGACGGCCATGCCGGCGACGCGGCCGATGAACTTGAAGTAGTTGAGGTGCTCCTCGTTGCAGACGCCGCTGTTGGGGTTGATCTGCAGCGTGTAGTTGTCCATCGCGGAGTACTCGAACAGCCCGTAGTACGGGTTGAACATCTCCTTCGACAGCAGGAAGAACCACTCGCGAGCCAGACCACCGTAATCTGAAATTCACACCCGATTCGTGTAGTTTCTAATCCCTACAATAACAATGAACTTTCGGCGGAAAAAAAAAATAGTTATCAACTAGGTACAATCCCCGCTCTATTAGCGATCCCTAAAATCTGGGCTTAACGACTTTAGGGGTGTGCGAATAATACTTGAATCGATTAACATTCGATATATGTAATAATAACAAAGAGTCAACAATTTTTTTTTAAATAAAATTTTTAGAAAGTAGATCTTACCAAGTCCGACTTCTGATTCAAATTCAACCCATAATTTTGTCTTGAGCAAGTCGAGTCGGCTCACGGAGCTGATGATGCGGTACGAGTCCTCCAGGATGGAGTTCCGCCGCACTTTTATCTCGAATTTATTTGGCACGTTACTCTGGGAAGTTAAAATGTATTAACGGCATCATTAACGAGATAGACTGATTAGTGACATAAGGTAAAAAAGACATCAACAATATACTTCTTATTATTTAACACGTTCCGTCCCGCATGTACCACCAGTGGTATACGTTAAACTTGATCTTTAGGCAAGGTGTACCACCGGTGGTATACGTTAAACTTGATTTTTAGGCAAGGTGTACCAGCGGTGGTATACGTTAAACTTGATCTTTAGGCAAGGTGTACCACCGGTGGTATACGTTAAACTTGATCTTTTAGCAAGGTGTACCACCGGTGGTATACGTTAAACTTGATCTTTAGGCAAGGTGTACCACCGGTGTTATACGTTAAACTTGATCTTTTGGCAAGGTGTACCACCGGTGGTATACGTTAAACTTGATCTTTAGGCAAGGTGTACCACCGGTGGTATACGTTAAACTTGATCTTTTGGCAAGGTGTACCACCGGTGGTATACGTTAAACTTGATCTTTAGGCAAGGTGTACCACCGGTGGTATACGTTAAACTTGATCTTTTGGCAACGTGTACCACCGGTGGTACACATTGAACTTGATCCTTTTATTCCACGTGTACTACCGTAGGTACCTAGGGATCCTGGGAGTCCACTTGGACGACTTTCGGATCTAAGGTGTTAAAGGAAACAAATCAATAATGGTGTTTTTTTTTGGCGGGATCTTCAAACGTAATGTGGTGGATTTTATATTTTATTCATAATCTGGAGTGTTATTTAACTCTATATTTTGTAACATTGATGGTGTTTTACGTAATATAATTCTGTTATTGTGCACAAGTTAAGTGGATGAGAAATAGTACCACGGAGCATATATTCCAACTTGCCACAAAAACTCCCTGGAAAGTTCTAACAAGAGGGCCACACCAAAGTACCGCCCAAATAGTACTAATAATACCCGAATTTATTCTAGATTGAACTGTTCACAGAAGGACCTGCAAGGAACTTGGCGGGAAATGGACTTACAGGTTTCCGAAGCTGGTTCTTGAGGTATTCATACTTCCGCTTGTAGTCTCTAGAGTAAGGCACTGCTGGACCTGCTATCTGGGGGTTGGAGAGCCGCGGGTCTTCCCACTGAGTCGTACGAGTGTCTGAAAATTATGAACATATATGATACATATATCTGCCCCTAAAGACGACCAACTTATAAAAGTCAACGTCTTTCTCCTTTTTTGTGGCAAAACGGAAAGCAACATTCTTTTCAGGGACAGATTCCCAAAATTTTCATACACGGTACACAAACTGTGATCCATTATTGGGACTCTAAAGAGTGGAAAATAAAAAATTGTTTAATCGTCTTTTGTGTAAACTCTAAGATTGTATTTTTTTTATTTGATAAAGCTATTATCAGAATCCTGTCTATCTCATATCATTGTTATGTATGGCATTTTAAAGGCAATATAAAAGGGCATCTTTTTTACATATTTTCAAAGACCATTTTGATTATGGTTTTAGTTAAGGCAACAGGGTAAAGTAACTGTACAATCTGTATTATTGCTTCCAATTTTAAGTTTCTTCTTTTTTTTAGTTTTATATATAGATGGTTTACTATGATGGTGTACTAAAGTTTGTATGTCGTTTTAAGTCCTCATTGAAAATTCGTGCTACAGTATAGTTTTGTACTGCAGTATGTAGCTCAATGGAGTTGTCAATTTTGGACATTTTCATTTCTATTTTTTAATTATGTAATTTTGTATTATTTGATTCAAACAATAAAAAATATATTTTTGTTTCTCTTCTTGGTGTCCTACTTTAGGAACATTATTGACATGGTTGTAAGGGTTTTTAAGTCACGGCTACCTATCACTCTTAAGTTGGAAAACCTGTCGCTATGATATCGCCTATGATTCTTTTCCGGTAGATTCAAATTACGAATTTGTCATGGGGTGCGATTGTGGTTAAGGATATGGTCGAAGAAGAAAGTTTGAGCGAGATGATTAAATTGAATGTTAAGTTAGTTATGTATGTTATGTTAAGTTGAAGTTGATGATGTCAGAGAGAATAATGGCGTATGAGGAGATGTGAGCATGAGTACTGACTGTGGTCGATGAAGAAGATCCTCCCGTCGGAGTGCACGCGCTCCTCCCAGCCCTCCGGCAGCGCGCCCAGCTCGTCCGCCTCCGCCGCGCTCCCCCCGCCCCCTCCGCTCCCCCCACTGGGCGTCGGCAGGCTCGACGCGCACCCTGCCACACAACCCCCAGTACCTCAACCCTCCCGAACCACTAACCCGGGATACCCCGAGACAAACCCTTGTGTCATAAGGGACCGTTTATAAAATAAATCGTACAAAGTATTACTTTTATAGACACCCCCCCCCCTCGTCATACTGTGTCACATTTTCAGATATATTACGTCACATATCGTAAATCTCTCCCTATAATATATGATAATAATACAAACTAGTTTCAACAATATTGAAAAGAAAAACACAAAACTGTATGTATAATAACAGGAACACAACAGTAAATACAAAAAGTTTGTAAGTCAATATAACAAAAAGATATACGCAAAAATATTTACATACATATAACATTTAAAACGAATGACTTTCTACCGTAATAAAAAAATCTAAGGAATTTTTATCTAAATTTTTATCTTTATGACCTGCGAAGGTCACCCCCTCAGACCACATCCATAAATACAAACATATTTTATGAACGAACCTCAAGCATCATTGTCACTTCAACATCAGGGTGTTAAAACCCCTATTCAAAAACTGGGAAATTTGTAATTATGAATGTATATTTATTAATTAATTTTTCACGCAAAAAGCTACTGTAGGGATTTTGTAGTACTTTATAGTAATTTAGCTTATATATCACAATAACACATAGGCTATAAGGTGTAAAAGTATTCTTTACATTACCTGAAATATGAAGATACGTGTCAAGTAAATTAAAAAATCGCTGCCATCTAAAAACTATATCGGTATACGTTGTATATACCTTTAAAGTTATATATTATGTCATCATCTATAGACATACAAACGAAGTCGCCATCAGTTGATAGTATATATATATATTACTAAAACACAAGCTATGCTTAGTTTTAAGTGAAATGTCCGCATGCGAGACTGTTCACAAATTTAATTAGTTCAAAATATCATTTTATTATTATATTATTTCAATGACTCTCTATATTGTTTTGTATTTCACAGAATAAATGTATGTCAACTACAGCATGATAAATAATTTGTTTCATGTAAAATAATCGTTCCAATTACAAAAACTATTAATCCATAGGGGAAATTGATTAAAAAATTGAATGAATAGGTTAAGTCACCTGTCCTGGGATCTATCCACGTTGTGGTTTTCTTATTGTGATCTATGAAGAACAGTCTTCCGTTAGGCGCTCTCTGCATACTCCAACCAGGAGGTAGACCTATTACATACGTAAAAAAAATTATAAACATTATAACCGGAATTAGCAATCGTACCATGTTAACCGGGATAGCTTATTTTCAGAACCCGTTATTTTTTGCAGCAAGACGTGGCAACAGCTTATCACTTCCAAACACAAAAACAAAATAACATCCAAGCAAGTACTTATCATGAATTTCCAAATACCGTCACCAATCAAATAATTTACCTCTTTTACTGGTAAAGGTGTATAACAATTTAAACATCTCATAGGATTTATAACCAAATTTATATATATTCGCTATAAATTCTACCAATAAACATTCCACCGTCTCTGGAAATATCACACCCTTCCATAATTGGGACAGAATCGTTCTAATTTAGCATTTATAGTTAAGACTGTTCTGTATCTAAATAGACTGACAACATCGCATCAGCACGTAAGAGACCCACTGCAGGGTCCATAGGCCTCTAAAATGGCCATATGCCATTAAAATTCCAGTGAGCGGTGTAAAAAAATAATAAGATCCGTCTTGTTACATGGATCCGAGTGCTGTGACATGAGAGAAAGGGATGAGAAAAAATACATGTGGCAGAGAGGCGAATGTTATGATGGATGTGCGGTGTAACTAGAATGGACGGATCAAGAATGAGTATGCCAGCGGAAGTTTAAAAATAGCACGAGTAACAGATAATTTGAGCAGTAATAAGTTAGCATGGTACGGACATATTATGAGAAAAGATGAAAGTCATGTAAGTAGAAACATTTTGAGTATGAAGGTGGACGGGTATAGGAGTAAAGGAAGATCAAAATTATGGATGGATTATGTGAAAAATGATATTTGAGTAAAAGGTATGAATACTGAGCTGATATCTGATAAATGAGAGTGGAAAAGAAAAACATGTTCTACCGACCCGACTTACGTGGAATAAGGATTAGAAGAAGACATTTTTATGACAACCAGCAGATAGAATTGTATTGGAAGGCATACGTACCATCACTGCTCGGTAGGTTTTGGCTTTGACTACTGCTGGCACTACTGCTCCTCGTGCTTTCCGAAGACCCGTCAGTCTCGTCCTAGAGAAAATTTGTGCTTGGTGACTTGAGTCAAAAAAACTCAAGCATTTTATGTCTATTAATATAAATTACGTTTCATTGCTACGAGTCAATATTTATGGTACTTCGATAATTTATGAAACTCAAAAAGATGACACAGTAAATATTAGCTTATCACACTTAGCAATATACTACAGATATTGAGTATCTAATGATTTGTGTTTGAGTTTCTCAACCTAAGCTCCGCAATCTCTTTCGGATATCAGGGTTCGAGTATGCTAGCTGTTTATAAATAAATACATCGTCATCTAATGCGTATAATAAATGGAATATCTATATAATTTGACCTGGAATATATGACAAATTACTCGGATATTTACTTTTAAACACAATCTACTTGAAAACAACGACAGTTAGATAATAAGTAAGATGGATCTGGCGCAGAAATGTATGTAATAAAATTGATAAGAGCTTGTCTGCATGTTCTTTACGTTTAACAACAAACGTTACACATTTATTTTTATCCTTTAAAGTGATATAATTCTAAATATTTAAAGATATCAATCGACATTATTATTTCCATATATATCTAACAAGCTATTCCAAAACAATGCTCTCCGTACACTACAACCCTAGTCAATCTTTTCGGCCACTCTGATATAGCGGTTAGTTAGGGCATGTGCGTAATATAATCAAGAGTTTAATACAAAACAGATAAAATATTAGTATTATAATATATCATTTATATAAAAGAAGCAAGTCAATGTATTTAAAGAAGTGGTAAGAAAGACTTCAAGTGCTTACATTGGGAACGCTGGCTAAAATGCCTAGAAATTTTTTGTGATGGTATCTATTATTATTACTATAGTATCTATTAAGGATAGTCCCAGTAATTATTTTTAACACTTACGAAACCAGACAAATGAAAACAAAAACAAATGAAATGTTTATTGAATGTGTCCAATATTGCTAATTTTTAAAATAACTAAACTAATTCAGACTTGAGTTTTGTAGTAAACTGCGGTGCTTCTTCTACAAAGGTTGCGATACGAATGATAAAAGTCATGGAAATTCCACCGCAATGCGCGTAGTAAATCCTATACGAATTAAAAAACGCAATGCAATTCACCGTACAGCAATGCGTGCTAACAGAATTTTTTTTTAAATTTATTTAATTTAATAAATTTTTTTAAAGAAAATCATATATAGGGGAACACTGATAAAATTTAACAATTATTTCACAATAACACATTGTTTTACAATCATATACGTATAACAATTCGCATCTTGTTCTATATACGTCTCAAAAGCGTAGGTGTTTTGTTGTGCTATAATCTTTATGCCACCTACTAGAGGAACTAAGAACAAGGCCAGTTATCTATGCCACAGAATTGTGTACACGGCCTATAAAAGCCTACAAATCCACACTACCTATTCACAGATAAAAATTACACACGGATTATTTTCAATCGAAAATAAAAAAATACGCATATTCATCTGTATATAACTAGCCATCTATATTTTTTTTTTAATTAAGTTAAAAAAAAATCCTTAAATCCTTTGCAATTGCAATAGCAGAAACTCTAAAATTATAAGATACGCTAACAAATAACGCATTATTTTTACAGCATATCTCCCTTCATTTACTTTCGATAGATTAAAATGTTTTATTATTTGTATAAATATTTAATTATCAGTAAATATATAATAATAGTAAACTAAAATAATTCAACAAAATATATACACCATATTAAGAGATATAGAACGTTAGTGCATTGTAGATAGAATCCATTACGCAATAACGCTAGATATAATTATAGCTTCGTTACAAACGTAACATGCAATGCATAAAAATAAAATCTAATAAAAATACTAAATACTACTAACATACTACACTACATCATAATTATTAATACAAGCATTATAATAATAATAAAGCGTAACAGCAGAAGCACAAGTATGACAGAATTCAAATTTTCCAACGTACACTAACATGAGGGACAAGTTGTATATTTTTGGAACTATTGAAACCGTAAAATTAAATAAATCTCATTAAGAACACATGATAATGTTGAAAACGATGTAGTAGAAGCAACTCATAAGGAGATGAAATTGATAGATGGGTGGCAAAGAAGCTACAGTCAAAACGAAAGAATTGCGGAAAAAGAAAACAGAATATTTATGTAGTTTTAAAATGATGTTAAGATGTAAGAAGCCAACATAAAGAAATGGTTGTAACAAAAAAAAAGTTTCGGAGAAAAAACAACACTTATTTGATAAATACCGTTATAATGATAATGCAATTGCTAAAAAATACTCTGGTAAATTTCTTTTCACCACTATTGACCTGAAAAAATTATGAAAATATAAACGAATAAATTTTAAGACGGCACTCTGTGGTACAATCTGTAGAAAATTTACAAAACCTGATGTACCATACTATTCAAAATACGGCCTAGATAGATGACGTAGAAGGCGCAGGCAAGCGTGGTCCTCGCACCCTTGCTGGAAGCTGTGTTAGTGATGTAAGCACGGGAACGGACATCACAAGAGCTTGTCTCACACTCCTCATAGACAATAATCCCAATGCACTCGACTGCGGCACTCCCGGGGTTGTGACAGAATGCATTAACTTAATCGTTCGATACACTTATAAACAATTGAAAATCTCTTAAATTGCACGGAAGCAAAGCGGGGTGAGATCGTTATGTTAATTGGTATGTTGATGAAAATTCAGATGTTGATGAAATAAATGTAACATGTTCCGTGCCACGTGTACTACCGGTAGTACACGTTAAACTTGATCTTTACGTCACATGTACCACCGGTGGAACACGTTAAACTTGATCTTTACGTCACGTGTACCACCGGTGGAACACGTTAAACTTGATCTTTACGTCACATGTACCACCGGTGGAACACGTTAAACTTGATCTTTACGTCACGTGTACCACCGGTGGAACACGTTAAACTTGATCTTTACGTCACATGTACCACCGGTGGAACACGTTAAACTTGATCTTTACGTCACGTGTACCACCGGTGGAACACATTAAACTTGATCTTTACGTCACATGTACCATCGGTGGAACACGTTAAACTTGATCTTTACGTCACATGTACCACCGGTGGAAAACGTTAAACTTTTTCTTTACGCCACGTGCACTACGGGTGGTACGCGTTAAACTTGAACTTTACGTCACGTGTACCATCGGTGGTACACGATTTGATAACTAACTACACAAAACGAAAGAATTACTTATATCATGTTATGTATGATGTTAGAATGTAATATTGTATGACAATACATCTATTTTTTGTCAAAATATCAATTGGCCTAAAGGACCTGTCCGACAAAAATGGCTTGGCACGGAACGTGTTAATTAAAGATATTAAATAATTAGAAGATAGTTAAGAGAACAGAAAGATATACGATGTAAATAAACATATGTAATAAGAAAAAAGAACGATTGAAATGAAATTACATGTACAAGGACTAATATATAGATGTAATGAGAAATAATAATGAAGAGATAAAACTGAAAATTAAACAAAAACGTGTAAGTATTCAAGCTTTTATTTCGGCATGCTTATGATGACTTAAGGAATGTCACATCCACGTCACAACCCGCGGGAACCCTCCGGATGCTTACCTCCGAGTCCTCCATCGAGCTGGCGGTGGTCCTCCTGCGTCGAGAGGTCGGCGATCTCTCTGGAGTAGCGCCTCCAATCGGCGTACTAAAATGATTCTCGTCGAACGTCAGCACATCGTCATTCTGCTCCGTCGCTTCTCTATCAGTCTCTGTCTCCACTTCTCTATCGATCTCTGTTTCCACTTCTCTATCGTTCGCTGTCTCCACTTCTCTATCGTTCTCTGTCTCCACTTCTCTATCGATCTCTGTCTCCACTTCTCTATCGTTCTCTGTCTCTCTGACCTCCGTCTCACCATTCTGATCTTCATTATTCTGTGATGTATTCTGTTCTATATCAGGTGTACCCTCTGTGGGATTATTTTGACTAGTTCCCGCAATATTCGTATCATCGTCAACATTATCAACTACATCCTCGTTTCCATCCTCTCCCACTCGATTAACCTCATTAGCGCAGACGACATCATCTTCCTCTCGTGTATTATTATCTCCTAAATTACTACCATTATTATCACAGTCGGTTTCACTTATTCTATTAGTTGTTTCTGTCTCGTCTTGTTCATTGACATTTTCATCGTTATCCCTTCCGAGTTCCGGTGATCGGGCCGGTGTCGAGAAGGGCGTTGGATCTATTGAATTAGTCTCGGCGCTTGTATTGCTTACATCCTCCTGTTAGAGATTACATTAATTACTGACGCACAAACTTATGCGTGCAGTCCTATGTCAGACGCGAATTTATCGGATCCAAAATTTTATTCAATATGATCAACTGCACGTATAAGTTTGCAGTCTCAAATATAAACAAGTCTCGTCCGTTCATCGATTCCGTATTCGCTGTATTGTCTATGATAGTGAGGACAACACAATGGATGTCTATGATATAATTAAGGCACGATATAAAATTAGTTGACATAGCTATTTATAAATCGAGGTCTTCATGTTAATAAATATTATGTAACCACGTATTCATTTGTATGCAAAATAATCGTCAAAGCCTTTAACAATAACTAAAGCAAATATTGTTATTATGTCGGTACTAAAACAAAACGCAATTAAAACTTTAAAAGGCAGTCATGCGATACTTTATTGTAACACTAAAATGAATACATGTCGTGTAAATGTATTTTAAATAGTTAAGAACAGTTAGTCCGTTGAAAACACTCATGAGTATTTAATTTTTTTATATTAAGACGTAATTTATCTACATCGATCTCAGAAAAGTTTAAAGACATGATAAGTAAAGAATCTTTAATAAAAATTATGAAAAATAAAGATGGAGATCATCATAGATATGACCTAATAATATAATGGAACTTTTAATTATCAGCGATGATAAACTACATAATATGAACCTATAAACGTTTTCATAAAAAATCTGGAACATTTGTTAGTTTACATTTATATGCGAAAGCTCATGCTGCGAGAAATATAAAACTTTGGTAATAAATTAAAACCTATCATTCACCACAACATATAAAATTCCTCATTTAAATAACACTAAACGGACCGTACACCTTTTCTATTATTATATAAATACATAGCAATTCTTTCTCCAAAGTCAATTACCTCTACACTTGTTCAAACAGTAAAAAATATATAAAACATACCCTTATAATGCATGCATTTTTATGTTAAACTACAATAAAACCTATTACTCTGCAACCCATAAAATACTATCAATGACTAAAATATTTATAATTCAACAATTAGGAGGTAGGCAGAGATCCTAAATAATTATGAAAGCCCATGCACAAAGAACATGAAACAAACAGACTAATCGGTTCATTGAACGCCTCGAAAGTGATCCAAAGGTCGTGGTGATATTTTACTTATGGCCAAATTTATTCCAACTAGTGAGAGTAATTCCCGGACACCTTTCTGTATTGGAAAGATTATAAATAACCCCAGATGCTGTCATCTCTAATGTCCATCGTAGTACCAAAGCCATGATGCAGAGCGTTTTGAGGGGGTAAGTAATAAAGAAGGAATCAAAACTCTGCTATAGAATTTTGTTTAATTTTTTACACAAAAAATTGCACCGTTCGCAGTTAAAGATGATTTTGAAATCTGTCAGGTGTTGCCCGACAACTTTAGACACTTAATTATTTTAATAGTTTAGTAGTAAACAAAATCATGTATGCAAAGTCTAAGATCACCAGACGAAAAGATGTTATAGACAACGGTATATGAAGAGAAATGACTGCGGCAATTAGTCGCTGAATGATAAGCCTTTTGGAATGTCAATTATATTAAAGGAATCGAGTAAAATTGGTCAAGAAATTAGTGTATTACTAGTACTAACATGCAGTCTTAAATATTATATCATTCTATATATAACATTGTATGTTACTCTCTGCAATAATTATGGGTAAACTCGATATGAGCTGTCAACATAAACTTACTCTCTTAAATGGCACTCATCCGTAACTTAACACCGGCTTAGAACATATGGTTAAGATGGACTTTTGTTAACAAAATGTTAATATAGTCGAGTATAAACTTCAAAAATTGTTTTCTGGTACAAATTAACTATCACTGATCCTAAAGCAGTATTCCAAACTTTTGGTAAAAGTTAATATTTTCAATTGAAATTTACCTACTCTTGTTCTTCTTCCTATTGTTCTCTTGTACGAGAAAACATTTCCCATCCAAATCAATTATTATAATACCCCGCATGCATGTTCAGTTGTCCGGTTAGCCCCGGAGTAGCATTTACCTGTTGTTGGGTGGAGGAAGGACTGGAAGCGTGCTCCTCGTCAGCCGATATGTGGAACCGCCTCTGGAACTCTGTCGCTGCGTTTTCGATCCGTTCTGCCTGCGACTCGACGCTCATGTTGCGCCTGTTGGTGTATGTACAGACTGGACATTACGAAACTTACTGAACCCACTGCATAGCAATAGTGGATTTTGCGAAGAAGACGTTCCTACCAAGAGTTTGGCATAAAAAATTAGTACTCGAACACCAACATTTCAAGACATATCAATTATAAATTGCTGATTTGTTTCATGCTTGCAATTTGTAAATATACAATTATGACGGCAAACTCACGTATACCTTGACCGGTACCTTCCAATAAATTAAACCAAAAATTAAAAACCTACAATGTGCCCCATCCTTATCTGTTAAATCTATACTTTCAATCCATACAATTAATTACGTTATAATTGCTAATCTTTAACTTCGTTATAACTGTCTCGTAATGCTTCTAGACCATTCTAAAATAATAAATAGTACGACAATAAGTGGTACACGTGGCATGGAACGTGTTATAAGGAGAACTAATTTCCCAAGTATGGAATAATACTGACATGAACGTGGGCCTCTCCCATTGCGTGGTCCTGACGTTATGGTTCACGTAGTATGTCCTTCCGTTGGCGTCCTGCCGCTCCTCCCACCCCGGAGGTAAAGGATCCCCTCCTATAGTCTGAAACAAATGTCACAATTTATAACATGCACCTAAGAACTTTCAGTACAAAACGAACGGAACGCGACTAAAATATATATAGTAAAAATATTCTTCAGCAAGAATCATCACCTTATCGCGTTTTTATACCATTCAGCTCATATATCCAAGTCCTTGGAGTAATTTTGATATTCTTAACTAGCTAATACTCGCAGCTTCATATGGGGTGTAAGGGGTGTCGAATAATATCTAAGACTTAAGACATCCAAGCCAACCTCACCTGCACGTGGTGCACCCTGCTGAATAACGAACAAGGCAATGGCGAAAGCGGGGTGGTAGGGTTTTACAGCCTGACTGGGTCGCAACCACCATGTATATGGCGAAAAAGCCCGTCATAGTGATTCGATTCTGTGGGTCACGTTTCGGGATCAGCCTGTGCATATCCAGCTATTCGCAGGCCGGCATGACAGCGGCGACCGGCGATGGATAGTGTGTCACTCGGTGGTCGCCATTGTTTTTGGACTGCACTGTGCTTACCATCAGGCATGGTGCAGTCATTTTGCCGTGCTACAATAATAAAAAAAAGCTTCATTGCGTTGTTTATTATCATAAAAACATATTTTATATATAGAGCAAAAAACATAAGCACCACACTGCTTGTCCTGTGTCCCACATAAAAATACAAATCAGTGAAAGCTAGGTTATAAAAATCATCGTTTCTTAAAATTCTAATAACTGTATATTAAATGAGGCTATCGTGATATTTTTTTTAGATAAGGCCATAGTGTCTAAAAATTACAAAAAAATGTTCGAAATTTATCAAATAGTTTTTGAGTGATGCAATCATTTGATAAGATGATTAAAAAGTGAGCGTTGTATTTTATTGTATCATTAGAAAAATGAAGTTTTTATCACCATATGCAGGGGGTATATCGTACGTGTTCTGCCAGTATTGAACCAAATCCACACTTTCCTTCATTCACAACCACTTACCATACAAATGGCTATTTCATCAAAATACGACACGAACGAGCGAAAAAATTACGTCACGGCACCGTTTATTATTATCTAAGCCTAAGGACACTCTCCACATATGCTACAGCTTGACAGATGTACGAGTTACATACGCGGTTTCTTTGAGACATTGAGTTCCGCACTTCATTTACAAATTTCAACGTTTGGCTTTCAAGTTAATCCTTTACTTACAAATTAACTAGTACTTTCTACTTTATTCACGTTAACACTTTTCTCTGCTTAATAATCATACCATAGTAACCTAATAAAATGTAGACGACATTTTAATGTGTGTATTGTATTTCTGTATAAAAAGAAAAGATTTCACTTTTTGTTTGTAATGGTTAAACTCAAAAAATAATAAAGCTATTTCAAAGATTCTTACATGTATATAAAGTTACATTATCAATGAGTAACATGGACTGTATTTTAAAAAAAATTGTATATTAATGCAAGCGAAACCGCGAACAAGACCTAGCTACGAACAGAGCTATCGTTGACTTACTAAGGTTTGATTACAACTGGTAAGTACATCCAAATCCATCCTTTTTTTGTACGTATATTTGCAATATAGATTAATAACTTTTGTAATTAACTATCTTATGTCTAATATATAAATTATTTAATAGTTAAACGAAATTAAATTGTAAATATGTAACTGTAGTCTCGTTTAAAAGAATATAATATTTTGGAGGATGTTTAACATTGCTTTGCACTTGCGAATACGGAAGCATGTATATCTGATCAGGAGAATTAAGTTTCCAACCGGTAATTGGAGTGCATATGTAAATAAGGGAGAAATAAAACAAAAAAAACGTACAATGCCGGCGACGTCAGATCTGTCGATAACCTCCCAATCATCGCCGACGAATGACGTCACCGTGCGTCTCCCCCTCCCCTAGCGATATAAAATTAAAACTCAAACAGTGTAGGCGATTACTAACAGAAGCAATGTCATGCAAAAGCCATAACCTAATTTAAGTTTAACGAATTCCTATAGCTAAAGATTGAGAGAGAAAACAATTGAATTTTTTAAGTTTGAATTTTATTAGGGTTAATGTCATTGTTGAATGTAGAATGAAAAAGGGTAATTGGAACGTAAGAGTAAAATAATAAATACAGTCGAGCATTGCCACCTCCTTCACAACCTTTTTTGAAGTCCTTTATTGACAGATGTCAAAATGTCTTTTTTATTTACATGTGTGTATATGTTGTGTAAAATTGAAGCATTAGTGTGAGTAATGCATATTTTAATTAATTTAATGTACTTCTAATGCATTTTATATAAAATAAATAGCTTTCTGCACTTCTCCTCCATATAAACTTTAACTATGCCAAATTTCACGTTCATCCGTTCGCGCAATTCCGTTAAAAAGGGATACAAAGTTAAGGCTTTACGTATTAATATAATAATATAATGATATAGCTCAGTAGTCGGCAAACCACGGCTCGCGGGCTGCATGCGACTCTTCCACAAAGTGTTTAGTGCAGACACGGAATATTATCCATTAACTTGCAACAAACGAGTAAAGATTTTTGAAACGTAATTCTGCAAAAAAGGGGCACATTTTTAGAAAGCAACAATAGGAAGGCTGGTCACTCGCAAAAAGACGATGAGAAAAGGCAAGCTCGAAAGTGTACTTTTAGATAGAATCTTTTTCGATAGATACATATCTATTTAAGCATATCTATTAAAAAAGGTCCTTTGAACAAAGGTTGCTAGTAAGTATATAAAACAAGGACAGTACTCGGGAAAGCCACGGAGGAAATGCTGTACAGACGTTATGCATCGGAATCAAACTTCAATGCCACTCATTCACGACAATATATATTTAAAAAAAACGTCATGCAAGTTCTGAGCTACCCGAGAAGCTGGGCTGGTAGGAGGAATCGCTCAGTTAACTAGTCATATTTGGACAACTCTTTCACTAAGATTTTAGCGTCCATATCATAGCCTCTTAGAGAAATAGGAAGATCTGGTTGTACCAAGATCCTGCAATTGTTAGTTCTACCAGTACGTAGGGGGGATCGGGGATGGTTGACTATAGCGATAAGTTGACTAATTATGAAAAACTCGAGACTTACTCACTGTTACCTGTTTTTAAGTAATTTAGTGTAACAGTTTAATAGTTAGTCTTTTTATTACGTAGTATTTATTTTTATTTCGCCGCAGCTTTAAGGTCATAACATGTGGTTCAAAATTACAAAGCCATTCGGGGGAAGCCAACCTAATCAACCTAGTCCATAATAGTCGCAACATATTTTACATAAAATGTAATGTTCAAGAACCATGTGGGAATGTAAAAAAAGACTGGTCAAGGAAGTACACGTAAAGTTATTTTCGATAGAGCAAATCAAGAAGTTATCTTTAACAAAAAAAAGTATCAATTCTATCTCAGTCTATTCTGTAGAGCGTTGTCTACATAAAAAATAGAGAAATAGTGTTAAGGAAGAGCTCGCGCACTTTTGTGATTGTTATCCTTCTGCTGCGTGAATTAGCTATGGACTATTTACTTCCTCAAATCAAATCAAAATCAAAATATCCTTTATTCAATTTAGGCCCTGAGAAGGCGCTTATGAACGTCAAAGCTACCACCGGTTCGGAAAACGACCCACTTATCGAGAAGAACCGGCAAGAAACTCGTTCTAGTTTATCTTTTCATGTTATATATTTTTACAGGAACATAAATATTTACATTCGTTATTAGTGGATACACAGAGAGAGGAGTCATTTCCAGACGTCACAATCGTTCACATATTAATCCACCCTATAACAACCTTTAGATATTAAAACCCGGTCCTAGGTCACAACTTACCCCTAGCGAAAAGTAAACCAACCCCGGGCATGGGGTACTTATATATCAGATATATTGAGTTTTACAATAAAATATACTAAAATAACAAAAATATGTGCGAACTGAAACTTAACTGAAATGAATCAAACAGACCCGGTATAATGAATTTAACAAGCAGTGAAGTGTGAATAAAATTATCGCAGACATAGTTCATCAAAATAAATTATTTCATCGCATGTTTATTCTTACAAACGTAACAAAATTTTAAATTTCAAGCAACGACATCAATATGATAGTCCAATTTATATCGAGGTAGAAAGAAATAATCTAGTTCAGCTAAATCACGACCAGAGGATAAAGAGTTACGAAAATAATGCCAAAGTTTCCAATATTGCAAAAATGTTCTGATAATAAATACATTTATTGTAGTAAATCGATTCAAAAGATCGAATTTAAAGAGCATATATTGGAGCTGCGATGTCGTTCCTCTCTGTTCTCCCTCTATAATTCTGTCTCTCTCTCTGTTTTTCTCTATCTTATGCGTGCGTGTGTGTGTGCGCTGTGGCTCTTATATCCTCAATACTGAATGCATGGAAATTGTATTAAAACCTATTTTTATTTAGCACATTTTGTATAATCTGTAGTTCACTACTTTGTCTCTAATTTTTGATAATGATTTCAATATTGATTATTTCTACTTTACGTTATTTATATTAAAAAATGATACAAAATGTATTGTTTTATTTGTATAGATTACAAACACAGAAAGAGAGAAGGAGAGAGAAAATCGTATGAAAGAAGTATAACGCCTTTTTCTTACGTGACGAAAATATACAAATATAAACTATCTAAACATCCGTATACATACATTCAAAATTGAAGAAAAAGCGTAAAGTACTTCGTTCTTGGGCGGAGTTCTCAACCCGTACACGTTTTTACAATACTCTCTATATACCTGTATTATAAAGTCAGTATGAGAAACAAAAAGGTAAACTCACCGGCTGCACGTCTCCGACCTGGTGCACCGGCTCCACCAGCTCCCAGTCGTCGGGAGCCGGCAGGGGCTGGGCGTGGGCGTGGGGCTCCGCGGGCTCCGGCGCGGGCTCCCCGACCCGCCCCACCAGCGCGTGGTACACCTCGATGTGCCCTCGGACCCGCGAACGCGCGCTGCCGAATTACAACCGAATGTTTACACTTCATACCCCACCCTGCCCCTGTAAGACAATACGTAAACCTTCCCCGTGAATCACTTTATCTACTGATGAAAATCGCATGAAAATCCGTTCAGTAGTTTCTGAGTTAACCTCGAAGAGACAAACATATAGACAGACGTGGCAGAGGCACTTTGTTTTATAATATGTAGTGATTAGATCGAGACCACAATACATCAATTGTAACATCCACCATAAGAGCCCTTCGTTATACTAATTTTACTATTATATAATTAATATACATAATTACACATATACTAAATAATTATTAATATACTAAATTAGTTTAATATATATTTTGTCTGTTAGTCAAACGAATTGTCATGAAACTAGTTTGAAAAGTTATAATAAATAAAAAAATTCACTGTTTATCTTACAAAATTATTTTAGTTTTTATGCTAAAAAAAGGGAAGTGTTGTAATCTAATCTAATAACGTATCTTTTCCCTACTACAAATAGTTTAATCATTCTTTCTTAATTTCAAAATATCCGAATAGTTCGATTTATTCGAATTATTCGATTTGTTCGAATTATCCGATTTGTAGGAATAGTAACTTCGAAATTCGAATCGAGGATAATCATTCGATTCGGTTGGAGCTTTAATCTAATATATTTATATCTTACTTTATATATTTATATCATATATAATGTATATTATTTATTGTTATAGATTTTAATTTAAATAAATAATATATTACTAAACTCTAGAGGACTATTGCAACATAAATACACAGCGATACAGAGATAATATTATCTATTATCAAATTATGGACGAAAATAAACAAAGTCCATTGAGGAAAACGACCTCGAAACAGGTCCCTCATCTACAAATGACTTTCATTTGCTAATTTATGGATACATTCTGCTTTTTATTTTGTACCATTACATACAAGGATAGAATATAATCCTAGTATAACTCAAGGACTAGCGATTCATATAGACTAATCAGAATTTAGTTTATTTTTCTAACAAGTAACCCAAAAATGCTGTAATCATTATTATATATTACAAAACATAAATGAAATCATTTAATTTCATACACAGATGTTTAATAATTGATTTCTTTAAGCATAAGGCGCCATATACATCAACGCTTTTCCAACGTGCGTTAAATATACGAAATGATAAAGCGTGTATTAATTACCAATAGAGGGTCTATAGGGCTTTTTATATTCACAACTTCTGCTGTTGCTTGTAAGTTGCTGTTTTGAAGAAAAAGGTGTTCATGGAGCCCAGCCTTTATATACTGAAGAAACAAGCTCGTGACAACACAACATTATATTCATGGAACAGAGTAACCATAGCGTTCTCTCTTTTACAAATCAAAGGGACGGAACTGCATTTCGATGGCAGCGGACGTTAACTATTGCCAAAAAATATAATAGTTGTAATATTTGTATCAATGCAAGAAAATCGGTATAAATTATAGAGGAAATCGATATCGCAAATATCGAGTCACAGAGTACATAGTACCAACCCATAAGGAAACGTAGGGTATAAAGAAACAGAGAACATAACAAAGACGTCCGCGCCGTGCGAGCAATAAACATGGAATGACATTTTGATGTAAAAGTTTCAATAGTTCGTTATCAGCCACCAATCGCGTACATTGCGACTGTTCTAGTATTAACTCTCTTTGGTGAATAGGGTTTAGTATCTAAAAAAATTAAACAAAACGCACTCTCAACAGTAAGGAAAGCTGAAAGGACACAATCATAGCCGTTATTGCGAACGCGAATTTAAAGAAAGTATGCAAAACATTGAAAAGGAGAGAAAATAAAGCATTCTAGTAAACAAAAACGGAGCCAAGAGATTCCAGAAACAAAACGTCAGTACCAAACCTGATTCACAGGATTAATTCGAAAAACTAGATAATAAAAGGACAGTTAGTCAATATCTGTCGAAGAACTGACAAACATTACAAAAGATAAATTTTCAAATGGAGAATTACTTTTAAGTTGAATTAATGTGAAAATTCGGTAAAATAGACTGGGAACGTTGAGGTTATAGAAGAAGTAGAGTAATTAGAAATTAGTAGCAATAATACTGTCAAGAATTACTAAAGGCACAATATACAAAAAAAAATTATCAGAGTACGCTTCAAATAAAAAGAAATGTCGCCTTGATAAAAATGTTTATAAACGAGCGTTGGAAAAGCGTCCTTGTGAACTTAGCCTAATAATGTTAAAAACGCAATAAATTAATAAAACCCCAAATAATTTCACACACATACTAGCCTAATATTAAAAAAAAACGCAATGATGTAATAAAATTCTAAATAATTTCACACACACACTAGCCTAATAATATTAAAAACACAATGAAATAGCAAATACGAATGTTATAAAGCTGGAGGGTTTGTTTGTTTGGTTGCACGCGCTAATCGCAGGAACTACTGGTACGATTTGAAAATTTCTTTTAGTGTTAGATAGCTCATATATCACGACGCTAAGGCCAATAGGGGCTGAGCACAAGTGAATAATGATTCAAAATCGGGGTATTTTCCTTGTAAGAGCTTGCACTGCGTGTTAGTTAGCCCAGTTAGTCGCGGGCGGAAGCTAGTTTCCACATAAGAGGCCACAGCATGCTGAGGAGTACACTTACACAGACCTTCGCGGCCGCAGCGGGTACTTGACCACGTTGGGGCGCGCGCTCGCCGCCGACTCGGAGGGCACGCCCGCGAGCGGCACCTCCACCATGCCCAGGAAGTCGTCCCTCGTCAGCCGGTTCTCATCGAACACTTGAATCAGGAGTTTGTGCTCTTGGGGCTTAACCTAACAGTATACATAACCAATAAAAAATAGTCTTTCGCGGGATCTTAGTTTATCATGTACTGGGTTTTATATTTTATTAATAATCTTGAGTGTTAGTAATGTGAAACTTTTTCTTCCATCGTCTCCAATTTTTCGTTCATCTATCGCATGTCGCAATACCGCCAAATATATAATAAGTAAGTCACATTGACTTTTGTGTTCTTTCGTACTATGGCTTTATCTAAGCTCGCCTGGCTAAGTACAACCCTCAAATTGATAATCTATCACCGAGCAGCTATAGGTGTATTCCGGCAGCTGTAATTGAGAGCCACTCCCCTCTAGCTTTAGCGTGTTTACAATCTCGGACCCACATCGTAATTCAACATAAAATAGTGGTCGAATGCTATAATATACTTAGTCTGGCCATAAATACTGTTACAATTAAAAATAAACAAAGTATTACATTTGAATTTGGAATCTGATCTTGAAATATGATTATTCATTGAGTTTTCTCATTTTGGCGCCAATACATTGTACAATATTTTGCGATATTAAAATGGAGTGGGGTGATAAAGAGAACCGAGTCGCTGTGATTGCATTACACAAAGTAGGTATGGAGCCAAATGCAATATTGAAAACTCTCCATACGCTTGGTTTTAGTAAAATGTTTATGTACCGGGCTATTAATAGGTACAATGAGACTTCCTCTGTTTGTGACAGAAAAAGATCTGGCCGTCCACGTAGTGTTCATAGGAAAAAGGTGGTCAAAGCAGTAAGGGAAAAAATTCGAAGAAATCCTGTCCGAAAGCAAAAGATTTTATCTCGGGATATAAAAATAGCACTTAGAACTATGTCGCGTATTTTAAAAGATGACTTAGGACTTGCAGCCTATAAGAAACATACTGGTCATTTCTTAACTGATAATTTAAAAAAGAATAGAGTGGTAAAATCGTAACAACTACTGAAGCGGTACGCAAAGGAAGGTCACAGAAAAATTTTGTTTACGGATGAGAACTTTCTTACAATTGAGCAACATTTTTACAAACATAATGACCGTATTTATGCGCAAATCTGTAAGGAAGCTTCCCAATTAGTCGACAGAGTGCAACGTGGGCACTATCCGACTTCAATGATGGTTCGGTGGGGTATTAGCTATAAAGGAGTGACTGAGTGATACTTTTGTGAGAAAGGTATCAAAACATCGGCACAAGTGTATCAAGATACCGTTCTTGAGAAGTTAGTGAAGCCCCTTAACAACACCATGTTCAATAACCAAGAATGGTCCTTCCAGCAAGCAATATTATAAATTGTTTTATATTTATGTATGTAAACTAACACACTGTAAAAGTAATAAATGTTATTTGGAATAGAAACATTTTTTTTTCTTTGTTTTAGTATTTATGGCAAGACTAGGTATACATACTATAAACTAATATATGCTATATATACTGTAATACATGCTATAAACTATAATGTATAAAAAATACTTGACTGCTTTATTTTTAAGAGATGAGAGTACTTAACTTCTGTTAAACGTGAACTATTAACGTATTGACTTATGGAATTTCACATAAGTTCTAACTTTAAAAAATGATTTTACTAAGATATATTTATAAATACGTGAACATCAACGAAAAAGAAATTATCTTTGATTTGTATAAATGCTTCTTAGTGTAAGAGCTGAGCAAGCATAAGGCAATTATAATGTATACAAAATTAAATCTCTATGCACAGACTATGGTCTACATATGTTCCGAATTTAACCCCAACATAGTTTGACAGATCGTTATGAAAGTTGACACACCTGTTATAAGTGTTTTTCATGTAGAATTTTTTATGTTATCTATTTTCCTATAACCCACCAGTAGCGTAGGCTGTACTTTATTAAATTTTATTATAGTAATTTTATTAAATTTTATATAGTAATTTAATACAGACGAACTTGCAGACGTTTGCTAGTGTTATTATAACATAAACAAAGTAAATTAAAAGCTATTTTAATAAAACCTTAAAACAAAGGGGAACTTACCCTGAATATAAACTCCTGATTCCATACCGGATTCAAAGTCTGGGGAAGATGTTATTATCGTAATTAACGTTATGAAGGATTCATTTTTCTAAGGAAATAGACAATAGTGAGCAGGACAGCATTTCTATTTGAGTTTGTTATAGACGACTATAGGATACAGTGGCCACTTAACATGCATCTTAGTCTTCTTCATAACCTATCAATGATTAACAATGAATAGGATAAAGTTCCTATTTGAGTTTGGTTATATAGTTATAATAATAAGTTAAAATTAACAACTACAATAGTAGAAAAATGGTTTTCTTCATTACAGTATATATATATCTATCTCTATATATATATATCTCTCCAAATATATCTCAATTCATACAATAAAGTATGGACTTCTTAGAGTTTCGAGTCATTGTGTTATTGTTGTTAGAATAAAATGGTTTAGCTCACCTTTTTTTTCGTTTTTGTGAGAAACGTCTCGATGGTGACATCACCATCTGCCTTTTGAAGCTCCACGCGTACATATGGATCGCTGGAAATGGCATTTTTCACAGTCAATTACAATAATGGTGTGATGTTATTTACTTATGTTATTATTTATTTTATATTATTTCCATAGAGTATCTATCCTCAATGGTGTTCGAATATTTAAAATAGCCTTCTGAGAAACAGGTATGTGCTGGCTGACCCGGCCAATAAATGAACAAAACCACCCGGTTTCTTCAATAGTATATGTATATGTGAAGCATGGTAATGTGTGGAAATGACGCCTCTCGCTGTGTATCTGTTAAAAACGAATATAACTATGTATGTTTCTTACCAGTGCTTGTTGGTGAGTGAGTTGTTTTCAGAACCAGTGGAAGTTTTGACGTTCATAAGTGCCTTTTCAGAGCCTAAATAATAATACTTTATTCAAGTATTTCTCATTTCATTGATTTGGTAATTTTAGTATTGTCAATTTTGTAGTATATGTACTGTAAGACACTTATCGAGCATAAGTACCTTTACTCCTCCATTAAAATTTGTCATCAACAGTTAATTCATAAATATGTACACAGTTAACACAGATCGAACTCGAAAATGCAAGGCACTGATGGTCTCATCCACCAATTTGTGCACAATTGATAATCAAGGCGAAACGTTACAATGTAATAACATCCAATCTTATTCATTCAATTATGTTTCAGTCATATGTCTCGAACTAAACATTCTACTTTCCATTAGAATAGCATATTCAGCTAAACACATTTATTTGACACAGTCAGAAGCTTTGTAATTTTTTTTACTAACAACAACATTTTCTCAATTAAACAAAATAATTTCAAGACAGTGGTAGAGACATATCAGTATATTCACAAAAGACAGTATAATTGGTTTTAGTACTTTTCTCTCTTTCTGTTAGTTTAATTTTTTAGTTACTTAGTTTTCATAATATTTTCAAATATGGTTGTAGAGTAATGATTTTGCAGTGTCTAAATATGACTGCATTTATTATATTCAACCACAAAAGTGCTACTATTAATATCTTTATAAATGTATTGTCATGTTGAATATAATAGTAAATGTGTTTATAATTGCATAAAAAGCATATGGGGATTCAACAAGGTAAGTATAAACAAAATAGCTGTCAATCAAACAGGACATGCCACATTTCTTTAGTTTTAGCCTATAGGTATAGATAACATTTTTATAGTTTTTTAAAACAAACACACTTTTTGTTATAACTAGAGTGGAATTTGCTTATAGATGACAACTGTACAGTAATAAACATATACCAAGAACAACAACCATATCTATACCCAAATAGTTCATACCCATCAGGAACATGGTCATGTCACTGTGTAAATTTATATTTATTTATATAAGCATGATTATATATATATATATTGTATTTGTCCTTGGATATATTACACTGGCCTAATCTGGAAGAGCAAAATTATACAATTAATATTTAATACTACCTATAAAGTGACTCTCCCATGACTAACTTGACACTAGCAGAATTTGTATCTACGAGACGCCAATATATAAATGTTGATTGATTGACTCTTCTTTAGTTTGGCCAGAGCAGGGATCAACTAGTGGATATAAAACAGCTAAGATTCTTGCCATCCAGCATTACGGTAATGATGATGATGACCAAAGATCTATGTTATTCTCCTTTTTGGTTTAATTATAATGTGTTTACTATCAGGCACATTACTTTCTCTTTGACATGTTACTAAGAAATAAATTAGTAATATCTTATAGCAGAAAGACTTGACAAATATAATAACACTTTAGCCAGCATACAATGCTTTAAGACAGACATAGGCAGCCATCTATCTAAAAAATGTACTCACCTAGCACCAAATATGTCCTTTTTTGCCAAAGAGTAAGCTCCTATTATTCTTAAACGAAGCAGGAAGCTGTTCTCGTCAGTCTGTAAGCAAACATTAATATTGTTATTTTAAAACTCTATGTTTAGAGCCAGTAAGACCAGCAGATGTTTTTAAGTAATAATGTTATGTTCTATAATAACATTACAACATTACCAATTTCTTGAATTGTAAGTTCAAGCACCACATTTAGCAGGTTTTAATATGTAAAGGCTATTCCAGAGGATCATTATGTGATAGAGAAAGCTTTCAGGAAATAACACCTTTCTCTCATAGGCTAAAAACAACTGTGACAATAATTATCAATTGTAATAGAAATATGTATATTAACAGTTAAATGAAATTTTTGCAGGGTTTTCTCAATGACTGGGTTATTTTCGGAACTTATGACTGTATTTTAATATTCATAAGTGTCTTCTGAGGGCTAAAATTTAAATAAAATATTATTTGATTTTCATTTTTGAACGCTAATTATTAATTTAACTAATATGCCTTCATTTAATTTAACACTAACATGGGTTAGATTGTCATACCCGAGTGGTTGAAAGTCAACCACCATACCGACTTGTTACAAAATTATAAACAAGTTACTAAAACATCTAATCACGTAGAAGTTCTTTCACTATGTGTTTTGCTAACTACAGTTAAAGTAACTCTCTATTTAAACAAGTCTCATGATGTAGTGATAGTAAACACTATCACTGAGTCGAAAGGTTGCAGGATTGATCATTCCATGTGATTGACTTTTATATGAGGGGCATAATTGTTAGTTGTAGTAGGGTTTATCAGCTGTTCAGTTACAATATTAGAAGCAGTATTCAGTTCAGAATGTAGATCTGTGACATATGTGACGTATCCTCGTAATATTTGTTTTACATATCAGTTCCTGTATTATGCTGTAAGTTTATTTTGTACAAGCCACAATAAAATTATTCCAAAAATATCATACAAACCTAATACTAACCTAATGAAGGTTACCATAGTAGTTAATAAATCGAAAAATTTATGAACATTTTACAATGAACTGGAATCCTATTTAAAACATAAGAGCATGTACCTAAAAATGCAAAAGATTTTTTTTTTCTGTTCACAGAGGAAATCATTTAATTTCTTTTTATTACTTGCTCTTGGAAAACAACATTGTGACAGGCATAATAAATACAAATTAATGGAACACAATTTAACACCATCAATACTGATCAATCTCATAACAAAGTTCATGTTCATTTCACATAAGGATAATGTTTCATAAATATAAGTTTATACTCATTTATTTTACACATGCTTTCCTGTATCAAAAAACCATGAAGACAATTCCTAAATTATTTTCATTGTTGAGCTGTACTATTTGTGGTTCAATAGGCATTTTTTCTACACTCCAGAGTGGTTGAATATAGATAGATTAAGGAAATCGTAAAAACGAAGGACAAAAACAATTGATAGAGAGAATGTTTACCTTGTATGAGGATACAATATTGATGAAGTACTAATAGTATACATATTTAATTAATCACTAAGCCAATTATTATAATTCAGAACTAATATGAGTCACACAATTAATATAGAAGAACAAAAACAGGCACTAAGATCATCATTATATAAATAATAAAATAATCTTAAATATGGAATTTTAATTGTATTACTAGTCAGTCCTCTTACATACAATAACAATGTAAAAGTAATGTATGTGTACTTTTTAGATTATTATGAAAAAAATTATTGTAGATGTCTTGGAATAAGTAATAAAATACATTTCAATCATGTTTAGATATGTCTGTTTGTTTGAACACGTTAAAAGTACACCAAGAAAATCATAAAGCATATCCTCGAGTAACATTTAGTCTTGGTTTCATTAAAATTAGTTCACTCTATCAAAAGTTATTGTAATTTTAATGACGACGCTACTTAAGTACGAGAGAAAAGTAGACTTAATACATTCAGATGGCTTTATTAGTCAGTGTTTTTTACATTACTTCTATGGGGATGGAGTCACAGGCACAGCTATTATTATATATAAATAATAACTATGAAGACACAATCACACACACACAACCATTTAAATGGTTAAATAGTTGCAATACTTTCACAGACTACACATTACTTGCTTTTTATTCTAAATTAGTTAAAAAAATAGGTGCTTAATGTTTGATCTAATTATCTTGAGAACGGTAAAACTGATATACACTCAACATCAGCTGATTTACGCAAAAACGAACTGGTGCAATAAATGAATCACACCTTGCCACACAGTCCGACCCACCCCCTCCCCATGCATCGCTTCCCTTTGATCGACCGTGCGGCGTACCCACAATAAGCAGTTACATAATGATTAGCCTTGAAAAGTACCCCTTGAATTTTGTTCATTGAAGGTAGGTGCGATTTTTTTACATTTAAAAGTATTGTTCCCATACTTTAAAAAGTTTTAGAACAAACTTGAGCTAAGGTTCTCTTAGTTGTTTATTAGTATTTGTTTTGATATTATTATTTTATATGTTAAATGTGACCATGAACTATCCTAAGATGGAAGGGTGTTAAACTTTAAACAGTCACCTGGTATACATTTAACACTCAGTCATAGAACTGATAATTATACTAGACACATAGTTATATGAAGAATTCTAACTTATAGTCTGTCAATTCCATAACAGAGCTTACTACCACTGCAATATGGAGCCTGTCTTTATTAGGTAATTTGATTTACAATGGGTTTTTAATTACACAGTGTCTAATTAGACTGCATTATCATTTTTGTGTCACTGTGTTTGTTTGTTGACATTTATTTTTCATAGCATACAGATATAGTAACATTTTTTTTTATAGTTATACTATTAAAAATGTACATTTAGTTTAGTGTGAGTATAATATGAGATAGTAAGATACTGCCTAACACTTTTATACAGGTTTTTTCATAACCAATCAAATAACTCCATAAATAATCCTTTCCCAACTAATGTCTTAATAAGAACTAATAATTGTTGATCCCTGTAATGCTTGTAATATAATACTTCTAACTGATTGTACTTGTGAAGACGATAGTAACTTGTGAAGAGATTGTACACACATCTCTACATGTAGTGGAACAAATACTTGAAGGTGAATACAGAATCTCATTAAAAATTACCTTCATACATGCAATCTCTTTAATGTTTCATGTTTTACAATTCTCTTATAAATTAGACGACATAAATGTAAAAATACTAGTAGCTACTTCGCATAATAAAACATTATAATGAAAATGATTTACAAGGACATTTTAAAAAACAAGAAAATATCTTATAGATGTAAGTTATCATTATCACACTCGTAAAATTTGAATATATGGGAAGTCATATTAAATTTTACTTACACGCGTGTCCGACTGCCAAGCCATCACCCATGAGAATATTTACTAATTATTGAACTCAATGAGGGACGATTCACATTCCTTACAACGACGTATTGGTCGCAAACAAGTGTTGGTAAAAAAATAATGACACGTTTTATAACTAATATTCGACACTTCTCACAACTTTATTTACACTTTTTAAAATCCGAAACAACTATTAAGGCATTTAGTACTACTTTAATAATATCAGTATTGTCTAAGTTGCCTAAATATATGATGCTAAACAAATAAAAAACTAAAATATTACAGGACGTTCTCTCTGACAGAATAATGACAAACCGAGGATGACAAACGCTATAGGCCGTCGTATGCATATATTTACAGCATACGTTATAATTCTTTCTCTTTCGTTTTCACTACCTTAGCTCCTTATCGTTATCTTTGTCTTAATTCGAATGTGTAGAAAAAGTACGGAATGAACTTATTCCGTGATTCATTTTTGTCGCATTACGTTCCGTAACACACATAAACTATACTAAATAGATTGAGATTTGTTTTACCGAACACGAGTTTTGAAAAAAATATGTTAAACTTAAGGTAATTAATGTTACAAAAAATATTTATTATTTATAGGAAAAAAGTTAATAGATTAGAAAATATTCATACTTAATAATTGCTATAATAATAATAATTGCAATAATAATAATACATACTTAATTATGCCCACAAATGGAGTACCAGATGGAGTACCAGAGGATTTAATTTGGTTTAACGCCTTCCTAAGATTATTAATTGACTAAATTGAATTTTTTATTTTTACTGTACACACTGTGTAACAAATCAGTGTCAGGGTTTTTAATGCATAAAACTTAAAGATATACTACTGAAAATCTCAATGCAATATTTTGATAACATAGAATGATGACATTCTTCGAAGTGGGTACAGAATATGTTCTTTGTGGATAGACAATGTCCGCATCCTTGCGTGATGTCTGTTAATTTGTGGTCGAAGCTCTAGTTAGGGAGATGTGAATTTACTCTTTTAAACTTTTAAGCTCAGCTCAGCTAAACTTTTAAGAGTATCGAGAAAAATACATCCGCAAGCCTCATAAGATCATAACCTATATCTCGACTTCTTTTGTACTAGAATATTATTTCATATTAAAAGACAACGTATTACCTCATGTCTTTGTATGTTATAGGCAATGTCATTATCAAGAATTAATCTCATATATATAAATACGGATGTTACTAAAAGATTCCCTAATGGTATATACGCAAATGAATATATAATACATATGCTAAATACATGTAAGATCACCTCGTATTGTAGAGAATATCTCGGCTCCTGTCTTGTAAGTCCGTTATACCAGCGGTAGCGACGCGATGTCCAAGACGATGATCGGCTCCTATGGCGCTCCGCTTCAGTTTCCATCGGCCCCATAATATTATTATGCGTCACGGTTATAGTATGAGGATATAACATTTCGAGAAACACTCTTCATCACTCGTAAATACGTTTTCACCACAATAATGTTGACAATAAGCGAACGGACTAGCCGTTTGCCAAGACATATGACACTATAATCTTATCAGAATGGAATGGGCACGATAAAAAGATGTGTGCCTTTACAATTAGCATTATAATGATAAATGTACGCCTAGCCATGTGAAGTGGGTTAGATTAATATTATTTTTGTTTTATCTGTAACGGAATTGGCGGTTTTTTTTGTACACAATAGGCTTACTCTATATACTAATGTTGACAATAAACTAATTTATAAACAAATTGTTTGCTTAATTATCTAAGTAGACATTGCAGTTCATATTATTATTTTCAATTTTTTGGTTTTTTTTTGTTTCCTTTTGTTATTGATACGATCGACCGAGAGATTAGCCGACCAGTTTGTGATAAGATACGCAATTATTATAAACGTATGTAAATATGCCTATAAATGAAACATACTAATGATTGCTAGTATTATATTGTGTATTTCGTGATTGTTATAAGATACTTGAAAATCTTGGAATAAAAAAGAAATCCTTAGGTATTCTATAAAGACTTAAGCACTATTGTTTTTGTTAATATTAGGTATTTCTTGGTATTATGATTAGTACTATAAATAGTTAAGTTATAAGAAAAATAAATATCGAAGAAGTATTCTGTGTTCAAAACTTTTTTTAATTATAGTGGCTCTGTGTGTTAATGTGTTCGAACACCGTGTCTATGGACATAAGTTCGAATCCTTGCGAAAGAGCCGGATATTACGGTGAAAGAAAACATTGTGATGAAACCATGGCATGGTTGTAGAGTTTTTCTAAACCTTCCACTACTATCCATAAATTTGTCACCAAGTACCTGTTGCTGTGTTCTGGCAGCCGTACTTGAGAGCCAGTTCCTCCCTTTACCATTCTAACATCGGGTGAGGTCATTGTCAAATATTAAAACGTATTAACCATTTTAAATTTATGATGTATGAACTCAAAACTTCTTAAGGCGCGTTGAGCGGTATTTTTGGCAGAAGATAAATTTATATTTTCGTATCATGACATACTAAGTAAGCATGACCGGTCGTATTGCGCTTACGCGGCTTGCGTCAGACTAGCGATACGTAGTGTACTGAGTTTTCACTTCTGTCGGCAGTCCATATGACTGCCACGATTTTTCTTTAATTTGTAGTAAATTCATTTTAGAATTGCAATTAAAATCCTCTTTCTAAATTCCTTTATTCAAGTCCTCTCTAGGTTTAATTACATCAAAACTATTGAAAGTATCCATTTCCTATTATATTATTACTAGACAGTACTAGTAGTGTTGGCCAAAATCGGTCTTGGTCTTGTTCTTGCGTTTTTGCAACCGTCGAATTTTAGCAAGACCAATACGAATTTTAGAGGGACTGGGCCTTTTTTTTATTGTGGGGAAATCCCTTATGGATACGCTACCCTCCCGGGGGAGAGGGTGGGTTATGTCCGTGTTGCACGGAGTAAAACCCCACGGTGTACCCACAGACTGTTTTGTGGGGGCGGCAAGGGATCGTTCGAGCTAATCAACCTTGTAGAGCCGCCCCCACGGTCCGCCCGGCGGAAGGTGACCGCCGGGCTCCTACCTATAGAGAGACAGACCGGGTACCCACCGGCTGCCCTCCCTCCTCCGCCGGACCCGTGCAATGAGGAGATGGGCACCCCGGCCCATCCCCTCAGGTCTGGCTACGGTGGCAGGAGGAGTTGGGCGAAGCGCCTTCTCCTCCTGCCTGTCCGCCTTTGGCGGAGACGGCCACTTTGAGGGTTTGCCTCGCGGGCCCTCTCCGCCTCCTCCTTCTGCGAGGAGGTCTTCTCGCTTGTTCAAGCTTGTTCGCTGCCAAGCATGGCCGAAACCACGTTCGGCAGCGATAAGTCCGTTACCACCGCCGCCGCCAGAATGCGGCGCTAGCGAGACTGGGCCTGCAAGACTCTTGCAGTCTTGCAATTAAAGCGAATTTGAACTTTATTGACAATATTGATACACGTTCTCTAGTATCGATATCAAGATCACGATTCTTTCTAACACTGAACACATAAGCAATTTTGACCAATAAATTTAAACAAATACATGCATTTATATCTCAGAGAGTATAGTTTATAATAACAAAGTTTATAACTAACACAATAGATCCAGTATTAATAACTATTTATGTTACGCGATATTTTGATTGTCAATCGGTCGGCTGGCGATTATAATTGTTTATTTGATAATTTACAGACAAAGACGCTGCTTTATTGATAGACTATGTGACAAGTATATCACAGCATTGCCTATATTGTCAGATCGTCGCCACCGAAACTTTGCCGATGTTCGAAAGAATAAAAAAATTGACAGCCGCTTATGACGGATTCGCATATATATTGTGTTGTCCTCACAGGAATATTGTAATCGTAAGAATTGGTCATCATAATAATTTATTGCAAAAAATCCTAACCAATATTATAAATGTGATTATGACTTTGTTTGTTTGTTACGCTTTCACGCCCGTAACTACTTAACCAATCATCATGAAATTTTGCCTACACGTGTACAGAAAAGGACACAGGATACCTTTCATCGAGGAAAATACAATATTATTGAGGGATAGTGACCTACCAACATTAATTCCAGCGAAGCTGCGAGCAAAAGCTAATAATAATAGGTACACATTATTACTATATCTTTATATTAAACTATACAAACATTTACTATGTATCGATTCCTATCGTAAATACACTATATAGCTAGTAGATATAAAATACAGCAGCAGCATAGATCAGTTTATTTCAATAATTGATGTAGATTGACTTCGTCGAAAGTGGAACGTAATGCAAAAACGTAGATTCCTTTTATTTTTACGCAAGAAGGTACAAAATAGCTGGTGACATTTCTGTTTTTTAATCTTCCAAAGAATCACTATGTCTATAAAAGAATGCTTTACTGTCCTTTAGTATCTAGCATCTTTTTACGAGAAGGAATTGCATATTTTTATTCCTGCAAATATTCCTTTGAAAACTTGTTTAAAGTTAATGAATTTAATTAATTTCAATGGACTTCATTATGCCTTTATAAGCCCAAAATGTAGTTATCTATTGCATTGTTCTAAGATTGAATCTAATCATGTTAATTACTAGGAATAAACCAATAGTTAATTGCAAGATTCGCAAGACTTTCAAGGCTCTTGATGCAAGACCAAGACTGCGAGCGTAACACAAAGACCAAGACCAGGTGTATTGACGCAAGACCAATACCAAGATCAAGTCTCGTCAAGGTTTTGAATTTGGGCAACACTAATTATTAGGTTATTTTTTAATTCCATTGATATTTTGCTATTTTTTTAATGCCCAACGAAGAAATCACGAATCAGCTAGTATCTAACTATACCAATATTCATGATGCGTGGGTAAACAATATATAAGTTGCCTAGCTGAAAGCCGCGACTTCGTCTGCCTTATTTATTATCTCAATTGTTTTGTTATGTCTGAAATGGATTAAGGCTACGTTTCCGACGGAAGTCCAAGGCGGTTCGACTTTTTCCAACACTTCAAAAAATATCGTAATATTTCAACCAATTTACAAAAAATCTTGACAAATTATATACATAAACATTCCTTGTAAATCACTCTATCTAGTAGGTAATGGAAACCGTATGAAAATCCGTTGAATAACTTGTGAGTTTATCGCAAACAAACAGACAGGCAGACGAGGCGGAGGAATTTGTTTTATAATATGTAGTGATAACACAATTTTTTTACGAATATGAAACAAACGACAAGAGATTATCTCTACATACATTTACACTCATCGTCAATAGCTTTTACCTATATGTAAAACCAACTCGGGAGCAACAGCCTCGTTTACAAGGACGGAGACAAAATATCTGGTTAGTCTTTATGTGCTTGTACTTATTGTTTGTTATTACAAACGTACGTCAATGCATGACCTACAATGAGTCACGTAGCTTTCTTAAACTCGTTTTCTCCGCTCGTTCTTATTTTAAATGAGTTCAGTTTCGCACACTAAATGACAGAAGAAGACATATTTCTTCTTCGTATTATTTAAGGCAACCAATATTCAGGATTATTATTGGCATTGTGATAATTATGATAATTTAATTTAACAAGACGGTGGCCCTCTTGTTAGAACTTTTCAGGAAGTTTTTTTGGCATAACAGAATCCATGTTTCGTGGTTATCATTTTCCATCTACTTCACTTATGTACGATAACCGAATTATATTACGTAAAATGCCACCTACATTACAAAAAATACAGTCAAATAACACAAGATTATGAATAAAAACAAACTCCCGTACCTCGTCTGTCTGTCTGTTTGCGATAAACTCAAAAGCTACTGAACGGATTTTCATGCGGTTTTCACCAGCGTATAAAGTGATTCATGAGGAAGGTTTTGGTATGTAGTTTGTCAAGAATGTTTTTATAATCAGGGTGGGACAACGTCTGCCGCGCCCGCTAGTTATGAATAAAATATAAAAGCCACTACACGACAGACTATAAAGATTCCACCAAAAACTCCCATATTTACTTAGTACAGTTCGTAAATTATTGACCTTCCAAGCAGGGTTTCGAATTGTTAACTGCGAAGGGTGGCAAATCACGTTTTTATGGGCTATCTACTATATGCGAGCTAACAACACATCTACCAGAGAAGTTAAATATCTATGGACCTACCAGATAGGCGACCTATTTTCTTTTTTTTTTTTTTTTTTTTTTTTTTTTTTCATGGGTGGAAATTTATGTCATAGGTGGCAAACGATCATGTGGGTCACCTGATGTTAAGTGATCACCACCGTCCATGGACACTAACAACACCAGAGGAGTCGCAAGTGCGTTGCCACCCTTTGGGGGAAGGGTTAGGGGAGGGAGTGGGAGAGGAGAGGGGAGAGGGGAGGGGAGGTGGGCCTCCGGCGCTCTCACTGACCGAACGAAACGCAACAATGCAAGCACTGTTACTTCACGTCGATTTTCTATGAAAGGGTGGTACTACCCCGGACGAGCCGACCCATTCATGCTAAAACCAGTAATAGTTTCAGCGTGGCTCTACCACCATTCTTCTTAGCGTTTTGCTGATGGTTGAGTGGCTTTGTGTTTAGACAACGTATTGTGTAATGTAAGTGCGAATTCTGTAATTAGACCCAACTTTGTGTGAAAGTAAAACTTCGATATGGCATCAAAGGGTGGTAGGGCATTTTCTAATACCTACCTGTCAAAAGTGTCAAGCTACCACTCTCAAGTTAAAATTCCATTTCCAATATGTCCCAGCAGCGCTACATTTAAGAGCCAATTTCTCTCTCAAGTTTTAGCATGTTACCACCTTAGGATACGTTGTCATTTATATCAGGCGAGATTGTGGTCAAATGCTAAAATTTATACTTCTTTTATTACCATATTAATAATCTATGTCGTCTTAATAACATTTATTATATTTCATAAGCGTTATCTATATTGTCTCTTTTATTTATGCGATGGCAGTTTACAACTTTAGGGTGCCAGATATTGAAATATGGTACTGCTTCCAACATTCCTATTCGCATACGCTATAACAGTAAATCGACCTTCCTATACGTATGCGTCCATATGTACCTAGTACATAATATCAAACTAGTGAAAAAGTTACTTCAAGATAACAGTAGATAAACTAGCCAGCTTTAGAATCTCTATAAGCTTCTCTGATTTATAACTTTATTCCTATTATTCCTTTAATTTTGTAAACACTTCGCATAGGAAAAAAAGACATGGTATATTAGTTTATTCCTTACGAAGTAATTGTCTCGGATGGGTTCGAACGGAATACTAACACAATCAGAAGTTATTTGACAGGCGTTCACTCATCAACTTGCAATACTTCATGGAATAGCTGTACAGGAAGGTTTTTATCGTCCATTTTGTTAACTACATATTAGAAATTTTACTTCTCCATTACTTATGCTGTTACAAACGAAGAACGTAATTTATGGTCTCTTTTATTTTCAAACAACACGAACACTGCCGTTTGTAAGAACTGATGTAGAATAAAAATTGAAAGGTATTTTCAAAACATATTGTTGTAGTACGCTTGTGACGTAATTATCAACTTTGTGATCAATCAATCACCACCGCTCACCGAGATAAATCGCGTATACATTATCTAAATATATTAAGGTACAATCACCTTCAAAAAGGGGTTCTCAAAAAGTTTTTATTTCAGTAATAAAACCTGTATAATACACTAAGTATTGATAACGGAGCCGATTGCGTAATGTTGTGCGGCGGTTAGGCAACCGAATGACTCATATGGGAATAATCAAACATTGAAAAATAAGGTAGAACACCATTCAATGCATATCTTAGTCAGCTCCAACTGCAGCTTATGAGGTAAAAAATGACGGTGAGTTTTTGACATTTGTTTTTTCAAACATAGTGTTTATGCTTCGTTTATACAAATTAAGTCAAATTGAAATAATATAATGGACGGCGAATATCAAATAAGCTTCTTTTTCCCAAGTATTATGGCTGATATAAAAAGTGAAAATATAAAGCAATTATATAAATAAGGGGCAGATCATTCTTTCCACGGAGTAAAGCTTTCTCCCATGATTCTTTCTAACTACCCCAGGTACAGCGTGATGCGGATATGACAAAACAGAGTTCATAATATACAATGTTGCTTGACGTAATGACAAATAACAGATAATAAATAAATGCATTTAATGATTTACATCAAAAAATAATTTAAACTAAAATAAGAAACCCAATACAATACTGCAAGCCTGTGGCGCAATAAAAGTACACATAATATGACACTGGTATAGAAATTGGTTTAATTTTCCCCAAGTTCCTACAAGCCATTCGTGTTACTAGCAAATGTGCAAACTTCACGAAAGAAGGTTTACCTGTTTTTTCCTGTGCTAAGTTCATATTGTATCTACCTACCACAGAAAACACGATGTAAGCGAGACGTCATTACCGTCAAAGGCAAATGACAAAAAATTGTTTTGAATTTGTCTTTTGAAATATTGATGCTATTTGTTTGTTTTATTGCATTGAGCACTGATAACATTTACTAAATACAAAGAGAAAATTAAAATGTCCCAACATTTAATAAACGAAAATAGTAAATATTTACTAGAGTAAGTAAATCTTTTACAATACAGAATTATAAAGATAACCTATCTTGTTTTTATTTTTATCTTTCTTTTTTCTATTGTTTCAGCTTATTTTCAGAACAGACCATTGATTCCCAAAGTCTAGAGTCAATATGTATTCAAGTTCAAAAGAAATTTCCTAAAACTGATCATTTTAACTGTGAGTAAAACTCGAACTTATGACAAAACTTTTAGTGAATGCCATATATCGCATTACTTGTTTCCTTAACCCCTTTATTATCGTCATATGATATACAGTTACATGTAATAATTAAAAAGTTTAGTTTGCTGGTCTGGGTATCTAATCAATTTGAGGACAACAAATATAAGCCAGCACTAGTGTCTTATGAACAAAGTAGTAGTGATTGAGTGGCATTATAGACATTTGTTTATTTTGTAAAATTCATATTTAGATTACAATTAAGAAGTTATATAGTTTTCCTCTGAAGAGGTTTTAAATGAAAATCAACTTCTAATAGCCAAAGAGAAAGAACTGATTTAAAAGAGAAGATTAAAATTAAAAAGTTCACTAAAACAATCTGGCATCAAATTTCTGGGCAGGTAAAGAATGCTATTCTTACTGATATCAGTTTGTTAATTAATCAAATTGGTTAGTCTATCATAAATTCTCTAGCAGCTGGTAAATTAATATACTTCATGGAGTGCATAATTAACACTTTAAATTGTCATTAGGTTTATACTATACAAGTATAAATAATTGAGTAATTTTTTTATTATTGAATTTGTTCAACCAATTGATATAAAATATTATCAAATTTCAAGTAGATATTACTTCACAAACCTCTTTAATAGACGTTTTATGTTTAAGTAGGTTAAGCTGTCTGATTTAGGATTACAGGAGACTCTCATACCCGTTTTCACCATTGTTCCCTAAATTTAAGCGACACTTAAAACACATTTTATGTCTTGTGACCACTTACGGAGATATGTCTTGTGACTACTTAGGGAGATTTCATTTTCACCAACATCTAAGTATCACCAAAGACCCTAAGGGTTACCTAAATTTTAAGGGACGGAAATTCGATCTGTTTGTGGTGTTTCCCAAGCGCACAGGAGTAAACGGTCACAATATCTTTGAGATTATATTGATTGTATATTATTGAGATAGCGAGCATGCAATTAGCCTTCCATTTTTGTATACATCTATATTGTCTATTTCATTCTCATATTCCAAATTATGTACAGTTTGGATTCAAAGTACCAGGTATTCACACAAATAATTTAATTGATTGCAGTGTGTCTTCTTCTTTCATCCTTAATCACAAGTGGAGATCTTTCACTGCCAGGACAGAGGGTGGTGGCTCTAGCGTTACTGTTTGATATTTACAAAATAGATAATCCATTCAGCCCGTTATTCCTGCACTTGTTGGAGGGAAAGCCAGGGTTGCAACCTCTAGCTCCTCAGGAAAGGCTATTCATAGCACAGATGCATGGATTTTTACCCGTTAATATTAAGGATGTGAGTATCAGTCCTAAAGTATAAGATATACCATTTCATTATTCAGTGCTGATGATACACCCATAAAAGAACTACTAGGTTGGCCTGTAACCGAAGTTTATGATTTAAAAAAGAACTATTATATATGTAATAGTAGTGGAAATGAGGAGGGCTGCTGACAATTTATAATTACAGAAAACTGATCATTGAATTACACTCATATCATCATCACGTCAAATTGTAAGACCACTGCAGGGCTATATTAATATATTTTAACCTGAAGTAAAGTATGGGCATAATTACCACACCAGGCAATAACATATTGGTGATTTCAAACTCTGAGAAATCCATAATTCTATATTCTATATACCACATAATACTTCTTAAGTTCAGGTTTCCTCACTGTTTTTGGTTTTTATTGTCAGATTATAGTGTTACCAATTTAATTTAGTAAATTTAAGTGAATTCTAAAAAATTCATTGGTACATATGAATTTTGTAACTGAACATTTAACTGACATTTCGTAATTCAAACCTTGAGGGGTTTAATAAATTTTATCAATGGCTTATACTTTATTAAGAAATAAAGCAAATAGTATATCACTATATCCCTTTTACAATTCAATACAGCAATGTTGTTAGTATTCCATAGAGTAACAAAACATTCTAAATAAGCCTAAATATCAATTTGTATGGTCCTGAGAAACAGGCATCTTTCATAAAGTAAGTTTCATGCTCTTTGGTATTAACACATTTCAAACTTGAGGTATCTGTGCACATTACACATAATATGTCTTTATATCTGTATGTACAGCCAGCTCGATAATGTCAATGAACAAAATGTTAGAAAAACATACATATTTCAACATGTTTTAAAAATGTTTCTAACTCTAAATACTCCAATCAAATTATTGCTTTTACTAAAATTCCCAAGAAGACTAAAAATCTTTGAAGAAAAATTCAAGTTCAATGTTTAATTATTGCAGGTATTTAAAAAATCTGCGAAACAAGTTATATTAACCGAAGTGAATGCTAAAGATTTGGAGTTTGACTACACAACACTACAGGGTTTGGTTGCTGAGCGCTTGGCAGACATGAGTTCGATGGCGCGGGCGACGGCGCCAGCGTTGGTTCCACTAAGTGATGGGTATGTACTGTTCTTGTCATCAAGCCTTTATACTATTGTGAGAATAAACAAGGTTATTTATATGGTATGTAACAAACAGAGAAGCCTCATATTTTCGATCATATGGTGAAACAAATTATCTACTAGGTGATCCCTGTGATACTTGATTACCCAGACAACAATAACTGGAATGTAGTAAAATTATAACATAATCTTGGATGACTATATTTTTATTATGTTGTTTATTAAGTCTACTCCAAAAATAATAATAAAATGTGTAACCAAGGAAGTATATACAAAGAAAAACATTTCTGATGTAGGTACAATCTTCTTCTTCTTCTTTTTTAAAATGGCAACATGTGTGCGCACACAATTTTGCCAATGTCAAGTGAATGGAGCCATAAACAATGGAGATTACGCCAGACAATTAAACAATTATCTTTATATCCAGACCGGGCTATCTACAAACAGATACCACAAAGAAAGCACATGTAAACTATTATGTATGTAACATATTGTTAGAATACAGACGTACACAGGAGCATTACACTAAAATCTAAAGTTTAATTTTGTTAGTATTAATAAATTTCGACAAACATTCTAGAATTAAATGATTATCCGTAACAAGAGTTAAGAGACACATAATATTAGTAGGACGGGGAATAGAAGGAGGTAGAACATCATAGAGAGAGACTCTGTTTTTAGGGCAATTAAAAAATATGTGATCTGGTGATCCATTCTCTAAGCCACATTCACAAATAGAGTGATCCCTGATCCTTATTTTATTCAAATGTGCTGGCGTGGCCAAGGCGCAAGCGGCAAATAAAACAAAATGTATGTGTGTGTAGAAAATATAGAGAGGTCGGCTTCATCCGCGCTCGATTGAGTTAGTCGTTAATAAACTCTCAATATACGTCATTTTATTTGTATACTTCCAGAATGTAGTCTTAACGGAATATGGACATTAATTAAACCAAATAATACGTTAAACTGAATACAGTTACAAAATATTTAGTGATATGCCAAGAATCTAATAATATTAATAAGAACATATGCTAGATAGTTGACATTTATTTTTAAGAAGTCCAGTCAGTGGTAGGCAGCCGATTGCAATTAAGTATTTCAGTATTGATTATCTACTACCAACTAATAATAATTTAATACGGGTCAATAACAGTTGGTCAATATTACTAAACATTACGTAATAAGTACACTGACATAGTTTCAAAATTCCTGTGAAATTGTAAATAATAACATCAAATAGTAGGTTGCCCATGAAAGCTCTCTTTAGCCCTTTCTCCTTATGTTGATATTATAAGAAAAGTCATCTCATGTAATAAAATTAAACTCTAATAATAATATCTATCTACCTTTAAATTTTTTCCTTTTCAATACATATGTTACTAGCATTACTACACTCACCACATGATACTGGGTGAATTGTGGATAAGGACCAAACAAAAAGCATATTTGTACTGATGGTTTCCACTAGATAACCAATATTACTCGTTATATATAAATTTAGAAAAACATTACAGTAAATTTTGTTTCATGCTAAATGTTCGTGTTGCAGCAGTCCACCGAACCGGCTGGCGTTGAAGGAATTGCTCGAGTCTTTAATGTCGAATGAATACATGTCGTTACATCGTACGTTGAAGGCTGCAGGCCCGATTCCACCACCAACCTTTCTGATAGAAACCAACGAGATACCTTTTTCAGATGAGGTAACTTTTTGCATTCAATTTTCTTATGAACTGAACACTTTCTTATGAACACTTTGAAATTCTAATCGGCAACCATTTTGTGTGACGAAACGTGGTGAAGGTAAACACTGTGTCGGGTAGAGTGTTGAAAACACCGGCTCTTGTCCGATCATCAAAGTAAAGCAATGTTGAGCGCAGTCAATACTTGGATGGGTGGCCATCGATATTCGTTTTTTGTTATAGTTTTTTAATTAATATGTTTCCGTCTAATACAAAAGTTTCACTTCTACCATGTCTCTTTAGACATACCCTGGTTTTTTTTATCAGGATAAGGTAATGACGATGTGCCTAATGGGTAAATACAGCAGAATCTAAGAACAATTTAGATCTGTTGGAGATGGGTAATCATGGAGATCAATCACTTACAAGCAAAACTAGATAGAACACTAGCTGATTCTGAACCTCACAAACTAAGGAATCACTGTAAAGGGTTTATCATATCAAAATTAAAAATAGTTTATTCGATTTAGGCCCTGACAAGGCGCTTATGAAGGTCAAAACTACCACATGTTCGGACAAACAACCCACTCATTGAGAAGAACCAGCAAGAAACAAGATCTGGTTTATCTTTTTAACATGTATATATTTAAAATACACTACACGTTACAACCCAGTTCACAGACAAAGATCCAAAAAGTTTGCCATACATGACACACTCCCGACATGCAGCACAGAACTCAACAAAACAATGGAGAATTCCCTGTCATCACTCAGCAAAGAGCTATTAGAAACCGATGCAATAGATGTAAAAACAAGCTACAACAAACTACAAAACAAAATTACATGTCAAAGAGACCAAAAAAGGAAACAACATAAATACAATTTAAGTAACTCAACACTACAACTTATAAAAGATAGAAAAAGTTTACTTGGCTGCAAAATAAGGAAACAGAACATCCAAAAAATAACTGACGTAAGCAAAAAAATTAAGAAGGCATCAAAAAGGACAGAAAAGTCGAAAGGTTGCAAACCCTAGAAAAACATATAGCGAGGACAGGAGGAACTAGAAAAGCCCTAAAAGAACTCCGAGAATTAAACCAATGGATCCCGAAATTGAAAAACAACCAAAAAAATATAAAAGGCGGAAAGAACATAAATAGAATAGCTACAAAATTCTACCGTAACCTATATTCCAACCAAGACACCATTACCCATGCAAATCGAGAAACCCTAAATTACAATCTGCCCTTACTGAACCCGGAACCTGACATATTACCCGGTGAAACTGGGAAAGCCATACTGAGCCAAAAGTTAGACAAAGCATCAGGTCCTGATAAAATCACAAACGAGCTACTGAGAGGAACCGTAGAAGAACTGGTCCCCATCCTAACTAAAATCTTCATCGGCATCCTGAGATCGGGACAGGTTCCGGAACAATGGAAGACATCCCACATCATTCTCATACACAAGAAAGGACAAAAAGACGACATAGGGAACTACAGACCAAAAAGTCTAATGTCTAACATATATAAACTTTTCTCCAAAATTATCTTAAATCGAATAAGCAACTTGATGACACACACTTGATGAAAACCAACTGAAGGAACAAGCTGGCTTTAGGAAAAACTTCTCCACGATAGATCATATTCACACAGTCAAGCAAATGATAGAAAAATACAATGAGTACAGCAAACCGCTATATATGGCTTTTATCGATTACTCTACGGCATTTGACAGCATTAGCCACATAGCCATATTTGAAAGCTTACGAAACCAGGGAATCCCTACAGTGTACATAAACACCATTAAAAATATCTACTCCAACAGTAAGGCAAGAGTACAACTGGAAACCTTGGGTGAGACTTTCCATGTAAAAAGAGGCGTCAGACAGGGCGACCCGATGTCCCCAAAGCTGTTCTCGGCGGTGCTGGAAAACATATTTCGAAAGCTAATCTGGGACCAACATGGATTAAATATAGATGGTCAAAAATTAAACCATCTTAGATTCGCCGACGATATTGTTTTGTTTGAAGAACAACAAAGGATCCTAGAAAAAATGATACAAGATCTAAATAAAGAAAGCGAAAAAGTGGGTTTAGCTATGAATATAAACAAAACGAAGCTATTAACGAATGCAAACAAATATGAAATAAAAATCAACAACCAACCTGTTGAATATGTAGACGAATATATCTATTTAGGGCAAATCATCTCACATACAGACACAACTACAAAAGAAATCAAAAGACGAATAGCTAACGGATGGAAAAGATATGGTCACTGAAAGAGATCATGAAGTCCACAGATCTTAGTACTGGTATCAAAAAGAAGGTCTTCAATACCTGCGTTCTCCCATGTATTACATATGGGAGTGAAACCTGGGCCCTCACGAAACATCACAGAAACATGGTGTAACATTGTCAAAGAGCTATGGAACGAAGTATGATAGGTATAAAGAAACAATATAAGATACGAAACACCATCATAAGAAGTAAGACAAAAGTCACAGACATGCTTAATAGAATAGATAGTTTGAAGTGGAGATGGACTGGGCACATGCTGCGCGGTACACAAGAGAAGTGGAGCAACATCATATCCGACTGGTACCCTAGAGATGGGAGAAGGAACAGAGGAAGACAAAGCAAGAGATGGGAAGATGAACTAAAACTGATGGCAGGCCCAAAATGGAGAAGAGTTGCTAGAGACAGAGTACAATGGAAATTGTTAGAGGAGGCCTTTGCCAAGAGGCACTCTGAACTCAGAGATATTTTATAACTAAAGAGACAACCACAATTCAAAGAAAGAAGAAAGCAGTTCAGGATAAGAGGCTTATTGTTATTATATACACGTTACAATTGTTTTAGTGGGTGCACGGATAGGAGTCAATTTCAGACATCACCGTCCTTTACATATTGATAGAGATATCGAGGGATGTATATAATAGCCTATAGCGCAATAGCCTTTTGACACCAAAACCCGCTTGACGTGGCGCTTAAATGAACTGTCTGGCGAATCGGTAATATGCTTTGGGACTTTGTTGTAAAACTTAACACTACTACCTAAAAAACTGTTACTGGTTTTACTGAGTCTGAAACATGGAACGACCAATTTGTCACAGTTTCTAGTACTTTAGATTACGCCAGCTTTTCATAGTTTTTGCAGATATACATTAAATTATCGAGAATGTATTGGGAGAGTAGAGTTAATACTGAATTCCTGAAACAAAGAAATATTGTATATTACTCGAACTGCCCGTTTTTGTAATAAAAATGGGTGGCCTTATTACAAAAACAAAAATGAATACGGGTTTAACACGAGTTTTACTAAGCAGTGCCTATAATTTAACATCTAGTTGAACATGTGCTTGTAATACTTTATTACAAATGCTATCTCTAGCTATACGTTTTTTATGCAAGCAACTCTGAATAGCATTCGTTCAATTTGATCTCATCATTCAAAAACCTTCCATTGCATACAGATATTTTGCAAACTATTTCAATTTATGAATTATATTTTTGTTCAGATCTTCATTAAGAAAATTTACTTATTATACGTTAAATTGGTTATCATTATTGTTATTTTTTAGTCAAAAGACGATGATGTAATTATTAAAATATGCAATTTTTTAATATTTGTATACTTCGCCAATGTGCGTAACATGCAACTACAATGTAATGACAGATTAAAATACACTCTCAGATGTCAATAGTGTCATTTAATAGTAGTTATGAAACTCATGTATCTCTAAAATTGTTTGATTTATTTATTTGTAACAATTTAATTATACTCACGAAGTTAACAATTTATTATAAAATGTCTTTTGCTGGTTAATAAGAAAACAATAAATCACAACAATACTGTCAACTGTCAACTCGACAAGTGTTGAAAATATTTCAATTTAAATAATGTCAATCCTCCAACTATACAGGTGAAGCAGTTGCTATATTAGAAGCAATCAAATATGTGTTATCACATAAATTAGATCAAACCATAATTTTGACAGACTCTTTAAATTATCAGATATATTCTAAAGTAAAGTCCCCAGTTATCATAACCATTAAATTATATTTGTATCAATGCCATTGTTTAGGGATTCATGTAGTTCTGGCATGGATACCAGGGCATAGTGGAATCCAGAGTAATGAAGCTGCTAATCTTGTTGTTAAGGAAGCTATCCTGACTGGATACTTTGACCACTACAAAACCTATGTTCAGGATTTATGCTCGGTAGCCATAACTGATCTGTACGCATCATGGACCTCAAACTGGAATGTATCCAAACAAATTAAAGGCAAATCATATTCAAGATAATATTCCGAGAAAGCCATGGTTCTATAAGTATCGTGACTGTTGTAAATTTGCTGCATCTAATATCTGTAGACTGAGGATAGGTCATGTGTGCTCTACAGTCCATCTTGCAAAGCTCAGAATCAGGGACAACTCAATATGTGAATATGGGCTAGACGAAGGCACTCTAGAACACATCTTTTTCAATTGTCCTAATCTAGTATATTCCTTGTATGATATTTTGTCTGACAGTATACTCCGTCCTTCTGATTTAAATCTTTGCTTTTATTTGTGTTTTCTCCGTTTGTCTATACTCTGGCCAATTTTATAACTAGTAACAAAATTAAACTTAAACATTACTAACACTAATTATTATGTAAATTTATAATTATTTATTTAAGCATGATATCTATTGTATTTGTCCTTGGATATTACACTGGCCAAATCTGGAAGAGCAAAATTATACAATCATTATTTGATACTACCTATAAAGTGACTCTCCCATGACTAACTTGACACTGGCAGAATTCGTATCTACGAGACACCATTATTTAAAATGTTGAAGTTGAATGCCAATCTGTAAACAAGGGTAAGACACACTTTTAAAATCAAAATTCAATGCTTATTTAACTTTTTTGTAATAAAACGGATTGCGTCTACCTTAGCTGGTGTCACTCACAGCAAATCTTTATGTGTATGTCATTTGCAAGTGGTTTGGTCACAGTTAACACTTACCCCTTATAAGTTTGGAGAGCTTTGTAAAAGGTAGTGGTAATTCATAGGCAGTGTGGAAGAATTTGGTGAATCGCGGCACGTACATACCGATGTACGACAGTGATTATGAAGGCCTCATCGGCATCAGGCCGGAGAAACTGGACCGAAAAGTGCAGAATAGCCAGCAGCAGCCCAAACCCAAGGTATGCCCTCACAGTTGTAACGAGTTATTCGAATGGTTAATAAGAAGAGAAGCAATTATGGATAAGGGGATAGATGCTGCACGAATGGAGACTTTTTTTTTTTTTATAGTAGCTCGGCAAAGTGACTGTACTGTGCCTGATGGTAAGCACAGCACAATCCAAAAACAATGGCGACCACCGAGAGACATACTATCCATCGCCGGTCGTCGCTGTCATGCCGGCCTGCGTAAGTATCTCTTCACGTTGCGCTTGAAGGACCCCATGTCATAGGAAGAAGGAAACACTGGCCGGGAGTTTGTTCCACAGCTTCACGGTACGGCAAAGATAAGATGTTGCGAACTTTTTAGTTCGTGCCCAGATAGGATTTACCGTAAAACTGTGGCTCCGAAGACCAGCACGTGTGGTGCGGTTATGAAAAGGAGAGGAAGGGATCAAGTTGAATAACTCTTCAGAACACTCGCCATGATACAGACGGTAGAACACGCTCAGTGAGGCAATGTCTCTGCGCAACTGAAGCGGCTCTATGAACTCTGTAATGTCTGCATTATTAACAATGCGGACAGTCCGTCTCTGCTTACCTGTCCAGGGTATCCATGAGGTACTTTGCCGAACCGTCCCAGAGATGCGAGCAGTATTCCACGCAAGGCCGAACTTGGGCCTTATAAAGGAGATATAGCTGTTCAGGCGTGAAAAACCGTCGCACCCTGTTCAGGATTCCGAGTCTCCGAGATGCAGTGGAGATCACGCTCTGTATATAATCCCTGGGATTGAGGTCGCTGCGAATATCTATGCCTAAGATATTGAGCCTGTCTCGCATTGCGAGCGTGACGTTCTGAAGAGCTGGAAGGGGGGTAAATGGGGATCTCTTGCAGGTAAACGCGCATACCTGTGTTTTGTTGGCATTAAACTCAACCAGATTACTTGCTCCCCATGTTGATATGCGAAGCAAAGACTGGTCGAGCTCAATGACTAGTTCCTGCCGTCTCTTTTCAGTGTCTCCCTGACCGCAAGAAGGCTTACTGTAATAGGACTCATGGATGGTGCTATCGTCTGCATAGCAATGAATATGGCCTAAAGGCAACATATCATTGATATGCAGAAGAAATAGAGTAGGCGAAAGTACAGAGCCTCGAGGAACTCCAGCATTTACTGACATGAGCTGCGAATCACATCCTTCGACAAGGACACGAATTCTGCGCTCATGTAGAAAGCCAGAGATCCATTTGCATAGATTGTCAGGGAGTCCGTACGCAGGAAGCTTCGAAAGAAGACCACGGTGCCAGACCCTATCAAAGGTCTTGGCAATGTCGAGACTGATCGCCAAGGCTTCGCCGTGTTTGTCAATTGCCTCTCCCCAGCGGTGCAGTACGTAAGCTAGAAGATCACCGGTTGATCGGTTTTGGCGAAAACCATATCAGACTGATTGGAATTTTCAATCCTTTTAGGTTTTCTATAGAGCAAATCATTGTGATAAAGTCTAGGATGTGTGTACCACACCCAAGTTGGTAAATTATCGGTAAGCACGTATTGGTGTATTTAGACAGTAAATTTAGATAGGTTTTTAGGTTATTTCCCGTTCAGGAAAATGTATTATGGGGACTTAGCTGCTAGGGATGAAAGTGAACGGATTATAACTTATGTGGCATTTTAGTACAACTACCAAGCTTTACTTTCATCTGACTTTGGAACCCTTTAATGCCACGACCTATTCAGTTATATTTTTTGCAGCAATATTGCTGAGTGCGGCAGTAAGTTATTTCAGGTTACATCAGAAATTAAAGTCTTTGATTTGGTTATTTTTGATGATATAGATAATGACGGTCTGGATGGTGATTACGTCAGCAATATTTATTTATTTAACCAGAACAGATTTTAAAATACTTATATAACTTTTTACGTAAGCATAGATGGGGGGTCAAGAGCGTTGCTCACTTTTGCTGACCAGAGGGCGGTCAGAAATTACAAAAAAATTGATTATGTAATACTTGAATGGCCCGTTATCTGATTCTAAATAAAATTTGGCTATCATGGTAATCAAACAAGTGGTAAACATAGTAGCATTGCGACGCGAAGTCTATCGTACCGTTCTAGGAGGACAAGAAAGAGAAACCAGAAGAGAAAAAAGTAGAAGATAAAGATGTGTCGGTGGTGACTGAAGCCCGGGAGTTGACTCAGCTGGCTCTGAAGGCGGCTCTCGGAGTTCAGCATCAGCAGCGGCTGCTGGCACTCTTGGATCAGCATCCCAACATCGTGTACGAGATCGGAGTCACTCCAACACAGGTGAAGCTGATGTCAGTGACAATTTGTCGTTTGAAACAAATATAGTGGACATCACTATGGCATGATTTTCAGATAAAATTTATGTGGTACTAAAAGAGTCAAAGAATATTAATGTACAGAGTCATTGGAAAAGTATAATTTTTTTTTTCTGTTCAAATGGTCTATGAGTAACAATAATCCCTCAAAAGTTATTTATACAATAATAATTAATTTTAAAAAAATGTGAGCATTGCCCGAATATTTTTTAAATTAATTAAAAATAATATATTTGCAGTTTGTTCAGATTTCTTTTAATTCCTTTTCATCTTAACCTATAATGTTATGGGTAACTGTTGTGATTTGTCTCCATTTTCTTGTTGAGGCTAATCATGGGCTAGTTGAAAGTTTCAAATCCCTAGGTTCGAACACAAGTTAGTAAGTTTCAGGAATTCGGTATTTTAACTCTGCCCTCTCAATATATTCTTGAGAATTTGATATACGTCCGGAAAACTTAGATAATCTGGATTTAGTAAAAGACCGGCATAATGTAAATACCAGAAACCATAACAAACTGGTCACTCCATCTTTCAGGCTTACTAAGACCAATAACAGTTTTTTAGGTAATAGTGTTAGATTTTATAACAAAGTCCCAAAACACATTACCGATTTGCCGGATGCACGGATACATAAAGGTTATTACAGGGTGGATCAGTATGTGAACGATAGCGACGTCTGGAAGTGACGCCTCTCTTTGTGCAACCACTAAAAACGAATGTAGCTTTATGTGTCTATTATGTTGTAATAATAAAAAAAATATAATGATATGTATTATGAAAAGATAAACCAGATCGAGTTTCTTGCCGGTTCTTCTCGGTGACTGGGTTGTTTTCCGAACCGGTGGTAGCTTTGACGTTCATAAGTGTCTTCTCAGGGCCTAAATTGAATAAAGAGTATTTTGATTTTTGAGCATACAAAATGGGTTCATAAAAACTTGATAAAAATGACAAATATAGTGTTCACTTTCATAAAGTTAGGTAAATGATAAAAATTTTGCAAATATCGAAGGATGTATTTTTGATACTATAACTTTCTAATAACATAAACGATCTACCGCTAGTGGTCAATAACTCTGCTGACATGGTGCTTTTTGCAGACGATACTTCTCTAATATTTAAAGTGAAAAGGATAGATTCAGAGGTCGGGCATCTGAATAATACTTTAAGTGAAATTTGTCATTGGTTTGCGTTAAATAACCTATTGCTAAATGCAGATAAAACGAAATGTATAAGATTTACATTACCCAATGTTAGACAGGTTGATAGTAGAATCAAGATCGAAGGGAATTTAGTAGGGTTAGTTGACAATGCTGTATTCTTGGGAATTACATTAGATTCTAAATTACAATGGGGCCCTCACATTAAAAAACTGGCGAGCAGATTAAGTTCCGCTGCATTCGCAATACGTAAGATTCGCCAGCTTACAGATATTGCCACTGCTAGGTTAGTTTACTTCGCTTACTTCCATAGCTTAATGTCTTATGGCATTCTGCTATGGGGTACGGCTGCTGAGGTAGACACGATATTTTTATTACAAAAACGGGCAGTTCGGGCAATATATAATATGGGACCTCGCGAATCATTAAAAACGAAATTCCAGGAATTCGGTATCTTAACTCTGCCCTCCCAATACATTCTTGATAATTTAATGTATGTCCGGAAAAACTTTGAGAAACTGAATTTAGTTAAAGACCGGCATAATGTAAATACTAGAAACTGTAATAAACTGGTGGTCCCATGTTTCAGACTTAGCAAAACCAGTAATAGTTTTTTAGGTAATAGTGTTAGGTTCTACAATAAAGTCCCAAAGCATGTTACCGATTTGCCGGACTGTAAATTTAAGCGCCATGTCAAACGGGTTTTAGTTTCAAAAGGATATTATAGAGTGGATCAGTATGTGAATGATAGTGATGTCTGGAATTGACTCCTCTCTGTGCATCCACTAAAAGCATTGTTGTATAATATATTAGAAATATATGTTAAAAAAAAAGTACCCGATCGAGTTTCTTGCCGGTTCTTCTCGATGACTGGGTTGTTTACCGAACCGGTAGTAGTCTTTGACGTTCATAAGTGCCTTATTAGGGCCTAAACTGAATAAAGTATTTTTGATTTGATTTGATTTGATTTGATAATTTAAATTAATGGTGGCCATACTGCTTCATTGTTCTTCTTTTCTATTCTTCTCTATTGTATTCCCTGTGCTTTTCGACTCTATTTTTAATTATCGAAAAGCAGGATTTTCAATATAGGCTTATATTACAAAGTCATCGAGAATGTTCTTCAATAGTGTGTACAATGCAGAAGTGCATTTCGATATCTACAACTATGAAAAAGAAATAACATACAAAATTTCTCAAAACTAAACAAAATTAACTTTACTAATGTCAATAAAGATGAGAGCAATAATGTAATAAATAACTATTCCAGTTACCAGATCTAGTGGAAAATAACCCGATGGTAGCGATATCAGTACTTCTAAAGCTAATCCACTCGCAGCACATCACCGAGTACTTCAGTGTTCTAGTTAACATGGAGATGTCTCTACACTCTATGGAAGTTGTTAACAGGTGAATATTACTATTTTTGATACACACAATAATTTTACACCCAATTTTGACTAATAATATAAATGCGAAAGTTAGTTTCTTTAGTTATATATTACCCTTAATATAGAACGTACTATTTTCGAGAGATAGGTCAAATCTTCAATAACACAAGCGAAGCCGCAGGCAAAAGTACTCATATTGTTAAATGCATTATTAAGTGACTGCTCATGTATTTTGCTAACCAAAGAACTATAACTGTAGTAATTTCGAATGGCTTTCAAATATCATGGTTTTGTCAGTATATCTTGCAGTAATGTATCTTTATATATAAATTTCTTCTGTACGTGTGTATGTCATTGAACACCTCCCAAACGGCTGGACCGATTTTGATGAAATTTTGTGTGCGTGTTCCAGTGGAACCTAGAACGGTTTAGATTCACTTTTGGACCCGGTAGGTGGCGCTGCGGTTGACTTTTATGTTTTTTTTTTTATTATCAAGGCAGAACAACGTCCCCTGAGCCCGCAAATTATGCTATACCCGTGCCACCCTTTTAAAAATGATGATATAAAATTGATTTTTTTTTTATTATAGAAGGCAAACGAACAGGTGGGTTAACCTAATGTTAAGTGATCACCACCGTCCATAGACACTTGCAACATCAGAAGAGTCGCGAGTGCGTTGCCACTCTGTGTTTGGGGGAAGGGGAGTGAGGCAGGGGGAAGGAGATTGGGGAAGAGGGAGGGGGAGGAGTGGTGGGTCTCCGGCGCTCTCACTGACCGAACGAAACGCAGCAATGCAAGCACTGTTATTTCACGTTGGTTTTTTGCGAAAGGGTGGTAGTACCCCGGGCGACCTGACCCATTCATGCTGATACCAGTTATAGCTTCAGCGTGGCTCTACCACCACCAAAATAACAATAAAATATAAACTAGCGCCACCTAGTGGCGAGTTGTAGTCAATGTCGAACGGTGAACTTGGATATACTAACACCCATTCATTCCATTCGAGCAAATGTCTCATACGTCACCATTATAAATAAAACTGATAATCATGCCATTCCAGGTTGACCACATCGGTGGATCTCCCGGTGGAGTTCGTCCATCTTTACATAAGTAATTGTATATCGACATGTGAGACTATACGGGACCGGTACATGCAGAACCGGCTCGTGAGGCTGGTCTGCGTGTTCCTCCAGTCGCTCATCAGGAACAAGATCATCAATGTCAAGGTAACCACACTGTATGCAGCTGTTACTCAATACAAATGTAAACATATAAAAATGAAGTGTCATGATGTCTGTCCACTATGAACTCTGAAACTACTCTACCGATCTTCCTGTATAATATGGTCTAACTTGAGAGATATAGGATAATTTACATTTAGATTGACGGCCTCGATACATTTTTAATAACAAATTAAATGATTGTCAATGTTGGTTATTGTTATTAATTATAAGTTTCACCAGTATCGAACAGATGGCGCTTTAAATTAGTTTGCTGACAGAAAACTGTAGGACCAACTGTTATAGATATCTCATAGATGGTGCCGTATTTTAATTTGGAATTTCTTTTTCAACTCCAGTTTATTTTATGGTGATACGTTATTTATTCAATTCAACATGTAATAACTGAGCCACAGCAATGCGTGGCCAGATTAGCTAGTTACTATATAAAATAACTATACCAGGTGAAAGGTTAAACACTTGCAGTATTCTAGGATATAACAATTCATGGTCACATTTAACATATAAAATAATAATATCAAAACAAATATTTATAAATAACAAAGAGAACCGAAAGTTTGTTCTAAAACTTTGATAAGTATAAACACGATCGTAATAAACCTATACCGTATTCATCGAAGGCTGAGACAAAATGTAAACAAACCATTAAAAAGGTTCTTTTAAGGTCACGATTGCTACTAATAAAATGTGAAATAAAAATAAATAGTATTTGCCGGAATGTTCATAAAAAAATCAGCACTGTACTGTCAGACGAAAAAATATTTAAATCAATGTACGCAAACTATTAAAAGTATTAAAATTGCTTTAAACAATTTTTAAGCATATTTTCAGTTTATCAGTGTAATCATTACACTTAAAAGACCTACAAAAGTACTAATCATCAAATATCGATTACTTTTCAACACCACCAAATTATAATGTACCGTTGACGCATACTTTTGACAGTGAAATATCACTTTTTGTGTTTAGTCGTATTATATCCGCCATTTTTATTTGTCTTTGTTATTGACACGGTTGTGCATTGTTTTCACTACATTTTATTAAATATTCTTGTTATTATAGGTTTTTAGTGTGTTTTAATATATTAAGCTTTGTTAGTTGTTTGTTGTTATTATCTACGTTTTCGTGGTTAAAATCATGGATTTACCTGGACCAAGTAACTATTGTACTTTTTATTCGCCGAAAAAAATACATTCGAAAAATATATCGTTGGTTTCTACAGAGAAGAATATTATTATTGTCCATAAATACGTGGAAGAGAGTTGGCCTAAAGATTTTTATGTGTATAAAAATGATATAAGTAAAACTGATGATATAACAGGTATATCGCGAGCTTACGTATACAGATTTTAAAGAAACAGATACATTAAAAAGAGAACTGGGCTGTCTACAACCACCTCTGCAACGCTTACCAAGGCGCTCTATAGTTGAAAGTATGGATGACTTTGATATGGATGCAATACGTCGAAAAGTACACATGTTTTAGTTTAATAATGAATTGCCTACTATCGATAAGGTTCTAGAAGCAGTAAATGCTGATGACATGTTACCTAATTTTAAGAGGAGAACTTTCTTTCTTTATTGTTCAAATTGCAAATTAAATACATCAAACAATCTCGGAAAGGTGCAATACTTGACCTGGAAGATATTGTATTGTGGAGAATACAATATTTCAAAACTATTTCAAAGTTGAGGAACGAGGGGAAGAAAATTTATTATTTGGATGAGACATGGCTTAATGAAGGTCAGTTAAATATACAAGTTATTTAGTATATTTGCAATAGCATTAGTTATTTCAGTGAAACATGTAAAATTATGACATTTATTTTAAATTAAATTGTCTCTCAATATTATAAAATATTAACACTAATATTAATACTATTAATGTAACTACTTTAATTACTAGGCTCATTGGAGAAAGGTTTTTATGTCAAAAACTCCATATAAACTTAGCATTAGAATTGATAATTACTATTATGTTTCAAAAACTAAAAACAACATTATTTAATTTATTATACATTTATAAATTTACTTTAGTTAAATTTACAATTATTTATATAAATTTGTTTCAGGACACACTCTGAATAAAGTCTGGGAAAATAAATCTAATAAGTCCTCAAAAGAAGCTCACAGCGACACACAGTGGCTCACAGGTTTACCGACTGGCTTAGCAAATCCTGATGGAAAAGACTGATAATACTTCATATAGGTAATTTAGCTCATACAAGTTTACAACTTTATTCTCTAAGGTCAAATATATTCATCACAAAACTTTCTAACATAAATGGATGTCTATCAATAACTATTATGTATGAAAATGTTTTATTCATATATACCTATAGTTATATAACAAAACATGGAATGTCATAAAATACAAATTGTCACAGGATATAATGGCTAATGGCTTTTGTTTAGTTTGATTATTCTAGCAGGTTAGACTATTTCCAGGAGAAGTCAGCTTTGGCCCATAAATTTGTTTGAGTTGCTTATGAAACTATAGTTTGAATTATAGCATATAACAATAACTATCAAATGATATTTAGATTTCTCTGTGAGCGTGTTAAAGAAAACACAATTTTAATAATTTAACACTCCGAACACTTTGTTTACATTTTTAAAAACATACATAACCTCACATTATATTACTTTAAATATATGGGTAATTCATTTATAAATGTTTTATTTTACAGGATCTAACTCAGGCATCTTAGAACGTGGTGAATTAATTTTCGAGGCAAAGAAAGCTGATACCGACTATCACTCTGAGTTGGATGCATATGGTTTTGAATAATGGTTCAGCCAAATTCTATAGACAAGAGTTGGTGATAATCTAACCGTCTTCAGACTTTTCTGAATAAATAAATTTATAAAGCAATGTCTTTGTTATTATTTAATTGTGATGTATATTTTATATCTATAGTGATGTGCTGAAGCTTAGTGGTATTATTATTGAATGAATTGGTTGAATTGATTGGTTAAAGTGTAAAATCTTTCTCTAAGCACCTACTAATAGAGCTAGTTACCTTCTGGGTTTAGCTTGTTACCATCATTGGCTATGTATTTATAAAAAAAAATTACAAAAAAAAATAAACCGCCTTCGATGTGAAAAACTAATAAGGCACTAAAAAGCGAAAAATAACTGAATTATTAAATTAACCAAATTAAATAAAAAATATTGATATTTGCACTACCTAATAATATATTTGAAGTCGATGCCGACCTACATTTCAAAGTTGCAGGTAATAAAATATGTATACTATATACATATACTCGTACATCATGAGACACGAGAGTGGACCAAAACTTTGTATGTAGATGATATGAATTTAGGTTGGCATCGACTTCAAATATATTATTAGGTAGTGCAAATATCAATATTTTTTATTTAATTTGGTTAATTTAATAATTCAGTTATTTTTCGCTTTTTAGTGCCTTATTAGTTTTTCACATCGAAGGCGGTTTATTTTTTTTTTTGTAAAAATTTTTTATTTCTCCATTTTTAGTGTCCATAAATATATCTGGTTTCTAATGGGTATAATAAATCGGTTCCAATTTCACAAAAATACGGAGAGACGAAGTGGGCGAAAATCAAATAAACGATATTTCACCCCCCTTAGGGGTTGAATATTTTCTTCAAATTTATATGGGACCACCTCTGAAAATAACCGATTCCAATAAAAAAAGAATCATTAAAATCGGTTCATAATTGACGGAGATATCGATTATCATACATAAAAAAAAAAAAACACACAACCGAACGTAGTAACCTCCTCCTTTTTCGAAGTCGGTTAAAAATCACATGTATTTTGTCATGTATCAAATGTATTTTAAATCCTTAATCCAGTTGTACTAACCTATTTGTAAATATGTTCGTAGGAAGTAATATCGGAAACTACTTATCTGGTTCTGAAAATACTTTACTACAGGAAAATATATTTTACCCCTAATGGCAAAGTAAATTATATTGCTATAGAGTAGTAAATTATAACAAAGTCGCGAGTGCCTACTAGTATAATATTTATGTAAAAAAAAAAGTTTTAGAACCTATGGTTTTTTGTTTACATTTTGTCTCACGGTAAAATGAATGGACTATAGGTGTGTTGATCGGTGCCGACAGCTGCTAGGTGCGACACGGAGTTAATAACCTTTGATAATAAAACTGACAGACTGACTGTCTGACAAAAACTGACTGACAAAAAATCCTTTTGTTTTGTTCATACCGTTCCCACGTTCACTTTTAATTGAAACTGAAATCACCCGACGGTCATTGACATTGTGCTTTAACATAGAAGCGGAGAGGATTGCGTATAATTTATGTATTTTTCTAGATATTTTGGTAAAATATTAAGCACCAATTTCTTTAATTGATGTACGACGAGAATGCATAAATATTGCTACTGGCTAAACTATGAGCCTGTATAGTGCGTAATTTAAAATATCAGTAAAGTCCATTCCATAATTCCCCTGTTCTAGGTATTAACCGAGACGTGTGCTAGAGGGAGATATTGATATTTATTGCAGTTCCTTAATACTCATTTCAAACAGACAAGTACTTAAAGATATTGATACAATATTATCGAGAGCTATATCTATAAATATTGTTAGTATGTCTGTGTGTCAGTCCAATGTAAATGCTAATCATCATACTATATCAATTTCTAAAACAACAGAGATATATTTGTGAGATATCTACATTTTCCATTCTACTAGTCCGGTGTAGCTGTTAAGACCTTGCTAGGTCAATAGCATAGTCAGTTTGAAAAAAAAAATCCTTTCTTCTGTTTCATAATATTTCTAATGTATTAGCTACCTAGGATTATTTTGTTATTATTTATATTTGTAGTGTTTTGATTTAGTTTGTTTACCATATAAGGCATGGTGTGGTAGCTTTTAAAGACCAATGTACCTATAAATTATTCACATATAGCGTCATTTCATGTGTGGTACATTGGCCACTAGCTGTCCTTTAATTAATATCTATATTTATCTCATAGATAATGTTTGAATGTTGAATTTATTTTTCAATTCCAGTTTATGGTGTGTGTTTTATTCAATTCGTTGTGTAATAACTGAGCCACAGTAACACGAGGCCAGATCAGCTAGTATTACTATAATAAGCTATTCTATAGTCGAGATTTATATCATTTTACAGGAACTCTTCATCGAGGTCGAGGCTTTCTGTGTGGAATTTAGCAGGATACGTGAAGCAGCTGCCCTTTTCAGGCTCCTGAAACAGCTGGATTCCGCTGAGGGAACAACGCAAAAGGATCCGAAGGAGAACTAGCAGAAATGAAGATCAATAAAAATTGGAAATGAGAACGATGGAATGGTCATAAGGTCTCATGATGCAGTCGTGTCTGCCTTACTGTTGAATTGAAACGCCAGCAAACAGCACAATATGGACTATTATACAAGAATATGACTATTAGTGTTAGGTTTCAAGTGCTTTAATGTCTGTGGTTCAACAAATTAGTTGATATTCCTGTTCATATATTAACAAACTGTGCTTCAAGTTATGCAACAGATAACAAATTATTAAAAACAATATTACTCCGTTGTTGATTATCTGTTATTAATGACAATGAAATTCACTAGTCACAATATGAATAATAACGAATAACATATTTTCATTTAATTATTGTCACTGCCACAAAGGGGTTAGAATACAAAACAACAAAATAATTGACAACATTTAGTAATAGTTGTTCTGAAGTCTGTTCAAATGTCATTCACTTTTTATTAGTTTTGGTGCAGTTATTTGTCAATTAGGGCATAAAATTAACACTTCAGTAACAAATCAAAATTTTTAGAAATACTTTTCTCATTTGTCTTCTAATTTATGGTGTAACTACGTACCTAATACACAATTTCAAATGTCATGTAGATACAGAGTATGCACTGTCTGTCGCAGACAGTTTCATAAACAAAGGAAAGTTAAAAAATGTAATTTAATTAAAAATAAAATAATTAATTTCTGTTCAGACGGAGTTATTGTATGTTTCACAAAAATATGCATACAGTCAAAAGTTAGGTACATATCGATAAAATAGACAATCTGATTTATGTTTCATTTTGTTTCTCATTCAGATTACTGATTATTCTATTCATAACATGACACTGGCTGAATCATGGATAGGGACCACAAACGCAAAAAAGGTGGTAAAATATTGCAGCAGCGTAAATTACTATTAATATATTGTGATTTATAATTGTTTGCGTTTTCCTCATTAGAATTGTTCTAATCGAGATAGGTACATATTTATAAATAATACCATACATATGAGAGATCGGATATTAGTACCATTGTGCTCACTTACTTAAATTGTAATATCCGCCATTATATTTGCACTACTATATTTTCTTTACCCTCAGTATACTATAGGCTAAAGATAAGGAACCCTGATTGTCTTTGATTATCGCTGGCCTATTGTAATCCCGGTAGCCCGGTACAGTTGGTCAATAGCGTAGTCAGTTCGAGAAAAAAATGTTATAGCAATAAATAGAATAGGAACAATCTTGTGCTCAAATGTTACGTCGTATTATGTCATGTTACCTTTTTAATATTCACCAAATGTTAATCAGGTTATATGACTAATTCTATTGAAGTCACCAAAATCTAAATTTATTTTTTCTATAAAATTATACAATAGTAATCCCTAGTACTAATCCCTAGAAAGTAGGGAATTTTCTTTTAACTGAAAAGATTGGATAATTTACAAAGGAAATCAATAAAACCTGTACAAAACAGGTAAAATATGAATCACAAAGAAGAAGAAAAACCGTCGATACTTCACAACTAATAAAACAATTTTCAGGAGTTTGTAGTTATAGGTACCTGTTGTATATTAATATTATACGATTATTGTATTGATTACTTTAGTTTAGCTTAATTATTTATAATTTTTTATATGTAAGTATCCAAATTTTTTAAATAAAGGATATTTTTTTAAATGTTTACACCCATATTCTAATACGTTTCCTCGAACTTTCCTCCACTCCACTCAACCGTATTCAAGGAAATCGGTATTCTTTGTCTTATGTGTAATAATACTTTTGATTGATGAATTCCTATCTAGGATTACCTCCACCAGTGGTTGGCAAGCTCGTCATCTAAAGAACCAAATATAAACTATTCAAAACGGATTTTTTTTCAAAGAGCCTTTTTCTTAACTTAAACTTTGCATTTTTATGATAGGATCCAAATAATTAGGATTAAAAGTACTCTCGAGCTTGTCTTTACTCAATGTCTTTTTGCAAGTGACTAGTCATGCTAGATGCTTTCTAAAAATGTTCCTCTTTTCTGTAAACTAACGGTTAAAAAATGTTGATTAGTCTCTTACTAGGCAAGTTTATAAACAATATTCCGTGTTTGCATTAGACTTTGTGGATAAGCCGCAACAAAGGATTGAAAGAGACACATGTGGCCCCGAGTCACAATTTGCCGACCACTGACCTACACAATTAAAAGAAACAAAATGATAGATTTTAGTTAATATGAATGATATATACTTTACCTTTGAAATTCCTCACCTAACCTCCATGAAACCCTTCTTACCCCCTTTTACTATAATAGTTTTATAGGTTAATTCATTTCTCTGAATAAAATTAAACTTTATAAATAATGCACATATACAATATGATATGATTTATGTTAATATCTATTTGCCCTACTATCTGTGCTGTCATTTTTAAATTTTCTTTTTTTTTGTTTTGTTATGGTTAAAGGACATCAGTGACCGAAAAATAAGTTTTTCTGTTAGCACTTTAAATTTTATAAATATTTTCTCATTCATATTAATATGTTCATCACATGACACTCCTGTATAGTATAGTGACCACAAGTATAAAAAAATAAATAAAAACTTTTTCACATAATAAAACTATAGAAGAATATAACAAGTATTATAATGTTCCAAATCTACAGGTAATTCAAACTAAATAAATGCTTAGCATCTAGCACTTTCCAGAATCTTCTTTATCTCATCATCTGTTGCAAGATCGAGGGGTGTGCAATCTTCATCATCAGGCAGTAGCGAAGCTCCAGAATCCAGCAGTATTTTTGTAGATTCTGTGTGACCACATGATGCTGCATAATGTAAAGGAGTTTGGCCACTATCATCCACTGCATTTATATCACAGCCTCCTTGTATAGCAGCAGTCAAGGATCTTGTAGCATCCCTATCTGCAGCCCAGTGTAATGCCGTTAGACTGTTCTCATCCCTTTCATTGCGTAAACTGGGGTGTTTAGCCAACAGTTCGGTAACTCTCTCATGGCAGTTCTCTCTTGCTGCGTCAAAAATTGTCATGTCATTATGAACAAGATCAGGTTCAGGAGAATACCTCAATGATGATACAGCAACCCAAGCTTCTTTACTCCCGGGCACATTATTTTCAGACAGCTCACTCCAATCAGGATCACATTTTTGAACTAGTAAAATGTATTTTTGTTTAGCTTCATCAGATTCCATACCAGAAAGGTTCTTCCAAGCCTCCCATTTCCTACGCCCCCTGGTGTCTAGCCAACCAGGCTTTTGAATGTTACAATCACCTTCTGTTCCTTGCTTAAATAGTCCATACAATTCTAATAGTTGGTTATTATTAAGTTTACTTGTTATTTTTCTGACATGTTCAGATGATTTATTGAATGAAACATCAAGGGGTGTTAGATCTTCATCAGAGAAGTCTGAATCTGATTGATCTGGATGTGCTTCAGCCATCTTGTGTGCTAACTATCTATAACTATGTATTTTGGACTTGCACAGTTAAATTGAGTCCTTCAAGTGTATGAACTTGCTTATTAGTAGCATCTGCAGCTCCTGACGGACTTGCAAACTCAATGAAGCCGTAGCCTTTGCTAAGTCCAGTGGAACGGTCAAATACTACTCTAGCACTCTGAACAGGTCCAAACTGAGCAAAATATTCTCTCAACTGACGATGACCTACAGTCCAAGGTAAATTGCCCACATACAAGCGAGCAGCTCTTGCTGTGCTGGCCATAACCTAAGCTGGAACAATCTCTAGAAGATGCAATGATCTCTCTCCGATCAAGGTTTTGTAGTCGACACCTGAAGACTCGCTCAGCGAATCCAAGTCTAGCAGAGCACCTTTAAGTCCCCACTTCTTCAGTAAAGCTTCAATTGACCAGTCAGTGCTTCGCTCCTGGTAAGAACATAAAAATCGCGCGTCAGTACCGTCAAGTAGATAAGCTACGGTGGAAAGTACCTCTTCAAACTGAGTAGGTTCGTAAAAACAATCGGATGCTAGAAGTAAATCTACAGGTCGAAGGTTATGAACTTCGGTTAAGAAGAGGCCCCATGCGAGGCCGACGATTTGTACGTCACGGTTGGGTACTAGGCCGTTGGCTTCACAACACGATGACAAATGTCGTAAAGACCTTGGCAAAGCGACACTGTCAGTGAGGACAACGCGCGCACCACACTTCGCTGCCAATATCCCTGGTAGACCAGTACCACAACCGAGCTCTAGGACCCTTTGTCCACGCAAGTGTCTCCTCTGCGTCCACAGATACCAAGCTAACAGTGGCGCTGACGGCCACGTGTAGAAAGAATAACCGGCTGACAGTAATTCTGGTATTACTATTTCCAAATATTCACCTCGAGTGTCACCATTAGTCGAAGACTTCCCGCGAAACACAAACTTCTTTAGTTGACCACTTACAGGCCTACCATCGCTCATTGCATAAGCATCGTTCACGATAAATTACAACACATATGACATGACAAAGAGCAATTGACAGATCTGACAGCAGTCAAGAATGCATTCAGGGCACAGATTATTTAGAAAATTAATTATAAAAGAAGCTACATTCTGAACGATTACTTGCAAAAGAAATTGAATAAATTACAACAGACATATTCCTATTAAATTGCTGTTCTGCAGTACTGGCCATTTCAAATCAATTTTTGTTTGGCTAAGAATTCTAATTTCAAATTAATTTTATTTTAAAAAACATGGTATTCTTTTTCCCAAATTAGTCATTTGCTTATTGATTAGTGTTAGATTTTCATCGCATTTCAATCTTTTTTGTCATCATGGATACGTTAAAATACGAGTAATTATGGAATATGACTACCGTTGTGGCAGGAACGCGGCACAAGCGGCACGCAACATCAACGACGTTTACGGAGCTAACACTACAAGCCAACGCACCGCCTGTTATTGGTTTGCTCGCTTCCGTTCTGGGAATTTCGACCTGAAAAATGAACCTCACGGTTATCCGAAGACTTTGGTCGACAATGACAAATTAAAGACGATTGTGGAAGCTGATGATAACACAATCTACGGCTGAATAAGCAGCAGCTTTCGACGTTATCGTCAAAACAATATTGGTCCATTTGCGTCAAATTGGCAAGATAAAAAAGCTTGACAAATGGGTGCCCCACGAACTCAATGATCGCCAGCGCGAAGTACGCGTCGAGACGTGCCTTGCACTGCACAACAGACACACAAATGAAGGAATTTTGAACCGCATTGTTACCTGCGATGAAAATTGGATTCTGTTTGATAACCGCAAGCGCTCAGCAAGTTGGTTGGATCCTGGTTTAGGACATAAACAATGCCCTAAATGAAAACTTACCCCTAGAAAATGGTCACAGTTTGGTAGTCTAGCGGCGGTGTGATTCATCACAGCTTCTTACCAAACGGGGTGAACATTACTGCAGATGTGTACTGTGAAGAACTGAACACAATGATGGAGAAGCTGGCACATCTCCAACCAGCATTGGTCCACCGCTCGTCTCCGCTGCTCCTGCACGACAACGCGCGACCTCATACTGCACAGCAGACGGTCTCCAAGTTGCAAGAACTGGAAGTTGTAGTTGAACTGGAAGTTGGAAGTTCTCCGTCATCCGCCCTACTCACTAGACCTTGTGCCTTCAGACTACTACTTTTTTGCAGAATTTGGATAACTCCTTGGAGTGAAAAAAATTCAATACCCGAGAGGCAGTAAAAATGCCTTTTTAGAATTTGTTGCCTCCCCCGTCCAGCTGATTTCTTTAAGAAGGTCATCAATAAACTGCCAATGCGTTGGCAAAGATGCATTGATTGCATGGGTGATTACTTCGATTAATACAAATAAAAAGTACATGAAAAAAAATCGTTTAAATTTTTTTATACAAAATGGCAATTTTATAGGTAAAAACCTAATATTACATTATTTTTCGTAAAAAACAGAAACTTTCCGTCAGTGGCAATGCAACAGCCTCTTGGACCTTAAAACCTTTTTTTTTCTCGAACTGTTAACGCTCTTGGCCTAGCAAGGCCTCAACAGCTTCACCGGACTAAGGCGAGCACTTAAGGCACTCAGCCGATTTTATTTTGACAACTAGCTCAAGGAAGCGCGGCCACCTCTACTTGAGCTGTTGCCTAGTTCATGCAATTCGCAATCTAACTGAGCTAACATAAGCTAAGTTACATATTCATACTTATATGAGTTATTGATATATGTAGGCTTGGCATATAGTGCACGTGTGTGGAGGTGATATGTGTATGCTAAAAACTATGTAATTAAACATTACTACTACCTATACCAGATTTATGATCATATAAGATCATAAATAGGTTTAAAAAACGGAACATTAATTTCAATAAAAAAATTTGCCTTGAAATATATTGGCAACACTATAGTTCATTCATTTCTCTGATCCAATTACCACGTTCATTATCGTTCATTAAAGTTTCTTATCAGTCAGTTCAATCGGACTTCATTGAATTCATTCTATGTTCATTTCATTCAGTTCACTTTACTTGTACGACTAATAGTCTGTAGTTCACTTCATTGTAAAACTTTGTTTAGTACTTTATACGAGTGTTTCGAAATAAATTTTATTATTTAAAAATCACATATAAATACCCATCACCATGTCAGCTTCAGTAAAAGGTGAGTTATAGTGTAATATAATTCTATTTAAAGTGATTTTATTCATATTATGGTTGATTAACTTATGGGGTCAAATTCCAATCGATGATAAACATATTTGTTTTTGCAAAAAAGGTGAGTTTTAAATACTGAACCGTTTTATATATTAAATAAACCATGAGTCGTGTGTCGAGATTTAAAAAAGTAAAATTTTTAAGTTCATCGACCTTGAGCTGCCTGTAAAACAAAGTCCAAGGAACGATTAGAGTTGACGGAGATAATCCACGTATGAGCGAATATAGAAACATCGGATGCGCTTCCAGTATTTATGTATTTTTATATTTAATAGTTCGAAAAAAAGGAAAACACTTCGATTAATTGTACGCCGAGCGGTAAACTATTTCAAACACATGGACTAAGAGAATTCGTTCAAGTGACTATTTTAAACGGTGTAATTCTGATATCAAATATGAGTGAACCGGTTAAAACAAAGAAGTATAATAGTCCCCAGAGGGTTTTGGATCTCGGAGGACCTTGCCATCATTGTTATTTTAGTATATTTGGTATAATCTATACATATAATAAGAATGTGTCTGTAGATTTTAGATTTAAAAAAAATTGTGCCTAGGAATAAGTAATAACATACATTTCACTCATTTTTAGAAATGTCTGTCTGTCTGTCTGTCTGTCTGTTTGAAGACGCATCACTGCTAAAGTACTGCGTTCACGATAAAACCTCATTCAAAGATAATCAAAAGCATATCCTCAAGTAACATTTGTTTCATTAAAATTGGTTAACTCTGTCAAAAGTTACTGTAAATTTAATGACGACGCGACTTAACTACCAGAGAAAAGTATATATAAGTAAGTAAATGGACTTAATACATTCAGGTGATTTTTTTGAAATTAGTTTCCACGCGGACAAAGTCGCAGGCACAAAAAAACTTACATTATAGTTTATATTTTTTGTGAAGTATCCATTTGATTTATCAATAAATGGATAAAGACATTTTTAACACAAGGTTGTAACAGTATTGCTACTGTAGGTAACGTTCCTCTGACGATCGTTTCTGAAGCAATCCAATTCTGTACTTTGTATTCGCGTATTTGGAACATTGTCGCTTTATTTTGGATACGTAACAAAACTATATCATCTTTCAAGAACTGCCATGTTTGAGGCAAAGTAATAGGGCATCGATGCTTAATATAACATAAATATAAAAAATCCCATGTGATGATTTATTATACGCTTTAATGTGGTTGTCAAAAGCAACTACCGGAACACCGCTATAGGCGCCGTATTCATGTTGAGGGTACCAACCTAGCAGAATTAAAAAATGCCTTACCATACTATCGTTTCGTCAAGCTGTTATCCCCCATCGAAAATTCGGTCTCATTGTAGGATTTGAACCCACGCCGATTGACGCGGTGTCCGAATAAAACTCTAATTGTTGATTTGTTTAAACAAAATGTCGTATTCAACATTTTCAGAATATGTACTAACGTTAAAAAGAAGCAAAGGTTGCAAGATCGTACAGCCAGAAACGCGACTTTCTTTCATAGAATAAAATTCGTTTCACGACGTAGAACATTAATAACAAGAATCCTCTTTCAAAATGAATAACATTAATATATTGTAATATTTTTATATAATTCGTTACGAATGTATTTGTAAATATTTACATTAGTATACTAAATAAAATTGGAAATAAGTGTTGTCGTTTTGTTTTTCAATATAAGCGCGTCTACCTCTTTTATATGGGTATATATTAAGCTAACTGCAATTTATTTTTATGATTGTAGTTATCGAAAGGCTAATTGTATGTTTATTTTATTCAATATTAAATTCAATATTTAATTTATAGTTAAGTGTTAAATGTCTCGTATCAAAGTTCAATTTCGTTCAAAGTACAAAGTCAAATAACGCACGGTATCTTTTTATCTCTTCGAATTTGTACGATAATCTTTACCTACCGCTATCAAATGTGATATATAATAGATGTAGTAAAAAGAAATCCATTATTTTTGCATGAAATCGAAGGCTTTAATTATCATGGTTAAAATTATTCGATTAGGCATTGATATATAAAAACTCAAGATGCACAGTCAACGTCTCAAACCCGTCCTCATAAAATGAGTGCACAATTGAGAATTCTGAGCTCATTTCAAGTAGTCTCTCGCACTCGCGTCTTTGGACTTTTTGTACACTGCTTTGTAAATACAACTTTAAATAATTCGCGTAAGGTACAATTTGCAAAAATATAAGTTTATAGTATAGCTATAACTACATATATATATCGGTGAGTTTTTGGGGACGGTTTTGAGCGTTACTTTTGTTCGAGACTGTGCATCTTGGGTTATTATATATCAATAAATTTTGGTCAAATATACGCTGTTTTGATCGATAACTTTTTACCATTTTGAAGGTAACATAATTATTAAGAGCCGTCACCCCTATTGACAAAAAATTTAAACATTCGATTTTCACAAGCGTTTATTGAACCGTATTTTTTACCAACAAAAATGTTCGTCATGGACAAGAGCAGATGGTAATCACTTTGTGCCAATCCGGACTATAAGGTGGACGCATGAACCTGCCAACCATGCTCCCGGAGCTTCTGTCGAGTCACAATCGATGTGTGTGGCCTGCTGTTGTCCTGATGGAACACAATTCCTCTCCTATTTACCAAAGTTGGCCGCTTCTGGGCGTTTACTTCCTTCAGGCAGTCCAATTGTTGATAGTAAAGTTCCGAGTTAAGTTTTGCCGTATGGGAGCAGGTCATAATTGATAATTCCCTGTCAATTACACCAAATATACAGCAAAACTTTTCTGGCCGTCAACCCTGGCTTGACCTCCGATTCCGCCTGCTCACCGCGATTCGACCATGACCATTTTTACTTGAAGTTATCGTAAGTAATTCAGTTTTCATCACCAGTCACCAACGACTTTAGAAATGGTTCGATCTTGTTGCGATTCAGCAGCGATTCGTAGACAGAAATTCGGTTCATGAGGTTTTTTGTGCAATCTTTACTTCTTGGGCAATCGAAACAGTGCTTATATGACGGTCGGACTCGACAATGTCCAACATTTTATTGATATTTCCAACAATGGGCCTTCCAGTCCGTCGTTCGTCTTTGATATCGAAATTACCGGAATCAAAATGGCGCATGATAGGCTGTTACAGAACCTGGACCATAAACACTATACATATTTTAAGCTGACTGACTGGATTGCAATTTCGCCTATATGGAAGAAAAATTGTAAAACCCAGCGTATTTTTTCTTTGCTGGTGTCCCTTTTTGACGCGAGCTCTAACAAAACCGAGCAACCTATCACAAAACTACCAACAGTACGAAATCTCATCTTTCTAACGCAATCTAGTGGAACCCGATCGGACTTATGCAATGCGAGATACAGATAACTAAAACCAACTACTGGAAAAATAATGGAAAATTGGAAAAATAAAATAATTTCTTTTTACTGCACCTATTATATACATGTATAATATAATAAATTATCATTCACCACCATATATATTTTAAAATCACACACAAATACACATGAATATTTACGTGTGAATATATTTTTTATCTCCACTGATATAAAACATATGTTCATCAACACATCAGTTCTCACAAAAACTTATCAAATAAGTAGTTACCATCCAACTTCATGGTATCGCTTTTAGGTGATGATGTGCGCGCGCATGGTGAAAATCTACTCAAAATTTTTCCCAAACGCGCGAAAAGAAGTATAACTTCAATAATCGAGGAATAGCTAACAGTTAAGCGAATACTTAAAAATTGTTTTTTTTCGACTCGTTTTTGTATAAGTATTATAATCAAATCGTAAATTTAAGACAATAGAATGCTCGATACTACTTGCACTATTAATAATATTGAAATAGTAAATTATATAATACTAGCCGACCCGTGCCCACTTCGTTGGGCGGTAATAGGCATTATCAAGCTACAACTTTTCTCTAGAACTCAATCATATATATCTCATAATTAAGGCAGCGTTCGTAAGAAACGTTTTCGTTCGACAATTTTTCTACGACTCCCCAGATATTACCCCCTACAACCTCACAAACTTTACTTCTTTATAATATTAGTATAGATATAGATAATATAATTAGTTAATAGCTTCTGCCCGCGACTTCGTATGCGTAGTAATAGTTACTACTTTGGGCTAACGCCTGACACACAGCAGAAGCTCTAAAAAAACATCTCGATTTTGAAACATTTTTCATCTGTGCTCCGTTCCTATTGGCCTTAGCGTGATGATATAGCCTATAACCATTCTCGATGAATGAGCTATATAACACTGAAAGAATTATTCAAATCGGACCAGTAGTTCCCGAGATTACCCCTTACAACGCCACAACGTCACAAACTCACAACATCACAAACATTACCTCTTTATAATATTATATTATTAATTACTAGCGGGACCGGCAGACGTTGTCCCGCCCTGACTATAAAAAAATCGTTGACAAATTATATACTAAAACCTTCCTCGTTAATCACTTTATCCACTGGTGAAAACCGCATGAAAATCCATTCAGTAGTTTTCGAGTTTATCGCGAACAGACAGACAGACAGACGCGGTAGGGGACTTTGTTTTATACTATGTAATGATTATTATTAGTATAGATTGAATATTGATAAATATTTGAAAAAGAATAAAAATAGAACACGAATAAATGTAAAAGTGAAAATGAATTTGAAAACTAAAACCTATGGAAAAGAAAACAAGTTGGCATATATAATCAAGAATATTGAAATATAATTTACTGAGTCATGTTTAAAAATAGTGGATATGAAATGGGTTTGGTTGTTCTTTTGAAGTAAAAAGCTTGATGTTGTCTAACGAGATATGCTTGGATGTAAGCTCATTGTACAATTGGATTGGGTTGTAGTTAAAAGTATTATTCTTATAAGTTTTAATAATACATTTAAGAAGCCTATCTCCGAATGATCCTTATTATCATTCCCTCAGGTATTTTTATTGTTGGTGCAAAGCGCACCCCGTTCGGCACGTTCGGTGGTGTGTTCCGAAATACCTCAGCTACAGAGCTCCAGACGATTGCAACGACAGCAGCGCTAAGAGAGGCAGGAGTCGCTCCTGAACAAGTAGACAGTATGGTCGTTGGGCAAGTAATCTCTGTGAGTATATAACAAGTTTTTTTTATATATCATTGGTGGCAAACGAACATTCGCGTCACCTGATGGTAAGTGATCACCGCCGTTCATGGACACCTGTGATACGACAGGAGTCACAGATGCGTTTCCGTCCCTTGGAAAAGTAGTTGGCGCTTTTCTTGAAAGATAGTAAATTATAATGGTCCTGAAACACTGCCTGGGAGTTCATTCCAGAGAATTGATGTAATCGGAAAAAACGCACGCGAGAACCGCACAGTAGTCCACTTTCCGCCATCGAGATGACACTGATGGAATTTCAGTCCGTGACGAGTCGTTCTGTAACGGAATTCAGCAGCAGGTATCAGTCTGAACAGACTTTTTTAATGTACTGGGGAAGGCACGCACGAAAAACGTATTTCGCGGAAAGAAAACCAGAGATATTTTGTCGTGCAATAAAAAAAATGTAGGTTGGTGCACTACTGCATTATACTGCGTAGCTTGTATCTTCACTCTTATATTTAGCTTCATTAGCAGATGTGATTTTGGATATATTCTTTTGTCTATAGTCGCTTAAACAACGGCGAGCTATCGAAAATATTTACAATTAAAATATATCAGCTAGTAGTAAATAGTAGAGTTTGTTTCATATATATTTAATGTATATGGTAGCTAAATTTATTATGTTAAAAAAATGATGTTTATTTTGTTTAAAGTCGTCCCAGACGGACGGTATTTACACTCCGAGGCACGCGGCGCTGAGAGCCGGTATCCCTAAAGAGAAACCGGTACTGGGCATCAACAGGCTGTGCGGTTCCGGGTTCCAATCCGTTGTGAACAGCGCTCAGGTGAGTAACCCTCGAATATAGTAGTACGATGAAGCTGTTAAGACCTTGCTTGATCGATAGCGTAGTCAGTTCGAAAAAAAAACCCTCGAATATTGCTCGATTTACTTCATCTTATGTCAATTTCGTCCGATATAGATCAATTTTCGTGACAAAACTACCGCTTTCAAATTAAAGAAAAAAGAGTGGAACTCTTTAAAAACTCTGTCTTGCTTAACTCCAATCGGACCTAATTAATTCGACGCACAATCAAGACCACAAAGCAAAAAGATGATGCTAAATGTAATAAATCATCATTTCAAGCCTTTAATCAAAAAAAGAAGTCGCTCAAGAATTCAATTTTGTGGGAAAATGCGTTTAAAGTTTGACCAGTTTTTATATGTTTGATTTAAATTTATCTTAAAAATAAAAGGTAACGCTTTAAGTCAGTTCTAAAAATAGAGATAACTAGTGTAATGATATTGCTATTTGGTCCTTATAGGAGTAAGCATTAAAAAATATTTGTACTTAATTCACTTTTTTACACAATATGTTATAAAATAATTTCAATACAAACGTAGTACTGTACATCTACTACGGTAAATAATTAGCTTAAACCTAAGTTAATTCACAGTATTACGGAAAAAACTACGTACATTTACAAGCAAATGCAGTAATGCATTTTGTTAAAATATAAACTTATTTCATTTTACTTCACTTTATTAACTATCTTCAGAAAGTATTTCATAAGCTTCAATAGAAAAGAGAACAACAGTCGTCTGTCTATTTTCGTAGTTTTGATCGTATTGAAGCGGCTGTTGAAAGTGTTGAATAGTATGTGTTCTTTCCACAACGTTAATTTACTTTCTGTTGAAAACTCGAAAAAAATAATTTAGAGTTATATCTTTTTTGATTAAAGAAACGATTTGATCCATATCTTACACATTTACAGTACAGTTTTACAGTATCATATAGGGGGAAATGGGAATTTATCATTCTTGACACACTATTGCATGGAGGGGCGGTCAGAAATGTTGAAATAGCGTGCTGAAAGTAGTAGATAGGGCTATAAAGTTTTGCATGACGTGAACGGCCCCTTCTTAATTCGATGTTAGGACATCCTCACCGGTGCAGCGAAAATATCGGTCGCTGGTGGAGTAGAGAACATGTCTCAAGCTCCGTTCGCGGTGAGGGGAGTGCGTTTCGGTACAGCTTTGGGTACGAACTACGCATTCGAGGACACGCTGTGGGCGGGACTGTCGGACTCGTACTGTGGCCTGCCGATGGGCATGACGGCGGAGAAGCTCGGAGCACAGTTCGGCATCACCAGGGACGAAGTAGACAATTATGCCTTGAAGTCCCAGCAGAAGTGGAAAGCAGGTACTTTTTTAGAGTGAAACGTTTTTTTCCAGCGCTTGAAATGTTTTCGTCCATCTATCGCATGTCGCATTACAGCCGGCGCGCGGCCGCGGACTAGCGGGAAAGTGAAAGGCGCTCGGCAGCAGCCAAGCCCAATGTGGCGGCGCCCATGGCTCAATTCAAAATGATTTAAATAAATATTGTACTCAATTTTTAAAATGCGTATATCATCTGAAAGATTGTATTTGTTATGTATTCCGTAGGTACTCTAATACGCAGATTGAACTTAAAATTTATAGTTAGATATATCGTCTACTATTGACTTCCTATGATAATTCCCGTTGTACAATTTTTGAGTTAAGATTAATAACGCGATTTGTGGATATTGTAACGTAGAGTAAATGCCGGCACTACTACTATTAACAGAATAGTATTATAACTAATCCGGTGAATCTGTTAAGGCATTGCTAAGCCAATAGCGTAATCAGTTCAAAAAAAAAGTATTATAATAAAGAGTTAACGTCATAGATATACTAAAATATCTAAATTTAATTTACTTTGTAAAAAACGAATGGATTTATAATATTACAAATAAAGTATACTTAGTAATAAAAGCCTGTAAGGATCCCACTGATGGGCCTTAACCCAAAGAAAAGGATGGGTATAATTACTACACCAGCCCACGACGTATTTTCATTTTTAAATTCCCAATAATCCACAATCCAATATTGTCTCACATACAGTAGTACTACAAGAACATATCTCAGATTCAGGTTTCACCATCAGCCGATACTATTTACTACTTTATTTTCGTTAAAAATGTATTACTTATAAAATGATATTGCTTACTACGTAAATATGTACGATTGCTCGTACACAAATAATATAAAAAAATATAAATCTAACAATAATATCGATAGCAAACGATGCGGGAGTGTTCAAAGCCGAGATAGAACCCGTGACCCTCACGATAAAGAAGAAGGAAGTCAAGGTGGAGGTGGACGAGCACCCTCGTCCGCAGACCACGCTCGAGGGGCTGAAGAAACTTCCACCTGTCTTCAAGAAGGAGGGTCTTGTCACTGCTGGAAGTGCATCGGTTCGTATTTCACCTATCTAATCTCTTCTTCTTACTACTTAGTTTCCTCCACTTTGCCAGGTCTTCGGCATCCTTTTGTGTGAGATGGTTCTCCTTCAAATCCTATTATATCTAATCTAATCTTAAATATATAAAAATCCAGTGTCATGGTGTTTGTCCACGATGAACTCTGAAACAACTCAACCGATCTTCATTAAACGTTGGCATTTATGTATAATTTGGTTCAAATTGAGAGATATGATAATTTATATCTCGATTAATGGTATTATTGTTTTTTAATTATAAATGAAATGATTGTTAATGTTGATTATTGTCTAAAACAATTTTTTTTAAAACAATTGAATGAAAACTACGACCGGCTGTTATACATATCTCATAGATGGCGCCACGTTTTCATTTTGAATTTTTTTCAAGGTAGCTATTTATTATACGAAATTTTAAATTGCATTTGCCCGAATAGGTAACCAAAGAAAAGTGGTACATGTAATAATTCAAAATTAATTGCAACATTTTTCACCGATTTTTAACTACTCATTTGGTGGCGGTATATTGGTGGCATTTTATATAATAAGGTTCACTTGTTGTACGATTGAGATGGATTTGAAATAATAATCAGAACAGTTATTATCCTAAAAACTCTCCGAATAGATCTAACATACGAACTGCCATCTTGTTAGATCGCTTTATTAAGATAAAAATAATTGTAGTTAAATTATGCTCAAAGGACATGTATCTAGGCATTAAAGGATTACAAAATACATTTGTATATAGATTTCTAAAATTGCGTTAGATTAAAGACTTGATAAGTAAAATAAATTAGTGTTTATTGATTGATAAATATATTATTATGGCTCATTGGAACTGTATTCAGAAACCATGCCGATAAATATAGGTTTGAAGTCTACAATGAGAGGGAATTTTTGGTGAAGGAAAACATGATACAACCATAGTATGTTTTATCTGAAGACAGTCTTACTAGTTCATTATCCTCGAGATAGCAAGCACCTACAAGTATCCGCACTTGAGGACCCTCGAGTTCATTAAGGTCTAACTGGTTCCAGGGTATCAGCGACGGAGCTGGAGCGTTGGTGTTGGTCGGAGAGGAGGCTGCGAAGAACCTGAAGCCACTCGCTCGTCTGGTCGGCTGGTCCTACGTGGGCGTGGACCCCAGCATCATGGGCATTGGCCCCGTACCAGCCATTGAGAACCTACTCAAGGTCACGAAGATGACCCTTAAAGATATTGACCTTATCGAGGTGAGTACTTCATTGGATAGAGAGATCTGGTCAATCATTGGATAGACAGATCTGGTCAATCATTGGATAGACAGATCTGGTCAATCATTGGATAGACAGATCTGGTCAATCATTGGATAGACAGATCTGTTCAATCATTGGATAGACAGATCTGGTCAATCATTGGATAGACAGATCTGGTCAATCATTGGATAGACAGATCTGGTCAATCATTGGATAGACAGATCTGTTCAATCATTGGATAGACAGATCTGGTCAATCATTGGATAGACAGATCTGGTCAATCATTGGATAGACAGATCAGGTCAATCATTGGACAGACAGATCTGGTCGATCATTGGATAGACAGATCTGAGCAAACATTCTCATCTCAAACATTCGAGTAACAGGTTAATAATAACTTTCATATAATTTAAATGTGGATTTTAAGGCTCTAAGATTCATGCTAACTCTTTCACTTATTGATTTTTCTTAATATCTCGCATATAATTAAATTCCAAATTAATCATAGCTAAATTATATAACAGATTATGGATTTTGGATTATAGCTATTATTCATTTATACACGTTATTCGTTTTGGAAAGTTAAACTGGCTTATAATTTTTTTCTGTTTTCGCCCACATTGTTGTCACTTTATAAGCATAAAATTAAAAGAAAAAACGAGTGTGCTTTAGACCACTCGACTGAAGTAAAACATCTTTAGCTCCATCTATATATATGTTTATATTCGTATAATATATCCACGTTTATATATTTTATATATTAATTTTCTATAAATATTTCTATAAATTTTGCGGGGAGGTAGGGTTTTACAGCCCGACTGGGTCGCAACCACCATGTATATGGCGAAAAAGCCCATCATAGTGATTCGCTTCTGCGGGTCGCGTTTCGGGATCAGCCTGTGCGTATCCAGCTGTTCGCAGGCCGGCATGACAGCGGCGACCGGTGATGGATAGTGTGTCACTCGGTGGTCGCCATTGCTTTTGGATTGTACTGTGCTTACCATCAGGCACAGTGTAGACAATTTGCCGTGCTACAATAAAAAAAAAAATTAAAATTTATTATGGGGTTGCATTGATAATACGAAATGTAACGTTATATCTTCCTCTTAATTTCCGTTAGCCTCACCCGATCACACGTTTTCGTAACGCTCTCGTGACGCCTTTACCAGCTTACTCCCAAAGGCAAGCGTGTGTAAACAACTTTTTTACTTAAAAAATGATGCGCCGTTTTGATATAAACCCCAATCTAAGTGCTGTGATACGCCCTAGTTTTATTTGGCACGCGATAAAACACCCGCGTACCGAATTGGTTATTATATTCGTTACATAAAAGTAACTTTTGTATAGGAACGGAAACCACAACCTCAGGTTTAGTATTTGAGTTTACTATAATTATATCATAAGGTCAATGGAAAGTGATTTTATCGGCTATCGTTTGTCACAAGAGTAGCAGAGTGTCATTCAGTTTTTGCGGCTTTCTAAATAGAACATCATCTTTATATATACTAGCTGTTAATGTTGGACGGTATTACCATAAAATCACTATCGCGCTGTCGACTAACGTGCGTCCATAATGAGTTACGCCAAAGACTGCCCGTGCTACCCTTCCTTCGACCCGCACGTCACCCCCGCTACGCATTGGACTTTGCACCGTTAACACTAGCAATACTTCTAATTGATACATTAACGTTATTTTTGATCATCATCATTACCCTTATCCCACCTAAGTAGGGTCGGCACAACATATTTTCCTTTGCCACTCTCACCTATAAAATGTCATCTCAATATTCACACTTTCTACACACGCATCAATTTTCACACAATCTATCCATACCTTTTTCGGTCTTCCTTTACTCCTATATCCATCCACCGTCATACTCGAAACTTTTCTAGTTACATGGTTTTCATCTCTCCTCATGACATGCCCATACCATGCTAACCTATTACTCCCCAACTTCTCTGCCACTGGTGCTATTTTCAAACTTCCTCTAACATACTCATTCTTAATCCATTCTAGTTACACCACACATCCATCTTAACATTCGCATCTCTGCCACATGTAGTTTTCTCTCATTAAAGTTAATTTTACATATGAAATAAAATCACTGTTATTTTTCATATGATGTGTAAAATAGTTTGTGATATAATAAGTATTCTGAATTTATCTTCACGACAAGGACAGGGCCGAAAGGTTCAACTGACGCAAAAAAACTCATTGGCTCGTTGGTTTAATTAGTGATGCACCTTTTATATTATAGCTAAAATAAAATATTATACTTCTCAAGATTTATACTTAAAAAGTAAATTTTCAAAAAAAAGTATTAACCGACTTCAATATCAATCAAAAACCCATAAGGCACTAAAAAGCGGAAAATAAATAGTTTATCAAAAATAAAACATATGAATATGTGTGCTACCTAGAGATGTACTGGAAGTCGGTACCAACCAAAATGTTTATTTGATAAACTATTTATTTTCCGCTTTTTAGTGCCTTATGGGTTTTTGATTGATATTGAAGTCGGTTAATACTTTTTTTTGAAAATTTACTTTATTTTTCCATTTTTAGTGTACATAAATATATTTTACTAGCAGTGCCCGCGAACTCCGTTCCGCCTTAAGTATATTAAAATATGCGCATTTTTGCGGTATGGTATCTATTGGTATGGTATGCGATATGGTTTCAATTGGTTGTACAATAAGTAACGTTTGGTACGAACGCAACCTTTTCAGTAATCCGCGATAGTTTCTACCACCAACTCGGCTACCATCGCTTCACACATTATACACCTTAAGTAATGTAATTACAATGCTTGCGTCATGTTGCAACACAGCAACGAACATAAGCACAATAGGCTCCTAAGAATTGAAGAGTTTTTTTTATAATATTAGTGGCAAACGAACATACGGGTCACCTGATGGTAAGTGATCACGGCCGCCCATGGACAATTGCGACACGAGAGGAAACACAGATGCGTTGCCGGCCCTTAAGAAAGGAGTAGGCTCCTTTCTTGAAAGTTTTCTTACTTTGCCACGGATCCCATAATCAGAACCTAACCAAACTCTCATCAAACTACCCTTGAAGAACATCCTTTTCAATAAAAAATGAATCATCGAAACCGGTTAGCGTAATATTGAGTTATTCGTCTATTTGTCGTGTACATACTTAATGCAAATTTGAAACTTATACGGTTTTGCACTGGATGCCGTTGTCGGAACTGTACCAAATTAAAATGGGACCACTCTGGAAGTACCAGCTTTCAAATAAAAAAAGAATAATCAAAATCGGTTAACCCAGTCCAAAGTTATGAGGTAACAAACATAAAAAAAAAAAAAATACAGACGAATTGATAACCTCCTCCTTTTTTTGAAGTCGGTTAAAAATAATGTAGTAACGGTGTACTGTGATTAAATAAATTAATTCCACTGTTATACAATTATACAAAAATAGCAGTCTTTTCCGTGTTTATAGTAAAGAATTATTTCGTATTATTAAATTAAGTGTTTTCTATTAGTTCTTGTTTTCTACCAAATTGAGACCTCCCTTATTATCTTTTCAGGGAGCTTATTTGTTACAGAATGCAATGTTATTTTTTTATCTATTTCACTTATACACAATAACGCACAATAACACAATAGACTATATTACACGAAATGTTTGTATAGTTATACAAATAAATAAAGTTGAGTGTCCGTCCTTTGAAACGATTTGGTCGAGACTTGTAAATGGAACACTTTTCGCTAATTAAGCTTAGTATCGTTACGGTTTTTCATAGAGGCAAAGCAGTGATGAATAAATTTAACACGGGTAATTTAAAATTGGTAAAGGGTTGCTAGGTTTCGGGATATCGACTGCTGTTTTAAGTGTTCTCAGTGATATATGTCGTGTGAACAGATCAACGAGGCGTTTGTGGCACAGACGCTCTCCTGTGCGAAAGCCTTGAAGCTGGACATGGAGAAATTGAACGTGAATGGTGGAGCCACCGCCCTCGGTCATCCCCTTGGTGCTTCCGGCTCCCGCATCACCGCCCACCTCGTGCACGAGCTCAGGTATACCCCCAACACTGGATAAACACCAGCCTATATACACTCCACCATTGAGCAAAACATCAGCCTATACACACTCCACCATTGAGCAAAACATCAGCCTATACACACTCCACCATTGAGCAAAACATCAGCCTATACACACTCCACCATTGAGCAAAACATCAGCCTATACACACTCCACCATTGAGCAAAACATCAGCCTATACACACTCCACCATTGAGCAAAACATCAGCCTATACACACTCCACCATTGAGCAAAACATCAGCCTATACACACTCCACCATTGAGCAAAACATCAGCCTATACACACTCCACCATTGAGCAAAACATCAGCCTATACACACTCCACCATTGAGCAAAACATCAGCCTATACACACTCCACCATTGAGCAAAACATCAGCCTATACACACTCCACCATTGAGCAAAACATCAGCCTATACACACTCCACCATTGAGCAAAACATCAGCCTATACACACTCCACCATTGAGCAAAACATCAGCCTATACACACTCCACCATTGAGCAAAACATCAGCCTATACACACTCCACCATTGAGCAAAACATCAGCCTATACACACTCCACCATTGAGCAAAACATCAGCCTATACACACTCCACCATTGAGCAAAACATCAGCCTATACACACTCCACCATTGAGCAAAACATCAGCCTATACACACTCCACCATTGAGCAAAACATCAGCCTATACACACTCCACCATTGAGCAAAACATCAGCCTATACACACTCCACCATTGAGCAAAACATCAGCCTATACACACTCCACCATTGAGCAAAACATCAGCCTATACACACTCCACCATTGAGCAAAACATCAGCCTATACACACTCCACCATTGAGCAAAACATCAGCCTATACACACTCCACCATTGAGCAAAACATCAGCCTATACACACTCCACCATTGAGCAAAACATCAGCCTATACACACTCCACCATTGAGCAAAACATCAGCCTATACACACTCCACCATTGAGCAAAACATCAGCCTATACACACTCCACCATTGAGCAAAACATCAGCCTATACACACTCCACCATTGAGCAAAACATCAGCCTATACACACTCCACCATTGAGCAAAACATCAGCCTATACACACTCCACCATTGAGCAAAACATCAGCCTATACACACTCCACCATTGAGCAAAACATCAGCCTATACACACACTCCACCATTGAGCAAAACATCGGCCTATACACACTCCACCATTGAGCAAAACATCGGCCTATACACACTCCACCATTGAGCAAAACATCAGCCTATACACACACTCCACCATTGAGCAAAACATCAGCCTATACACACTCCACCATTGAGCAAAACATCAGCCTATACACACTCCACCATTGAGCAAAACATCAGCCTATACACACTCCACCATTGAGCAAAACATCAGCCTATACACACTCCACCATCGAGCAAAGAAACGTTAATACACACTCCACCATTGAGCAAAACATCAGCCTATACACACTCCACCATTGAGCAAAACATCAGCCTATACACACTCCACCATCGAGCAAAGAAACGTTACGTGTATCAGTGTATACTCGTACACGTGGAGAAAGTGAATCTTCTTTGGCTTACATTTAATACTAGCTACTAGTATGTGTAAGTGCCTGTCTGGGTCTAGTAGTATACCAAAATGAGTAAATGTATAGTTCAGTATTTATACTGCGGGACTTCATATAGTATATAGTTTATGAGCATTCTCATATATATATAATTCAATACATATAAGCATAACTGATACAATGTTTTTTTTTAATATACTTACTCACCTGATGTTAAACGACAGTGTAGTCTAAGATGGTAAACTGCCTAATTCTCAAGTAAACCTCCCAGAACACACTCATAAGTGCTAGTTGACAGATTTTCAACTCAAACCTAGAAGTCCTACCATCATGCTATGGTTTCGTCACAATGTTTTCCTATGCCAAAAACTCCGGCTCATTCACAATGATTCGAGCCTACATCGATTGGCACCGTATCCAAACATTAACCACTGAGCTATGATCGCTTTGAAACTGGGTCGACCTGTTTAAAGACAAATCGTAGCTACCTTCAGTGTTGCGTATTTATCATTTAATAGCTAGGCCCGCGACTTCGTCCGCGTGGATCCTGATGTAAAAAAAGAGCGATTAATAAAGTCATCTGAATGTGTTAAGTCCATTTACTTATCTACTTTTCTCTCGTACTTAAGACGCGTTGTCATTAAAATCGCAAAAACTTTTGATAAACGGAACTGATTGTAATTAAACAAAGACTAAATGTTACTCCAGGATATACTTTATGATGTTTTTGAAGAGGTTTTGTCATGAACGCAGTATTTTAGCAGTGATGCGTGTTCACACAAACAGACAGACACACATTTCTAAAAATGTTTGAAATATATTTTATTACTTATATTCTAGACACCTGCAACAATTTTTACAGAAGTCTAAAAAGTACAAACACATTAGATTTACATTGTTATTATATTATATGTATACATATGGTGAGTTGTAAGCGCCGTTTTGTTGTTAATTCTAGACGTCGCGGGTTGAAGCGCGCCATCGGGTCAGCTTGTATTGGAGGTGGTCAAGGCATCGCTCTCATGATCGAGGCACTATAATGAGTCATTAATGGTTTTTTTTATCATGTACCACAACATGATTACAAATGTCAATGTGTCCAAAAAATATTCTTTAACAACTTGTATATGTTATGTTAAAATAAAATGTGAGGCTTAAGGAAAATAAACAGTCTTTGAGGCTCCAATTTCAAAGACAATAGGAATCGAAACGTTTTAACAGTTTAAAAAATTATTTGTCTCTGGTTTGTAATATATTTGTATGTTAAAATTAAATTTGTAGCATAAGAAATAGCAATATAAAAAACCCTTTGAGGATCTAATTTCGAAGATTGTAGAAATGGAAATGTTTTTAATGGATTAAAAAATATATTTGTCTCTGGTTTTTATGTACGCCATTTCCTCATAAACTACACTACAGATTTGTATCATTCTTTTACTGGACTTAATTTATATAATTATGAAAAGGCTTTATTACAGTTAATATTAAGATACAAACTTTATGTACTCATATAAATAAATATAAGAATTGTGTTTATTGTTGATTTTTAATGAAGTTGACTTGGTTTTATTTACCTTCGTGATTAAATCATACCTAGCTCCAGTCCTTATTTAATCTGTGAATTATTTTAACCGTTTATAATCTATGAAAACACACGGTTTTTAGAATCTGTTATGTCATCATCAAGCATAATAGAGATTCGAAATTCTATTTTGGGGACCATAGATAATCTGTTCGTTTGTGTACCATAGACAAAGGTTGAAGTTTACAGAAATGAAAATATAAGAAGGTTGCAAGAATGTATCCCCATATTATGATATTACCAATTTTGTTGTATTATTATTTATTTTAAATGTTTATTTTGTAATAGGGATAAATATATATTTAGTCAGATATCTGGAATTTATTTATTGTAAATCTTTATGCTGAAATTTTTATATGTAAATTATGCTTTTTTTGTAAACTGGTTTCATTTTAGAATATGCTGTTTTTAGATACTACTTGTTATTAGAGATTAATATACCTTCAATAAATAATACAACATTTTTATTATGCATGAGTTTTTTTATACACTTGTATTGTTTGAATCATTGCTTGTATTGCAAGAACAGAATGAGGAAAGATTCATGACGTGCCGACTTACAGATGATGGAGTGCATAGAATTATGAAACCGCTTTAACTACGCGCGGGTTTGTTACTCTATGATGGAGTGTCTCTATTACAAGACCTAAATAACCGCTGATGGATTCTAAGCATTTACAGTATCATAATATAATCAGTCACAGTGTCTTGGAACCTTGAACAGGTGATGTAGAAATATATAATTTGGTAGTGTTAGCAATTCTGATGACCTAGAAATGATATTCAATAGGCCTGATATATTACAATGAAATGGATGAACATGAATCATCAAAATAATACTGATGATGTCTCAGTGGTGACATGTTCGGACACAGTGTAGATCGAAGTAGGTTGAATCCCAGCAAGAGCTTTGCGTAAAAGAGAACACCGTGCTGAAACCATAGCATGGTGGTAGGGCTTCCTTAACTTCGGTAATCGGACGAGAACCGGTGTTTTCAAGAAATAAAATAACACGAAGAGCGTTCATTACTATATTCATAAAACTTTCCATTTGATATAATCGTTGATAATTCCGTTAATTCTCTCAGGATACATCTTCCCCGCTTTGTTGACTGCGAACATCATCATATCTTTGTCTTTATCCATTACCGGCGCGTCTTCCTCTTCCACCATCACTATAGGCAACAGGTACAAGCCTACGAGCAATCCGAAAGGTAATTTCTGGAACAAAAAAAAACATTGTATCGAACAATTACACTTGATTCTTCTTTCTATTTTGGATACCAATCTCATTCACTATTGAGGATAAATACTGTCATTAATAAGTGGATAATAGAGTTTTTGGCGGGATCTTAGTCTGTCATGTAGTAGATTTTATATTTTATTCATAATCTTGTGTTATTTGACTCTATACTTTGTAATATTGGTGGTGTTTTACGTAATATAATTCGTTTATTGTGCACAAGTGAATTTTTAACAAGGGAGCCACCATCTTGTTAGAACATTGAAATTATCACTAGACACTCGAAAATTAGCAATGATTAAATAACGTCTGATTTGGCTGTATGAGCATATTTTCATAAGAAGAAGTGACTAATTTAGTACGTGAAAATGGTAGTAATGGGTTGCCAGTAATAAAAAATAATGAAAGAATGTGGATAATAATTACAAAGTGTCATGTCATGTCTTCAGTTCTAACAAGATGGCGGCCCCTTCTTTGAACTTTGCAGAGATATTGAGAGCATATCCAAATAAATATTCTGTGTTATTCTTTGCCATTGACGTTACGTGTTCATGATAGCTAAAATATATTACGTAAAATGTTACCAACATTAAACTACATAGGGTGAAATAACGCAAGATGATTAATAAAGAATAAAAGCAACTGCATAATAGACTAATATCACGCCAAAAAATATTTTTATTTGTACGCAAGTATTGGTTTTGTAGTCCAGGATTCCGGCCTTTTAGGTAATAATGTCTTCATTCAATTACGAGATAATAAATAGAACGAAAATAGAACAGTTCAGTGTCTTTTTTCACTCTGTTTAATGTTCTTTTTTGTCTTTAATAATTTTAATGTTATCAATAAAAAACATTTGTGAAAAGACTTTTGAAGTGAAGCGTTAACCGTAAGTTATAGTCCGCCGCAAACTTTTCGACCGTTTTGAAGTAGATGCGCAGAATACAAATTTAAGTATCAGAGGTACGTGGAAGAGATGAAGGCGGAGCAGGCTCACCCACACTCGGACCTTGTCACACACGAACTATTAACAATAATAAAATGCCTGTAAGGGTCCCGCTGGTGGGCTAACGGCATCATCTCTAGTAAAGTCCTGGCATAATCACAACGTCAGTCCAAAAATTATTTGCGGTTTGAGATAGCGAAAAATCCAAAATTCTATATATTTTCCCATGTAAGGAGACAACTACTACTACAAGAACATTTCTCAAGATTGGACTCAGCGGACATCGAATCTCGTATTTTATTCTGGTAGTAGCTGTGCCCGCTTATCTACTTTTCTCTCGTACTTAAGTCGCGCCGTCATTAAAATTACAATAACTTTTGATAGAATGAACCGATTTTAATAAAATCAAGACTAAATGTTACTTGATGATATGCTTTATGGTTTTCTTGTTGAGGTTTTATCGTGAACGCAGTGCTTTAGCAGTGATGCGAGTTCAAACAGACAGAAAGACATACGTTTCTACAAATGATTGAAATGTATTTTATTACTTATTATTATTCCAAGACACCTGGAACAATTTTTTTCACAAAAATCAAAAAGTACACACGTATTAATTTCCATTCTCATTATATGTATAGAAAATCTGTATTTACCAGTTCCAGTTCAGCTTCGAAATCATCTCGAGAATATATCTCGTTTGGTTCGAGTCCCAGCCGCTGCATCGCCAGGCTGAGTTGAGAGTAGTAATGGTCGAGGAGTGGAAGATAGTGCTTAGCACGGAACTCCTCGTCGGTTGCCGTGAAGATGAAGTATAGTAAGTCTGCTACTGGATTACCAGCTTTTATCGTCTGGTAGTCTAAAATTTTTAAATGATACCGGCCTTCCTGGAATACATAATAAGTATAAATATTTAAAACTATTGTGATCTCTTTGATAGATTATTTGTAAATTGTGTAGAAAGAGAAAGAAGGAAAGAAATAGTTTATTGTTGGAATCATCAAAACAAATGAAATAATACATAATATCTGAATTTAAAAAAAGTCGAGGCAGTCATATGGACTGCCGACAGAAGTGAGAACTAAAAGCATGCAATTTAAACTGTGTTCTCTTTTGAATTAATTATAGTGTGAATTACCTATTTAAATTTTATCTTAATCTAAAATCTATGTTTGTATGTTTGTCCTCTATGCATGCCGAAACTACTGATTAGATTGTGATAATAATTTAGGAGAGTGTTCTGGGGACGCCCGAGAAGGTTCCTGTATCAAAAAATCTATATATATCAATGTTTTTTTAAAATATATTAATGAAATTGTTTCCCTTAAAGAAAGAAAGGGTTCTCGTTCTTATTTAAACTTTTGACACTACATTTCAATATTATTTTGACATAATTGACATATTTCAATTAAATACAATTAGCTATTTAAAAGAGCTATCAAATATGTACTATCATTTAAAGTAGATCAAACTATCGTATTGACAGACTCTCTAAATTGCTTATAAGCTATTCAGCTTAGTCATTTTTTTTCTAAAGTCCCCAGTTATCATAATTATCATATTAGTCATTGTTTAGGAATTTATGTCGATCTGTCATGGATACTAGCACATAGTACGATCCAGGATAATGAGGCTGTTGATCTTCTTCTAAAGAAGTTATCGAAACTAGATATTTTGATCACTATAAAACCAATGTTTAAAATTTGTTCTCTCCAAACAAGACTGATTTGTTTCTATCATGGAACTCAAACTGGAATGTATCCAACCAAATTAACGGCAGATCACATGCTTCCGGATATATTCAGGATAACATTCCGAGTAAGCAAAGGCTTTATAAGTTTTATGACTGTTTCATGCTTGCTGCGTCTACTATCTGTAGACCGACGATCTATCTGTAGAGGTGTGCTCTTCAGTCCATCTTACAATATCTTTACCTAACAATATATTTATTACGTCCCTCTGATTTTAACAAACGTACAAGGGTGTGTATTTTCTCCTTTCGTCAATACTATGGCTAATTTTATATGTTTTAACAAAATTAAACTTTAACATAACATAATAACTAACATCAATTATTATGTAAATGTATATTTATTTAATGCATGACGTCTATAAGTGTTGTGTTTCTTTTTGTATATTTCAGTGACCTCATCTGGAAAAACTAAAGTATATAATAAAAATTTAATACTGCCTATAAAGCGACTCTCCCATGACTGGCTTGACACTGGTAGAATTCGCATCTATGAAGCTCCAATATTAAAAAGTTGAAGTTGAAGTTTATGATTTTGGGTGTTCGGGGTGATCGTTGGTAGTACCTACCTACTGATCCGATTTTGAAAATTTTTTCACTATTAGAATACACCTATATTAGATTACTTTCTATTTTGGTAAATCTATATTTTCAATAAATGTAATTAAATTTATCAAAATTCTATAATATGGCGTGCGTTGCTGCAATGATTTGAAATAAAGGAATAAAATCCATAGCAAAATTAATTACTGTTAGCTATACAAAAAATACGAGACACCATATGTCTGAGTTTATTATTTCAGCCAAAAAAATTGTTTTTATGTGAAAAAGAAAATAAATGTTACAATTACAAATTACTAAAGTTATTATATACCGTTATCATGTATACTTTACAAATTCTTATTAAAACAGATAGCTAAATCAAAATGAAAATTTCATGGATAAAGTTTAGTTTTTACAGCATGTTAATTGATGGAGTTGGTTAGAAGATAATGAAAAAAAAGCTATAAGCCGGTAAAATTATTGCGTTGTTGCGAGGATAGTAAATAGGGCGCGGATGTGAGGGCCAAAGGAGCAACCCAGGAAATACCTGGAAGACATTTCTTGCCAATATATATAGGTTAGTTTGGAATCACAATTGGACTCGGTAAGTGTCGCTAAAATCGGATTCTAGGTTTTTTAAGATTTTTCGCGTCTGGAAATAAAATTGGAACCGGTAATAACCGATTTGGCGCAGACGAGGTTGCGCGCGTCAGCTAGTAAATTATGAATTGAATTTATTATCATTAGTCTCTCTTCCACGTCTATTGGCACTTCTAATAATAATTATATACTTTTTTATACAGTTTATTAATTCATCAAACATATAATGGGCTGCACAATCTCAATACAAAGTATTAATATTAGATGTACACAGGCTCTTATCGTAGTATAAGAGATCTACTAAACCGATTTTGAAAATTCTTTTACCAATAGAAAGCCACGTTATTTGTGAGTGTCATATATTAAATATATATTAACCCAAAGAATTAAAAGACTTTTTTGTGATAGTCGGATCTGCAAAGTAAGTCGGAGAAAAAACGGTCGAACGAAAACGTTTCTTACGAACGCTGCGATGAACGATGAGAGATATACTCATATGATTGAGTTCTAGAGAAAAGTTGTAAAGCTTGATAATGGAAAAATGTTTACTTCCCAACGCAAGTGGGCACGGGTCAGCTAGTTATCGATATAGAAGTTAGTCCAATAGTAATGACGATTTATTTTTGTAATGTGTATTTCTGTTTTATATTATACTAGGGGCTCCGGCAGACGTTATCCCGCCCTGATAATAAAAAAGAACTTCGACAAATTATATACATAACCTTTTTTTATTATAGCACGACAAAATGACTGCACTATGCCTGATGGTAAGCACAGTACAATCCAAAAATAATGGCGACCACTGAGTGACACACTATCCATCGCCGGTCGCCGCTGTCATGCCGGCCTGCCAAAAGCTGGATATGCACAGGCTGATCCCGAAACGCGACCCGCAGAAGCGAATCACTATGACGAGCTTTTTCGCCATATACATGGTGGTTGCGACGCAGTTAGGCTGTAAAACTCTATCACCCCGCTTTCGCCATTGCCTCGTACGTTATTCAGCAGGGTGCACCACGTGCAGGTGAGGTTGGCTTGAGTGTCTCAAGTCTTATGATGTTATTCGACACCCCTTACACCCCAATTCACCTATGAATCATTTTATCTACTGGGGAATACCGCATGAAAACACTAAGCCTAGAGGAACTGGCTCTCAGTTGCAGCTGCCGGAATACACCAACAGACATTTGGTCGCAGATTTTGAACTCAAGGATGATAGGTAGCGGACGGCGGTCTTAGAAAAAGCCCTATCACCATGATACGGTTTCATCACGATATTTTCCTTCAGAGAAAGCTTTAAATCAGTCGCAATGATTCGAACCTGCATCAATTGCCGCGGTATCCGAACACGCAAACAACGAAGCCATCATCTCTATACTGTATTATATCGCATAATAATCAGTAGTTTAATAGAAACATAATATAATGGAAGCACATAAAATTTATCTTCAACCTTATAAGTTATAGTATGCAAAGGCTCATATAATAAAAACAAAGAATAAACGTATGATTTCAAATATACATATATATAAATCTAATAATTATAGAAATCTCGTGTCACGGTGTTTGTGGTCGAACTCCTCCGAAACGGCTGGACCGATTTTTATGTAATTTTAAATGTATGTGTGGTAGGTATTAGAATAAGTCGTAAAGTATATTTTATACCTCTAGGTGATTAGTCCTGAATGTCAATGAATTATTTTTTTTCATTTTTTTTCCCAATTCATTTTCTTTTTTTTATTTGCCATCAAACATACATATAACCCTAAATTTTCACCTTCCGAACCCCACCCTTCCATTTTTTATTCGCAGTTTTAGTATTTTTGTATGAACAATATCCAAATGATTCAACCGTCGTTCGTATTTTCAAACAAAACGGCACTGCGACCGCCTCATTGAAATTTCTAACCATGCGTTAGTTATATGTTAAGTGCATTAAGCTGGCCAGTATATAAAGTATAAAGCGCAAATTAATTTAAAATCCCCTCTCTGTTTTAGTGTTATGAGGACACCAACGGATAGCCACACAGAAACACATTACCTTTTATATATAAAAACGATTTTATATATAATAGATACCTGTAATTATACTTATAATAAGAATGTGAATCTACCTTGTCTGTACTTTTTAGATTTTTGTGAAAAAAATTATTGCAGGTAAAGGTAGAAGGTATTAGGCAAGGAATAAGTAATAATATACATTTCAATCATATTTACAAATGTCTGTCAGTTTGTTTGAATACGCATCACTGCTAAAATACTACGTTCATGATAAAACCTTTTCAAGAAAACCATAAAGCATATCTTCGAATAACATTTAGTCTTTGTTTCAATAAAATTGATTCGGTTTATCAAAAAAAATCAGTAATTTTAATGACTACGCGAGAGCAACGAGAGAAAGGAGATAAGTAAATGTTTCAGATGGCTTAATATTAATCACTGTTTTTTTGCATAAAGCTTCACGCCGACGAAGTCGCGGGCGCCGCTAGTTCATAATATATTCTGGATACGTTTTTGCGATTATTATTTTGAGAAAGTTTAAATCTTTGACTTCATGCTCACCTGATCCACTTTGTGCATGAGATTGCTGACCCTGTAGTCACCGTGCGTCAGAACAGTACGTCGCATCGGTTTCAGATATTCCATGAATTCAAGTGTCATATTTGGTTTCGAAATAAAATCAACCAAACAACTTTTGTTTGCTTCCGAGATTACTGAAACTGCTTTTTCTACCAAAGACTTTACAATAACTCCTCCATGTTCGTGATTTTTCATAGGATCTACAAATATTTCCTTGGCTTTCTCGAATTCTTCAGGATATTCTTCTTGAAAAGCAAAAGATAAGGCGTGGAATTTTGCCAATTCGATTATAGCTTTGTACGCGTACGACCACTCTACTGATTTAAACCTGTCGTAGACGCTATAACCTTGAGCGACCAAGTCCTCGAGTACCAAAACCTCCTGTCCACGTGTCGAGTCGTGTCCGTAAAATTTAGGGAACTCGAATCTGTGCTCTTGGGGCACGTTGTGCTTGTCTTCCAACTGTCGATAGAATTTTGCTAGTTCTGTGTACACTAATGGTTCCATATCGAAAATATTATCTATCATTTCGGAGCGGACTTTATCGCCTATGACGATAACTTTAGCAAAGACATTTAAATTCTTGACTTCATTCGAAATCGTTGCCAGGAAGAGTTGTGAGGAGTAGTTTGCTCCGCCACTAGAGATGGGCTTAATATTCACATCGTAGTTAGAAAAATCGTTTTCTTTAGCAATCTTCCCGAGAAATTCTCGTAGACTTGCAATAATGTCGGCCATTATTCAAACCGATACAGTGCCTGTAAAAATTCAGAATATCTCACAGACGATTACACGACAAATTTAGTTATAAATTAATTTATCACTTCTAGACATTACGTTTTTATATATTACTAGTGGTTACACGCGGCTACGCACGCGTTTTTTAAAAATTTAAATGTTAAATGTAAAATTGTAAGTGGGTGTGTACATTATAGAAACGCTTTTTCAAAAACATTTGTAAGTACGATACGAACGCCATCTACTGTAACATGTAACGTGTACATTAGATATATGAATACTAATAGTATATCGAATGGGATGGGATTTATCATCAGCAACATACCTGGAACTTCAACCTACTATATACCAAACTCAGTGCTCACTAACACTATATAAGAAAGTAATGAAAATTATAAACTATACATTATCGAACAATATATCTTAAATCTTTTATTATATAGATATAATAAGCCCGTATTGTCGATATACTTAAGTTATTCTTATACGTATATAAAATAAATATACATAATTGAAAGACATATATTTGTATGTAATATGAATTATATCATCTTTTTGGTCAATTTGGCGGCCTTATTGTTTTATTTACCACGTTTGCTTCTACATAACTCAGTTATTATAGCAACGTATAAGAATAACTTAAGTATATCGACAATACGGGCATATTATATCTATCTATAAAATAAAAGATTTAAGATATATTGTTCGATAATGTATAGTTTATAATTTTCATTACTTTCTTATATCGGGCAAAGCCACGGTTAACAGCTAGTCTAAATAAAAATAAACTAAATTACTTTTTATAGTGTCCGCTATCTGCTAGTGTAAGTCCCGTAAAAATCGGTCCAACAGTTTTGGAGATAGCATTGTGGACAAGCCGCGCTTGACAGCTAGTCTAATTTAGAGTAGCCTAAGTAATTCGCTGTATTTTTAGCTATCTGCCAGTGAAATTCTCGTTAAAATCGGTCCAGCCGTTTCAGAGATTACCTGGAACAAACAGACAGATCGACCGACAAATATTTAAAAAAAAAATGCATTTTTGTTATCAGTTGCGTGTATTCTTACGTACCCAATGAGTAAAAAAAATATATTTTGATATTACATACAGACACTAAACTTTGAAAATGTTAGCTTTGATACTTACCACATAACTTCAGAATTGGCAGTATGGATTAATTCCTTCGCCTATCCTATTGGACGAATATTATTATTACTACTTACCACGTTACCATGGCAACGTATATAATAATAACGTAATCGCTCAAAAGCAAAAAAAGTGCCCGATTTTGAAACATTCTTCATTGGTGCTCTGCTTCTATTGGTCTTAGCGTGATTATCTATAGCCTATAGCCTTCCTCGATAAATGTGCTATCTAAAACCGAAAGACTTTCTCAAATCGGACTAGTAGTTCCTGAGATCATAGCGTTCAACCAAACAAACAAACAAACAAACTCTTCAACTTTATATATTAGTATAGATATATGATAATGCATCAACGATATCAACGATCAAATCAAATCAAATCAAATCAAAAATACTTTATTCAGTTTAGGCCCTAATAAGGCACTTATGAACGTCAAAGACTACTACCGGTTCGGAAAACAACCCAGTCATCGAGAAGAACCGGCAAGAAACTCGATCGGGTACATTTTTTTTTAACATATATTTCTAATACATTATACAACAATGCTTTTAGTGGATGCACAGAGAGGAGTCAATTCCAGACATCACTATCATTCACATACTGATCCACTCTATAATATCCTTTTGAAACTAAAACCCGTTTGACATGGCGCTTAAATTTACAGTCCGGCAAATCGGTAACATGCTTTGGGACTTTATTGTAGAACCTAACACTATTACCTAAAAGGTAACATGTGCTGTACATGTTATCAAATGATAATAGATTACAATGATTAAATAATTTGTCATACCACTACAAGTATTCACGATAAATGATATTATTCAGTATGTTACCTTGTAACCTTGGATTTTTCACTCTTTTTCCTAGAAGTTCTTGTTATACAAAGGACGAGACAAATGAAGGCAGCTCGGATGATTTCACAATGTTTAATAATATGAGTTGTTTCCGCTCGGTACGGCAGATACCATAAGCGTCGTGCCTGCCTTACCACTCATACATGAATGAGTCCTATGAATAAGTCTCTCAGTATATAGTATCTTATCTATGAATAAGTCCGCGTCAAACATTATAACCGCTCTGAAGTAGATGCGCAGAACACAAATATAGGTATCAGAGGGACGCAGTGAGGTAAAAGGGAGTAAGGTCGCCCGCGCGCGCACCTCGCCATACCAGTGCCACTTCCCTATAACAACGTGATAACTTATATAATGTACTCTGTGGTGATAACAACTGGATAGAAAAATAATGTATGGAAGCTAACAGTATCTACTGAGGAGAGGAACGCCAAATTATTAAATTACTCACATAAGAGCAACTAGATGGCATTGCCTATTTGGGAGCAAAATATTAGGCGTCAAAGTAAAGCTCTGTAGTATATATAACAATTGTATATTTATTTGAATGTGAGTTTTACGATTTTGTAACATTATATATTTTAAAAAAAAACAATGAAATTTTCAGTTTCTGTTTTAATTTTCATTACCTTCCAAATATGTTTGCCAGTATAAGAAATTGTCTTTAATTTCGAGGGAAAATAGACGGGCTAAACAGTTTTTTATAACAGATAATCTACATGCTGTGATACTAAAATATACTTATTTATTCTCGCCCAACAACAGAAAACAAACTACGCAAAATGCACATTAATAATAATATTTTACAGATCTAAATTTATTTTGCTATTTATGTTCGGCACAACATTTTAGAAATTTAGATGTTTTTTGTATTAAGACGGCAACTCCACTAATGACATACAAATGACATAAGTTTTCAAATTTTTTTCATAACTTTTGGTTTCAAAAACTGCGTGATAAGCAGTGGCGTAGCGTGCCTTGTAGGGGGCCCCGTATAAAAATTTTTTTGGAGGCCCTTATATGGAGGTAAAGATTTTTCACAAAAGAAAAAAAATATTGTGAGAAGAAATATTTATTTATCACATACACATAATTTACCCATTTTACAAATAAAAATCGAATTTTAAATATTCACTCTCCTTGCCTTTTTTTCGGCAAACTGATTTATTAAATCATTTATGGCTGATGATGATTTTAGTTTTTCTAAAGTTTCTGCCTCAATGGACAATAGTGAGATGTCTGACAGCCGTTCTTGTCCCATCGAAGTTCTTAAGTAATTTTTTATTAGTTTTAATTTTGAAAAACTTCTTTCTGCCGTTGCGGTTGTAACTGGAAGGGTCAAGAATAAAAAGCATGCTGTGATTACCTCGGGAAAACTGGATGCAAGACTATTGAATTTTACTAGCAATAATTCAATGAGTTCTTTAATGGAATAAATTTTTTTAATTTCAGAATTTAAGCATGTTTTTAGAGCCTTTAATTGGTCACAAAGATAAAGTGAGATGTCTTTACTGTATTTAGCAGACAGTTTTCCGGAAGCGTTTAATATCTCTTCGCTTGAAGAAGATAGGAGTTTCTCCGGTTGTAATATTTCGAATATACTACTCAGGTTGCAAAGGCTCTGAAATCTTTCTTAGTTTGAGAAATTAATATATCTAAGCAGCAATAGTATACATTGACTTTGAAATAGGATTCCGGGTCGGAAATTCTCTCATCTTGTGATAACTCATCAAAAAAACGCTTCGTTATCTTTCGCCTACTGTTTTTAAAAACAGTTGTTACCCCCCACTCTTTTGCTAAATCTTTGGATTCATTTAGCAAACTATTAAATGAATTCTGATTTCTTAATTGGCACAGTCTATTTAAAAGATTACTTAATAAAATACTAGATTTCTGTAAGTCATTATTTTCATGCTGTAGAGCTTTAGAAACAGGATTAATAATTTCAAATAGTGAAGAAAAAAATGTAACGAGCACTAAGAAATCAAAACTCTCTAAAATATTAATTATACTTTTACATTCTTCACGTTCATCTTTTTTATTTGAAATTAAATTTAGTTGGTACAAAGTTTTCATGATTAGTAAAAAAAATTTCTTTACTGCTAATAAAGCGTCGTTCCTAGAAGACCATCTGGTAGGACATACCTTTTTAAGGGTAATCAAATATTTTTCAGATGAATCGTCACTTAGCATAGCCCAGCGTTTTATACTATTGCCAAAAAAAGTATATATTTTTTCTAAATTATCGAAAAAAGTCGATACTTCACGAACATGTCTCGCAGCATCGTTCAAAACCAAGTTTAAAGCGTGCGCAGCACAATGAACATAATCGGCATTTGGAGCATGCTCTTTTATTAGGGTTTGTAATCCTCCATACACACCCGACATAACATTTGCTCCATCGTATCCCTGTCCTCTACATTTAGTCAAATCAATTCCATATTCTTTAGTCAAATTTAAAATGACAGTTTTCAGAACTGCAGCACTGCAATCGGTTACTGCTATAAATCCTAAAAAGGACTCACAGATTTTTATTTCTTTAGGCACATTATCATCATTTTCTGTAACCGAGATATATCGAAAAACTACAGATAGTTGGTCAATTTTTAACAAGTCTTGTGTTGTATCCAGAATTATTGTCAGAAATGGAGCTTTTTTAATTTCTGAGATAATATTGTTCCTAACGGTGGTACCAAGCAAACTAATAATTTCGTTTTGAATCGTAGGGCTTAAATAATTTATTTCACCTTTCGGTTTTAGAAGAAGTTCTTTTAAAGTGGCATCATAGTTAGATAGCAGACGTGAAATTGCCATAAAATTGCCAGAATCAGAATCATGCCCCCTCAAAGGTAGATTACAAGATACTAAAGTAATTATAACATTAATTATACGATGCAGTACATCTCTCCAGAATGTAATTTTACTATCGATTTCACTTTTCAATAGAGTATCGATGGTATTTCCTTGCAACCAATTATTATAAGAGAGTGAGGCACTAATATGCTGCTGTGACTTTTCATGGTCAAGAATAGTTTGTGTGAAATTGCTTCTAACCGAAACACCGTTAACCCAAGCAGAGGAGTACGATTTGTTTTGACGATCTGCTAATAACCAACAGAAGTGACAGTACGGTTTGTTTAAAACGTTAGAATAACATAACCATGGTCTTATAATTTTTATGCCTGCCTGATTGAAATATGAATAATAATAAGCCGAAAAAGGTCGGTTATTTTCTGAAACTTTTGGAAATGGTCCTTGTGGTTTAAATGGACCCAATTTAAAAATTATTTTTCGTTCGCATTCAGTTAAATTGTCACCAAAATTTCCTCTATCTGATGAAATTATATTACAATCTGCAGATATATCAGAATCGTTGACTTGGGGTTCCTCGATTTCTGGATGGACATCCGATAAAGTATGTGCTTGGCTTTCTTCTATTTCCGGATGGATATGTGACGAAGAACATGCTTCAGAAGAATCTAAAAATAAACGAGTAATTGTTAAAAAATAAATACGAATGCTTTGATACTAAACTAAAAAGAGTTATATATAAATAAATAACGTTACTAAGGGTCACAGTTAGAGAGTGTTCAGTTCAGACGCACACAGACTCTACGCGGATTGTGCTCGTACCTATTAGTAGATACAAAATCACCTGCAGCCCGTCCGTGCATTACTATACACCTGCGTGCTATTTAAACGCAGCGCGTAGTGTAGTGGCCATACAAAACGAGAACCCGAAAGAGAGTCTGCACATCTGAAGTTCTCAACACGCAATTAACGATACGATACGGACTGATAGACAAACAACAAAACAAATCGATCCTATAGATAAGTTAGAATTTTGTTTTTTTTTTATCAAGGCACGGAACCCTAAAAACAGTATAATTGTGAAAATCGAGGGGGGAGACAACTTTTTGTGACGGACAGATGGACAGACCGAAATTAAAAGATTTCCTTGTTTATCACTACGGGCCCCTAATAAATGGGTTGGGTAGTACTTACCTTTCCAATCTAAATCACTCACAGTATCTTGTCTCTGAAAAAATGAAGAAATTTTGGGCACTTTTTTTATAACCTCGTCCCTTTTCTGTTTAATTTTTCTTTTCTCAGCGCCGCTGGGATAATCTCTTTTCCTTTCACTCATTTCTTTTACAAATCGCTACTAATACTGCTAAACCAGAAGAACAATATTGTTTGTACTGAATTACAATGTAATGCACATTTATATAAAGCGCGTAAATAAACAGTGCACTGCACTCCGTGGTTTAACATCCAATGCAAAGTACAACAACGTACACGTACATCGCGATATCGATGAAGGATTCCCGGGGATTCCCCGCTGAGTTGAAGATGAAGTAAGTAAAACGGGGAAGTCCCGCAGCCCGCCATAACGATGTAGAGTGTTGCCAACTTTTGAACGCACGCTTAAGGCGGGAAAAAAAGGAATTGCTTTATAGAATTTTGTCATTTGTAAAATAAAATAAATTAGAAAGTTTTTATTCTTTTTCCTTACACACTTTGGGGGCCCTCGTGGCCCGGGGGCCCCGTATAATTGATACGGCAAATACGGCGGTAGCTACGCCCCTGGTGATAAGCAAAATAGTTTGGTGAATTAATGTGTTTTTATTACAGAAATGCCCAGGAAAAACCAATTAAAACGTTACTTCGGATGTGTTATAGACGGTAAGTAATTTATTTTACAAATTCTATGAAGTTATGTTATGTTATAGACACTTTGAGCAATGCTATCGCGTACCCAGTAGGCTCCTTACAAAAAATGCAATTCCTACTTTGAATCTTAGTAAGTTACTTTTTAAAATAAATATAAGCATCAGAATGTGCGTAAGTTTATTATTATTTTAATTATACGTTACAGGATCATCATTGCAAACATATATTGCAGATTCAGCAATGATGCCTGAAATTATTGAGATACCTACAACTTCTAGCACATCCCAGGAACTTCAACCAACTGGTATGTTTTATGAATAAAAAACCATTTGTTGATAACACTTTTGGTTTAATTAGATGGGGATAAGGAATAGGCCATGATGAATATTCTAATTTTAAATAATATCTCTTATAATATTTTATTATTTTTTCAGTTTTGTTTCCACATACAAAGTTCTTGTAATAGCCAGGAAATAGTTATATTTAATTCTTTATGATGGTTATCATTTATTGTTTTTTAATTTATGATAAGTGATAAGTGTTGACAGTGTTCTAACTATTTATTACAGAGAGACCGTTACTAGTACATACAGTGGATAATTCAACTATAATTCCTCAAATACCGCCTATTCCAGGAACATCTCAGGATTTTCACTTGGTACCTCTTATAAACCTCTCAGTATATAGTATCTTATCTATGCACCTCGCTCTTCTATTTCGCCCACGTTGACACATATGTCCTGTCATTATTAGTTGCAGTACAATTGTATTTAGAAGTCAATTTAGTTTTGTTGTTGGTAGTTACATGTTATTGCTATTTTCGTTGTTTTATTTTTCTTGTATATTTGTCTTTATTAGAAGACCTATCCACTTCGAAAAATGATGTTTCTATGGAAGGCGTTGTTTATTACAAATTATTTATTTATTATGAATATATTTTATTTACAATAACGGTATTATAACACGCATAATACCTGTACAAGATATATCCCATAAATATAAACAAATACTGCATAAGGCGGATCATTCAATTAAAGTACGCGATCACCCAAAACACAACACACACCAACCAGGTTATTAAACGTTATTTGGATTTTTCTATAACTGACAAATACATGATATGGGGAACTGTTAATATTCTAGCTTTGTCTATTATTCTATTGTTTGGCTACTATTGACCATTTTTAGTTTTTACTGTTGTTGTTTTTCTGATCTCCTGTCTTGTGAATTGGTGTTATATAGGCCAATTTCCATTTATTCGGAAAAACACCTGTTATAAGCGACTGATTGAATATTTTAGTTAGAGGAATACTTAAGTTTGTTGCGCATTTATATAAAAATAATGGAGGTATTGAATCAGGGCCTGGGCCTTTATTAAAATCTATTGCAAGAAGTGTATGTTCTACCTCCTCTACAGCAAAAGAACAATGACTAACTGTGAAATGATTGCTGAGACATGGATTTAGAAAAGAGTTTAAAATAGATGTCGAAGATGAAGAGTTACAATTGGCCAAATGTGTTGCGTATACAGAATGAAAATGTTCAGAGAATAAATCACAAATTTGTTGACCGCCTGAAACAGTTTTGGATCCTAGAGTCATTTCATTGGGTATTGCGGTACTATTAGATCTTTGTGATTTTAAAAATTTCCATATGTATTTTGGATTTGTAGAGATATAATTAACCGCGTTTCTTTTGAAATTATTATAGCAATCC
>MU158949.1:516852-551524 GCA_015888305.1 Antheraea pernyi
TCATTGTCGATCAAAGTCTTCGGACGACCGCGAGGTTCATTTTTAGGTCGAAATTCCCAGAACGGAAGCGAGCAAACCAATAACAGGTGGTGCGTTGGTTTGTAGTGTTAGCTCCGTAAACGTCGTTGATGTTACGTGCCGCTTGTGCCGCGTTGCTGCCACGACGGTACGCATATTCCATAATTACTCGAATTTTTAACGTATCCATGATGACAAAAAAGATTGAAATGCGATGAAAATGTAACACTAATCAATAAACAAATGACTATTTTGGAAAAAGAATTCCATGTTTTTAACATAAAATTATTTTGAAATTAGAGTTCTTAGCCAAACAAAAATTATTTTGATTTGAAATGGCCAGTACTGCAGAACGGCAATTTCATAGGTTACCTACTACCTATTATTAGTATAAACTAGCTATTACATTCAGTTGATTTTATTAGTCACTGTTTTTTGATGTGAAACATCTATAGGCGCGGGTAAACCTGATTGTTGGCGTGGCGACGCGATGTTGAGGTGTGAGACATCTGTTATTACTAAGAAGAACTAAGTAGAGATAACACGATCGTAATAGATCTATTTTGTTTAATTCTTTATATTATTAATAGATAGCGTTAATTACAAAATACAAATGTGATTTTAAAATTGAAAGATTTTGAACATTCAAGAAAAGAAATTAAAACAACCAATTATTGATGTGAGTAATCTATAGGCGCGGGTAAACTTGATTGTTGGCGTGGCGAGTGTGTGAGACGCGATGTTGAGGTGTGAGACATCTGTTATTACTAAGAAGAACTAAGTAGAGATAACACGATCGTAATAGATCTATTTTGTTTAATTCTCAATATTATTAATAGATGGCGTTAATTACAAAATACAAATGTGATTTTAAAATTGAAAGATTTTGAACATTCAAGAAAAGAAATTAAAACAACCAATTATTGATGTGAAACATCTATAGGCGCGGGTAAACTTGATTGTTGGCGTGGCGAGTGTGTGAGACGTGATGACGAGATGTATTATTAATAGATGGCGTTAATTACAAAATACAAATGTGATTTTAAAATTGAAAGATTTTGAACATTCAAGAAAAGAAATTAAAACAACCAATTATTGATGTGAAACATCTATAGGCGCGGGTAAACTTGATTGTTGGCGTGGCGAGTGTGTGAGACGTGATGACGAGATGCCATGCGCAAGCGACTGTGCGCAATCACTCTTGCCACACTGAGCTCGCATACCTATAGTGTAATTTGAGAATTCGTTCGATTCGAACAATTTTGATGTTTCACGTCTGCCAGGCGTCCCGCGACGGCTCAATTTTTTTACATTAGGTTCCAGGGGCCGGAGTCGCAGGCACAGTTAGTACTAAATAAAAATTAATATTGGGTTAGACAAAATAACGTCGAAAATTGATCAAAATCTATCGAATAGATTACCTTTATCAGTTTATTTGCAAAAACGATAATATTTAAAAGTTAAAAATGATTACTAAGAGATATCCTTATGAGATAGACATACATCGTCATACGTGGGGGGGGGTCACAAGTGGCTTCAAATGGTTCGTGTAATATTACACACGGCACCTCTGGCCGTTCTGTTAGCTTGAACTTGGTTTGACACGCTGCCACGTGTCTAGAAGACGTGCAGACTTACAGATGTTGGAGCATCTCTAAACTATCATAATATAGTCAGTCACAGTGTCTTAGTAGATCCTTGATCAGATGATGCCAAAATTTTAATATACTTGTTTAACGCTATTAATTCTACTGATGACCTAGAAATGAAATTCAATAGGCCTGATATATTTCAATGAAATAGATGAACATGAATCATCAAAATAATGCTGATGATGTCTCAGTGGTGACATATTCGGACACAGTGTAGATCGAAGTAGGTTGAATCCCAGCAAGAGCTTTGCGTAAAAGAGAACACCGTGCTGAAACCATAGCATGCTGACAGGGCTAGTTAGCTACCACACTCAAGTTGTAAAACCATCGGCAAGCATCTATGTCTCCAGCAGCTACACTTTAGAGATTGTGGTCAAACAACTTAGCCAACAAAATAAAATAAAAAAACAGGGCGTGTTAAATACACGAAAGAGGTAAATTTTTTGTATTACAAGGAAACCTTTTAATTTAAAACGTGGCATGGTGTACACAGGCGGTCACTCATCCAAGTATTGACAGCGCCCGTACGTTCCTTAACTTCAGTGATCGGAGGAGAACCGGTGTTTTCAAGAAATAAAATAACACGAAGAGCGTTCATTACTATATTCATAAAACTTTCCATTTGATATAATCGTTGATAATTCCGTTAATTCTCTCAGGATACATCTTCCCCGCTTTGTTGACTGCGAACATCATCATATCTTTGTCTTTATCCATTACCGGCGCGTCTTCCTCTTCCACCATCACTATAGGTAACAGGCACAAGCCTACAAGCAATCCGTAAGGTAATTTCTGAAACGGAAAGAACAACTCATCAAACAAGGAAACTTAATTCTTCTTTCTATTTTGGATAAATACTGTCATTAATAATTGGATAATAGTGTTTTGGCGGGATCTTAGTTTGTCATGTAATGGATTTTATATTTTATTCATAGTCTTCTGTTATTTCACTCTATATTTTGTAATATTGGAGGCATTTTACGTTATATAGTTTGGTTATTGTGCACAAGTAAAGTGTATGGGTAATAATACCATGAATTATGAGATGCCATAAAAACTCCATGAAAAGAACATTGAAATTATCACAAGACGCTTACACCAAAATTAGCAATTTTTACATGACGTCTGATTTGGCTACATAGCATATTTTAATAAGAAGAAGAATTGCATAAAGTAGAAGTGACTAATTTAATACATGAAAATGGCAGTCTTTGAAGTTGACTGGGTTGCCAGTGGGTCCCGTTGCTGGGCTAATGGTATCATCTCTAGTAATCATAACGCCAGTGGCATAATCACAACGTCAGTCCACAAAATATTAGCGGTTTGAAACAGCACAAAATCAAAAATTATATTTTTTTCCCACGTAAGGTGACTGCATCGAATCTTGTATTTTATTGTCTATCTGTATTTACCATTTCTAGTTCGGCTTCGAAATCATCTCGAGAATATATCTCGTTTGGCTTGAGTCCCAGCCGCTGCATCGCCAAGCTGAGTTGAGAGTAGTAATGGTCTAGGAGTGGCTGGTAGTGCTTTTCACGAAAATCCTCGTCGGTTCCCGTGAAGATGAAGTATAGTAAGTCTGCTACTGGATTACCAGCTTTCATCGTCTGGTAGTCTAGAATTTTTAAATGATACAGGCCTTCCTGTAAATTCATAATAAGTATAAATATTTTAAATGATTGTAATTTCTTTAATAGATTATTTATTAACTATCAAGAAAGGTAAAAGAAGAAAGTAATAGCTTATTGTTGAAACAAAACAAATTAAAAAATACATATATACATTTGAATAGTAAAAAAAAGTAGAGGCAATTTACACGTGGGCTGCCGATAGAAGTGAAAACCCAGAAGAATGGAATTTAAACTATGTTCTCTTTTGAATGCATTATAATGTGAATCATTTAAATTTCATACTTTGTAAATTGAATTTATTATCATTAGTTTCTCTTTCACATCTATCGGCACTCCGAATAATAATTATATACTTTTTATACAGTTTCATAATTTATCAAACATTATGAGCTGCACAGATTTAATACAAAATATAAATATTAAATATACATTGGTCTTATACTACGCGTCGCTAGTCTGATGCAAGCCGCGTAAACCCAATACGTTCGGTCATGCTTATTAGCATGTCATAACGAGAAATTATAAATTTATCTCCTTCCAAAAGAATACCGCACAACGCGCCGAAAGAAGTCATCACTTTTAAAATGTCTAGCAAATCCATTCAGCAAATCTGGATTTGTTGAATTTTGCTCATTTTCTATAGGAGGTCATTAAGACCACATCTGTCGGCATCCAAGCCTTAATCAAACGAATATAAATAAGAAGAATAAAAATACGCCAGTTGAAACACACATACATAATGGCACAATGAAATAGAGCTTAAAATAGATAGACGTTTGTGAATTTAAGTTACTGGGTTTGAAGTTGTAATAGATAATGCTTATATATAACTGTATAAAGCTAAGTTTACTCTTTTTGGATCAACATGGCGGATAAATATCTAGATAAATATACTCAACTAGTGGGCCTAGCGTGTGTTATCGCTCTGATAATATAAAAAAACCTTGACAAATTATATACCGAAACTTTCCTCGTGAATCACTTTATCTACTGGTGAAAACTGGTAGATTTTTGAGTTCATTACGAACAGACAGACAGAGGCGGTAGAGGGCTTATAATATGTAGTGATAGGCTTTAACGTTTGACTACAATATATCTGATATTAAATGACAATGTACTCTAACCTAGAGGCGACTGGCTCTTAGTTGCAGCCGCCGGAATACACCAACAGACATTTGGTCGCAGATTTTGAACTTGGGGGTGATAGGTAGCGGACGGCGGACTTAGAAAAAGCCCTACCCATCATGATATGCACTTGCACTTGCACTGGACATAATATTTATTTACTCTCCACAATACCGCTCGTTAGGTGGAAGAAAATGACCATTAAGATAACCAGTATATAAAATAAAAAACGCAATAAAGTATTGCAATAAAGCAATAAGTAACCTCACCAAGAAAACCTCAAAGCATATCCTCGAGTATCATTTAGTAGTTGTTTCATTAAAATCTGTTGAATCTATCAAAAATTATTATAATTTTAATGACGAAGCGAGAACGACGAGAGAATTAGATAAGTAATAGGATTTCATATATATTCAAATGGTTTAATTACTAACTGTTTTTTGCATTCAGTTCCACGCGAACGAAGTCGCAGCCACAGCTAGTTCATAATATACTCTCTGAGTACGTTTTTGCGATTATTATTTTGAGATAGATTTATAACTTTGAGTTCATGCTCACCTGATCCACTTTGTGCATGAGATTGCTGACCCTGTAGTCACCGTGCGTCAGAACAGTGCGTCGCATCGGTTTCAGATATTCCATGAATTCAAGTGTCATATTTGGTTTCGAAATAAAATCAACCAAACGACTTTTGTTCGCATCCTCGATTACTGAAAGTGCTGTTTCTACAAAAGCCTTAAAAATAGCTTCTCCCTGCTCCTGATATTCCATAGGACTTACAAGAGTTTCCTTGGCTTTATCGAATTCCTCAGGATATTCTTCTTGAAAAGCGAAAGATAAGGCGTGGAATTTTGCCAATTCTTTTATAGCCTTATACGCGTACGGCCACTCTACCGATTTAAACCTATCGTAGACGCTATAACCTTGAGCAACCAAGTCCTCGAGTACCAAAACCTCCCGTCCACGAGTCGAGTCGTGCCCGTAGAATTTGGGGAACTCGAGTCTGTGCTCTTTGGGCACGTTGTGTTTCTCTTCCAGCTGACGATAGAATTCCGAATTCGATAATTCCGTGTAAACGAAAGGTTCTATGTCGACCATACTATCTAATCCTTGGGACCGTATCTTGTCTCCCATGACGATAACTTTAGCAAAGACATTTAAATTCTTGTCCTCACTCGAAATCGTTGCCAGGAAGAGTTGTGAGGTGTAGTTTGCTCCGCCACTAGAGATGGGCTTAATATTCACATCGTAGTTAGAAAAATTGTTTTCTTTAGCGATCTTCCCGAGCAATTCTCGTAGACTTTCAGTTTATATACATTTGAATAGTAAAAAAAAGTAGAGGCAATTTACACGTGGGCTGCCGATAGAAGTGAAAACCCAGAAGAATGGAATTTAAACTATGTTCTCTTTTGAATGCATTATAATGTGAATCATTTAAATTTCATACTTTGTAAATTGAATTTATTATCATTAGTTTCTCTTTCACATCTATCGGCACTCCGAATAATAATTATATACTTTTTATACAGTTTCATAATTTATCAAACATTATGAGCTGCACAGATTTAATACAAAATATAAATATTAAATATACATTGGTCTTATACTACGCGTCGCTAGTCTGATGCAAGCCGCGTAAACCCAATACGTTCGGTCATGCTTATTAGCATGTCATAACGAGAAATTATAAATTTATCTCCTTCCAAAAGAATACCGCACAACGCGCCGAAAGAAGTCATCACTTTTAAAATGTCTAGCAAATCCATTCAGCAAATCTGGATTTGTTGAATTTTGCTCATTTTCTATAGGAGGTCATTAAGACCACATCTGTCGGCATCCAAGCCTTAATCAAACGAATATAAATAAGAAGAATAAAAATACGCCAGTTGAAACACACATACATAATGGCACAATGAAATAGAGCTTAAAATAGATAGACGTTTGTGAATTTAAGTTACTGGGTTTGAAGTTGTAATAGATAATGCTTATATATAACTGTATAAAGCTAAGTTTACTCTTTTTGGATCAACATGGCGGATAAATATCTAGATAAATATACTCAACTAGTGGGCCTAGCGTGTGTTATCGCTCTGATAATATAAAAAAACCTTGACAAATTATATACCGAAACTTTCCTCGTGAATCACTTTATCTACTGGTGAAAACTGGTAGATTTTTGAGTTCATTACGAACAGACAGACAGAGGCGGTAGAGGGCTTATAATATGTAGTGATAGGCTTTAACGTTTGACTACAATATATCTGATATTAAATGACAATGTACTCTAACCTAGAGGCGACTGGCTCTTAGTTGCAGCCGCCGGAATACACCAACAGACATTTGGTCGCAGATTTTGAACTTGGGGGTGATAGGTAGCGGACGGCGGACTTAGAAAAAGCCCTACCCATCATGATATGCACTTGCACTTGCACTGGACATAATATTTATTTACTCTCCACAATACCGCTCGTTAGGTGGAAGAAAATGACCATTAAGATAACCAGTATATAAAATAAAAAACGCAATAAAGTATTGCAATAAAGCAATAAGTAACCTCACCAAGAAAACCTCAAAGCATATCCTCGAGTATCATTTAGTAGTTGTTTCATTAAAATCTGTTGAATCTATCAAAAATTATTATAATTTTAATGACGAAGCGAGAACGACGAGAGAATTAGATAAGTAATAGGATTTCATATATATTCAAATGGTTTAATTACTAACTGTTTTTTGCATTCAGTTCCACGCGAACGAAGTCGCAGCCACAGCTAGTTCATAATATACTCTCTGAGTACGTTTTTGCGATTATTATTTTGAGATAGATTTATAACTTTGAGTTCATGCTCACCTGATCCACTTTGTGCATGAGATTGCTGACCCTGTAGTCACCGTGCGTCAGAACAGTGCGTCGCATCGGTTTCAGATATTCCATGAATTCAAGTGTCATATTTGGTTTCGAAATAAAATCAACCAAACGACTTTTGTTCGCATCCTCGATTACTGAAAGTGCTGTTTCTACAAAAGCCTTAAAAATAGCTTCTCCCTGCTCCTGATATTCCATAGGACTTACAAGAGTTTCCTTGGCTTTATCGAATTCCTCAGGATATTCTTCTTGAAAAGCGAAAGATAAGGCGTGGAATTTTGCCAATTCTTTTATAGCCTTATACGCGTACGGCCACTCTACCGATTTAAACCTATCGTAGACGCTATAACCTTGAGCAACCAAGTCCTCGAGTACCAAAACCTCCCGTCCACGAGTCGAGTCGTGCCCGTAGAATTTGGGGAACTCGAGTCTGTGCTCTTTGGGCACGTTGTGTTTCTCTTCCAGCTGACGATAGAATTCCGAATTCGATAATTCCGTGTAAACGAAAGGTTCTATGTCGACCATACTATCTAATCCTTGGGACCGTATCTTGTCTCCCATGACGATAACTTTAGCAAAGACATTTAAATTCTTGTCCTCACTCGAAATCGTTGCCAGGAAGAGTTGTGAGGTGTAGTTTGCTCCGCCACTAGAGATGGGCTTAATATTCACATCGTAGTTAGATAAATTGTTTTCTTTGGCGATCTTCCCGAGCAATTCTCGTAGACTTTCAGTTGTGTCGGCCATTCTTTAAACTGATAGTACTTGTATAAATTCATTAAGGTTAGCGTGTTAATTGTTTTAGATCACGTCGTTATTTAACATCGAAATCAAAATATCTTTTATACAATTTAGGCCCTGAGAAGGCGCTTATGAACGTCAGAGCTACTACCGGTTCTTTGTACACATTGAAGCGATAGGATATCTGCAATATGTCGATTAGGGTGTCCGTTATTGACCAAGTTGGCTTTTTTGACTCGGGTTTCATTCAAGTTAGTTATATATAGTTAGTCTATAGTATAGTTGTCTATGGTATAAAATATTTAAGAAAAAAAAATCCGATGCCGTTTATTCCTGCCTAAATAACGTACTTTCCCGATTGATTATCTTGCTTGTTTTATTGAATAACCAAATATTATTAATTCTCCATCTGCTATGATCCCTTGTAATTTGTATATTTTGATAATGTCAATTTTTTTTTAACCTTTACGTGATGGAGCCAACCTAACTTATTTGAGTAAAATGGGTTTCTAAACTCCAGAACTTTTATGAAATGTTCAGTTATATGTGCTTACAACTACATTAGGGACATGATCCAAAACCCTTGATATTTATATGTACAATTTGTGACGACAGCATAGAGACAGAATGCTTTTAGACTTGGCCGTGTAAATGTTTAAATTTAATAGATAACTAGCTGTACCCTCAGCTCCGCACGCGTTTTTTAAAAATCGTATTAAAGAATTATAAAATTGTGAGACTATGTACAATTATAGAAATGCTTTTTACAAGACAATTGTAAGTACGACGCGCACACCACTAAAAGTAACATGTAACGTGTACATTAGATATATAAATACTAACAGCGTTCCAAATGAGATTTGTCATCAGCAACATATTTGGAACCGTAACCCACCATATAACTACCTCAGTGCTCACTTACAGTGTATAAGGAACTAATAAAACAATAACTTAAAATATTATTATAAAGATTTACATTACATTTAATATACATTACCATTATTATAATTAGGATTTTGTGACTATTCAAAAAATAAACGCTTGTCTATTCCGCAAAAAATTGTATTATGGAACTCTACGTAATCCGTTTATAATCTAAGATCTTATTCGGAAAACTTTTATATCATTAAAGTTATTAATCATTCTAATGTTGAATTCTAAACAATAAGCTGATTTATATATTATAAATATATAGATATATAGATAGATATATATAATATATAGATAAATAAAAATAAAAAAAAATCAAAATACTCTTTATTCAATTTAGGCCCTGAGAAGGCACTTATGAACGTCAAAGCTACCACCGGTTCGGAAAACAACCCAGTCATCGAGAAGAACCGGCAAGAAACTCGATCTGGTTTATCCTTTCATAATACATATCATATTTATTTTTATTATTACAACATAATTCACAGACACATAAAGCTACATTCATTTTTAGTGGCTGCACAGAGAGAGGCGTCACTTCCAGACGTCGCTATCGTTCACATACTGATCCACCCTGTAATAACCTTTATGTACTAAGACCCGCTTGACATAACATTTGAACCTACTATCCGGCAAATCGGTAATGTGTTTTGGGACTTTGTTATAAAATCTAACACTATTACCTAAAAAACTGTTACTGGTCTTAGTAAGCCTGAAACATGGAGTGACCAGTTTGTTATGGTTTCTGGTATTTACATTATGTCGGTCTTTTACTAAATCCAGATTATCTAAGTTTTTCCGGACGTACATCAAATTCTCAAGAATATATTGAGAGGGCAGAGTTAAAATACCGAATTCCTGAAACTTAGTCTTTAATGATTCACGAGGTCCCATATCATAGATCGCTCGAACTGCCCGTTTTTGTAGTAGGAATATGGTGTCTACCTCAGCTGCAGCCCCCCACAACAAAATGCCATAAGACATTAAGCTATGGAAGTAAGCGAAGTAGACCAACCTAGCAGTGGCAATATTTGTTAGCTGGCGAATTTTTCGAATGGCGAACGCAGCAGAACTTAATCTTCCAGCCAATTTTTTTATATGAGGACCCCATTGTAATTTAGAATCAAGTGTGATACCCAGGAACACAGTATTGTCAACTAAGCCAACTAGATTCCCTTGGATCTCGATTTTACTATCAGTTAGTGGAACATTAGGTAAGGTAAATCTTATGCACTTTGTTTTATCTGCGTTTAGCAATAAATTATTTAATGCAAACCAATCGGAAATTTTATTTAAAATACTACTTAGATACGTAAACTCGGAATCTATTCTTTTTACTTGAAATATAAGCGAAGTGTCATCTGCGAAAAGAACTACATCTGCACAGTTATTAACCACTAGCGGCAGATCATTTATATATACAAGAAACAAAAACGGCCCTAAAATGGAACCCTGTGGAACGCCAATTCGAGTCAAGGATCCCGCAGACGTTGCCCCATCTATACTAACTTTATGACAGCGGTCTTTTAAATATGAGACAAGAAGATCGAGAGAGACTCCACAAACACCGTAATGTTTTAATTTCAGAATGAGGGTACTATGGTCAACGCAGTCAAAGGCCTTTGATAGATCACAAAACACACCAATTGCATCCTGCGATCCCTCCCAAGCCCGTAATATATTACTTAAAAGCGTTGCACCAGCGTCAGTAGTCGATTTTGATTTTGTGAAGCCATACTGTCGATCATCCAGAATCTCTTGCGCTTTAAAATAACCTACTAATTGCTTAAGCATAATCTTCTCAAAAATTTTGCTTAACGATGGAAGTACAGAAATTGGTCTATAATTTCCAAGACTATTTCTACAGCCTGATTTAAATAAAGGAACTACTTTACTTATTTTCATTAGATTGGGGAAGGTTCCTTGTGCTATACACTTATTAAATATGTTTGCTAAATATGGTGAAATATTGATAATTAAGGACTGCACTACCATTACCGACATTCCCCATATGTCTTCAGATCAGATATATATAAATAGATAATTATTTATCTTATTAAAAATAAATGATAAGTTGAAATCTTGCTAAATTTCATGGAAACAAAATTGGCGGGTAACAGCTAGTCTAAAATAGAATAACCTCAATTACTTTTTATAAGGTTCGCTATTTACCAGTGAAAGTCCCGTGAAAATCAGTCTAACCGTTTTGATGATAGCACAGCGGGCAAAGCCACGGTTACCAGCTAGTCTAAATTAAATTACTTTTTATAAGGTCCGCTATCTGCCAGTGAAAGTATCGTGAAAACCGGTCTAACCGTAATGGAGATAGTACTGCAGACGAAGCGACGGTTAACAGCTAGTATGAACTAAAATTGCTTGAATTACTTTTTATAAGGTCAAATATCTGTCAATGTAAGTTTCGTGAAGATCGGTCTAACCTTTTTGGAGATAGCACTGCGGGCGAAGCCACGGTTAACAGGTAGTATAAACTAAAATTGCTTAAATTATTTTTTGTAAGATTAGATATCTGTGGTGCAAGTTTCGTGAAGACGGACCTAACCGTTTTGGAGATAGTATTGCGGGAGAAGGCACGGTTAACAGCTAGTCTAAATTAAAATAGACTAAATTACTTGCTATGATTTCCGCTATCTGCTGGTAAAAGTTCCGTGAAAATCGGTTCAGCGGTTTCGGAGATTAGCCGGAACAAACAGACAGACAGACCAACAAAAATTTTAAAAATTGCATTTTTGTTATCAGTAGCGTGTATACTTTTGTACCCAATCAGTAAAAAAAAATATTTTGATATTACATACAGACACTTCATTTTTATTATATGCATATATAGAATAGAAGAAGATTTAGACTATATAACGTTACAGTATAAAGTTACAGTAATCTTCTCTTAGACAAAGTTTATGAACAAACTTCTTGCTATAATCCTAACTTTGTATTTGTTATTATTATTATATTTGTAATTTTTATTTATGGTCATCTTGTTTCTGTTAGTTTATCTATATCTATATAATGAAAATACAGTTCCTTTGAGGGCTCAATATCGTCAAAACTACTGAACGTATTGGCGTAGAACGATGATCGATCGATGCTAAATTTTTCGAGAACGAGAAAATGTTGCAAGAAATAAAATAACACGAAGAGCGTTCATTACTGTATTTATAAAACTTTCCATTTGATAAAGTCGTTGATAATTCCGTTAATTCTCTCAGGATACAACTTCCCCAATTTGTTGATTTTGAACACCATCATATCTTTGTCTTTATCCATTACCGGCGCGTCTTCCTCTTCCACCATCACTATAGGCAACAGGCACAAGCCTACAAGCAATCCGTAAGGTAATTTCTGAAACAAAAAAGAAACAATTACACTTAATTCTTCTTTCTATTTTGGATACCATTACGCACTTTTCTTTTGTTTTTAAGAGCTTCCGTTGCGTGTTCGTTAATCCAAAGTAACTATTCCACTCGGACGAAGTCGTGGGCAGAGGCTAGTCTCTAGTAAAGTCCTGGCACAATCACAACGTCAGTCCAAATATTAGCGGTTGAAGTAGCGAAAAATCCGAAATTCTATATATTTTCTCATGTAAGTAGACTATGACTAATACAAGAAAATTTCTCGAGATTGGACTCGGCGGACATCGAATCTCGTATTTTATTCGGTAGTAACTGTGCCCGCGCCTCCGTCCGCGTGCAATTTAATTATTATTATGTATATGTATTAAGTCCAATTACTTATCTACTTTTCTCTGGTACTAAGTCGCGTCGTCATTAAAATTACAATAACTTTTGATAGACTGAACCGATTTTAATGAAAGCAAAACTAAATGTTACTCGAAGATATGCTTTATGGTTTTCTTGTTGAGTTTTTATCGTAAACGTAGTGCTTTAACAGTGATGCGTGTTAGTGCAAACAGACAGACATTTCTAAAAATGGTTGAAATGTATTTTATACTTATTCCAAGACACCTGCAACTATTTTTTTCACAAAAATCTACATTTTTATTACATATATATAGATATAGAAGAATGTTTCTACTTACTATTTCCAGTTCCGCTTCGAAATCATCTCGAGAATATATGTCTTTTGGTTTGAGTCCCAGCCGCCGCATCGCCAGGCTGAGTTGAGAGTAGTAATGGTCGAGGAGTGGAAGATAGTGCTTAGCACGGAACTCCTCGTCGGTTGCCGTGAAGATGAAGTACAGTAAATCTGCTACTGGATTCCCGGCTTTCATCGTCTGGTAGTCTAGAATTTTCAAATGATACAGGCCTTCCTGTAAAGACGTAATAAGTATAAATATTTTAAATTATTGTGACCTCCTTGATAGATTGTTCGTAAATAACTATCTATAAAGAGAAAGAAAGAAAGGAATAGTTTATTGTTGGAACCAGCAAAACAAATTAAATAATACATATATACATCTGAAAAAAAAAGAAGTGGAGGCAATCATGTGGACTGCCGACAGAAGTGAAAACTCAAAAGAATGGAATTTAAACTGTTCTCGTTTGAATTAATTATACTCTGAATTATTTAAATTTCATAACTTGTAAATTCAAATTATTACCATTAGTCTTTCTTTCACATCTATAGGCACTCTGAATAATAATTATATACTTTTTTTTATAGTTTATTAATTCATCAAACATATAATGGACTTCACAATCTCAGTACAAAATATCAATATAATATGTACAAAGGCTCTAATACTACGCGACGCTAGTCTGACGCAAGCAAGCGATACGGTCGGTCACGCTTAATAGGATGTCATAAAGCGAAATTATGAATTTATATCCTGCCAAAAAATTCCGCTCAACACGCCTAAAGAAGTTATCACTTCAAAAATGTCCAGCAAACCCATTCAGCAAATTTGCTGCAATATTGCAGCGTTGATTTTCGATAGCAGCCCATACGGGCGTTTAGTTACTTATATTAATGTAACGAAATCATTATTTTACACGAACACATAATTAATGATCAAATTATATATAGGTACTGCCGCTACAAATTTAAGACCACGTCTGTCAGCATCCAAACCATAATCAAACGAATACACTCGTAAATAAGGAGAACAAAACCAGATGCAGAGAATAGATGCAATTTAAACTAATCTCTATATATAATAAGAATGGAAATGTAACGTGTCTGTACGTTTTCGATTTTCGTGAAAAAAGTTGTTGCTGGTGTCTAGGAATAAAAAACTAATGAAATACATTTCAAACATTTTTACTTGTCTGTTTGCATGAAGACGCATCACTGCTAAAGTATTAGTATCACAATAAAACCTCACCAAGAAAATCATAAAGCATATACTTGAGAGTAACTTAGTCGTTATTTCATTAAAATCGATCCTCTCTATCAAAAGTTATTGTAATTTCAATGGCGACTGAAAAAAGCTGGAGGGTTTGTTTAGTTGGTTGAACGCGCTAATCTCGGGAATTACTAGTCCGATTTCAAAAAATCTTTCAGTGTTACATAGCTCATTTATCGAGAAATGCAATACGGTATATATCATCACGCTAAGAGTAATAGGAGCGGAGCACCAATGAGAGTTTCAAAATCATATTTTTTCCTTTTAAGTGCTTCCGCTGCGTATGAGCGTTAGCACAAAGTAACTATTCCAGGCGGACGAAGTCGCGGGCAGAAGCTAGTATATAATAAGAATGTAAATCGAACGTGTACTTTTAGATTTTTGTGATAAAATTGTGGCAGGTGTCTAGGAATAAGTAATAATTGACATTTCAATCCTTTTTGTCTGTCTGTTTATCTGATTGTTTGTTTGGACAAGCATAACTGCTAAATTACTTCACGGTAAAATCTCAAGAAAACTATAAAGCACATCCTCGAATAACATTTTGTATTTGTTTCATTAAAATTTGGTTTATCAAAAATTATTGTAATTTTAATGACGAAGCGATGCGACGAGAGATGGTTTAATTAATCATCAAAAGGCTATTATAGAGTGGATCAATATGTGAACAATGGTGATGTCTGGAATTGACTCATCTCTGTGCATCCATTAAAAACGTTTGTGACATTTACTATTATATAGAATATATTATTATTCTAAATATTATATATATTTGTCAAAAAGATAAACCAGATCGAGTTTCTTGCCGGTTCTTCTCGATGACTGGGTTGTTTTCCGAACCGGTGGTAGTTTTGACGTTCATGAGTGCCTTCTTAGGGCCTAAATTGAATAAAGTGAATTTGATTTGATTGCCTGTTTCTTGCGTTAAGTTCTACGCGGACGAAGTCGGGGAGCAGCTAATTCATAATATATTCTGAGCACGTTTTTGCGATTTTTATTTTGAGAAAGATTTAAAAATTTGACTTCATGCTCACCTGATCCACTCTGTGCATGAGATTGCTGACCCTGTAGTCACCGTGCGCCAGAACAGCGCGACGCACCGGTTTCAGATATTCCATGAATTCAAGCATCATATTTGGTTTCGAAATAAAATCAACCAAACGACTTTTGTTCGCTTCCTCGATTACTGAGAGTGCTGTTTCTACAAAAGCCTTAAAAATAACTTCCCCCTGTTCCTGAGTTTCCATGGGATTTACAAAAAATTCCTTGGCTTTATCGAATTCCTCGGGATATTCTTCTTGAAAAGCGAAAGATAAAGCGTGGAATTTTGCCAATTCTTTTATAGCTTTATACGCGTACGGCCACTCTACCGATTTAAACCTATCATAGACGCTATAACCTTGAGCAACCAAGTCCTCGAGTACCAAAACCTCCTGTCCACGTGTCGAGTCGTGTCCGTAAAATTTGGGGAACTGGAATCTGTGCTCTTGGGGCACATTGTGCTTTTCTTCCAATTGTCGATAGAATTTAGCTAGTTCTGTGTACACAAATGGTTCCATGTCGAACATATTATCTACTCCCTGGGAGCGGATTTTATCGCCTATGACGATAACTTTAGCAAAGACATTTAAATTCTTGTCCTCACTCGAAATCGTTGCCAGGAAGAGTTGTGAGGTGTAGTTTGCTCCGCCACTAGAGATGGGCTTAATATTCACATCGTAGTTAGAAAAATTGTTTTGTTTAGCGATCTTCCCGAGCAACTCTCGTAGACTTGCAGTTATGTCGGCCATTGTTCAAACCGATACAGTGCTTGTAAAAATTCAGAATATCTCACAGATGGTTACACAACAAAGTTTAGTTATAAATTAATTTATCACTTCTATACATTACGTTTTTATATATTATATATGATAATGCATAAATCAACGATAAGTAACTTGTACAGCAGTTATCAAATGTTACTAGATTACAATTATTAAATCATTTGTCATACCACTACAAGTATTCACGACATATGATATTAATCAGTATGTTACCTTGTAACCTTGGATTTTTCACTCTTTTTCGTAGAAGTTCTTGTTATACAAAGGACGAGACAAATGAAGGCAGCTCGGATGATTTCACAATGTTTAATAATATAAGTCGTTTCCGCTCGGTACGGCAGATACATATATACATACACAATAGTTCTCTTTTTTATATCCCAAAGAAAAGTAAAGAAAGGCGATGTATAATTTGTAATTCATTTACTTTATATAATATTTTAAATCTCACTAAAATTAAAACCTACTTACTACACAATAACGAATAATTCGTTTATACACACATCAAAAAAGTCTAAGCTTGTACAAGTATGCTTATAACTTAGGCAAAGTATAAGAGATAACTTGAGTAAGGGGTGTATATATTATACTATTTTAATAACATATAGGTACGCTATGTTTTACAAAGTTGTTTTACTAACTTTTGAACAATATATTCTTCCTAAATTAATTATTCTAAATCATTGTCTATACCCCTGACAACGTGTATATAAAATTTCATGATCGGTTGAGCAGTTAAGGAGTAAATTCGTAACAAACAGACAAATAGATAAATAAAGTCACGTTCACAATAATAATCTATATATAAATAGGCAGTGAAAAAATTGTTAATAATATCTCCCTCCTCTATTTTTCAGCCGAATTTCTTTTCTTAGTAACTATTCACGAGAAGTTTTTTTGACGTGATAACGTCTTATAAATCGATGAACGCCGGCTGTACGCACGAAAATGCATGACTCATTGTCACGTTTCGCCTGAGCCGAGCGTGCAACCGAGAGCGCGGAACAAGCGCTAGGGAGGCGCGATCGGTCTAAGCGTTCGGATTCTGACGCATCTATCTCTCTTCCACTCCATCAGCAGATGCGGTCGAGTCGTTATCTCGTAAAATTATCGTCCGTAAACCGATTTTACGGTCAAGATTTTTTTCTCTATGGTCGAAGTTCAACTACTGGATGAGCCTTCGTATTAATAATTCAAGTAACTACAGATATAACTGCACTTGAGAACTAGTCTTTCTAGATTTAGTGTACTTATTTACCATCTTGAAGCACATCGTCATGTACAAGAGTTTGTTTGTGATCACACATTAAAATTTACTAGTACCTAAGCGCCCAGTGATCGACATTCGACCATAGTTCATTGATTTTTTAAAGGGATAAATATTATAATAATAGTTGTATGTTATAATATTATTGTTGAATGTAGAATGAAAAAGGGTAATTGGAACGTAAGAGTAAAATAATACATACAGTCGAGCATAGCAACCTCCTTCACAACCTTTTTTGAAGTCCTTTATTGACAGATGTCAAATTGTCTTTTTTATTTACATGTGTATATGTTGTGTAAAATTGAAGCAGTGGTGTGAGTAATGCATATTTTAATTAATTTAATGTACTTCTAATGCATTTTATATAAAATTAATAACTTTCTGCACTTCTCTTCCATATAAACTTTAACTATGCCAAATTTCACGTTCATCCGTTCGCAGTTTGCAAATCGCGACCTAACCGAGTTAACCTACGCTAAGCTACATATTCATATGTATGTAAGTACGGTATCGGCGCCTACCCTCATTCATCGCGTGATTCGGTCACGCCTCTCTCCCTACTACTCGTGTTTCGGTATAAAAGGAGCGGAGCGACCGATGTTAAGTCGGGAGTTCGATTGGGCTCTCGTCCGAGACGCATGCGCTTTGCACCGCCGTTATTTTTAACGGTTTTTTCGTGATTTCGTAATTTCGATCCAAGTTTCGCGAGTGTTCGTGTGGTTCTACCATCTTTCACGCGTCGCTTCGCGATATTGTGTTCCGTCACGAAAGTGTTTTCGCGAGCCCGATCAAGTCCTGTTTTGAGCGTCGAAAGAGATAAACGAGTTTGTCTTATTCCTGTCGTTACTTGCTGTATTTAAATCCTATATAAAAGCTCGTAATTTTTCTTATATTTTCATTTGTGGTTTTAATTTAAGTTCAACACTTTATTTACATATTTTTGAAAACAAAGCCATGTCGGAAGCAAAAAAGAAGAGACGGCAATACAGTGTAGAATATATTAAATATGGATTCATAGAAAATTCGACAAACCCATCTTTGCCTTTGTGCCTTCTTTGTTCAAAAACATTTTCAAACGAAGCGATGAAGACTTCAAGACTTCAAGATCATTTGAATAATACGTGGTGACATGTTCGGACACAGTGTAGATCGAAGTAGGTTGAATCCCAGCAAGAGCTTTGCGTAAAAGAGAACACCGTGATGAAACCATAGCATGCTGATAGGGCTGGTTAGCTACCACACCCAAGTTGGAAATCGAACGGCAAGCATCTATATGTCTCCAGCAGCTACACTTTACAGATTGCCCCTCTGGGTTTAGCAAATTTACCAACTTAGACCACGTCGTTATTTAATATAAATGAGATTTCGGTCAAACAACTTAGCCAACAAAATTTAAAAAAAATACAGGGTGTGTGTTAAATACGCGAAAGAGGTAACATTTTTGTATTACAAGGAATCATTTTAATTTAAAACGTGTCGCGGTGTACACAGGCTGTCACTCATCCAAGTATTGACAGCGCTCGTACGGTCCTTAACTTCAATGATTGGAGGAGAACCGGTGTTTTCAAGAAATAAAATAACATGAAGAGCGTTCATTACTATATTCATAAAACTTTCCATTTGATATAATCGTTGATAATTCCGTTAATTCTCTCAGGATATAACTTCCCCGCTTTGTTGACCGCGAACACCATCATATCTTTTTGTTTATCCATTACCGGCGCGTCTTCCTCTTCCACCATCACTATAGGTAACAGGCACAAGCCTACGAGCAATCCGTAAGGTAATTTCTGAAAAGGAAAGAACAACTCATCAAACAAGGAAACTTAATTCTTCTTTCTATTTTAGAAAAATACTGTCATTAATAATTGAATAATAGTGTTTTGGCGGGGTCTTAGTCTGTCATGTAATGGATTTTATATTTTATTCATAGTCTTCTATTATTTCACTCTATATTTTATAATATTGGAGGTGTTTTACGTAATATAGTTCGGTTACTGTGCACAACTGAAGTGGATGGGAAATAATACCACGAATTATGAGATGCCACAAAAAATCCTTGGAAAGAACATTCAAATTATCACTAGACGCTTACACCAAGATTAGCAATTATTACATGACGTCTGATTTGGCTACAGAGCATATTTTAATAAGAAGAAGAATTGCATAAAGTAGAAGTGACTAATTTAATACATGAAAATGGCAGTCTTTGAAGTTGACTGGGTTGCCAGTGGGTCCCGTTGCTGGGCTAATGGTATCATCTCTAGTAATCATAACGCCAGTGGCATAATCACAACGTCAGTCCACAAAATATTAGGGGTTTAAAAGAGCGAAAAATCCAAAATTCTATTTTTTTTCCCACGTAAGGTGACTGCATCGAATCTTGTATTTTATTGTCTATCTGTATTTACCATTTCTAGTTCGGCTTCGAAATCATCTCGAGAATATATCTCGTTTGGCTTGAGTCCCAGCCGCTGCATCGCCAGGCTGAGTTGTGAGTAGTAATGGTCTAGGAGTGGCAGGTAGTGCTTTTCACGGAACTCCTCGTCGGTTCCCGTGAAGATGAAGTATAGTAAGTCTGCTACTGGATTACCAGCTTTCATTGTCTGGTAGTCTAGAATTTTTAAATGATACATGCCTTCCTGTAAATTCATAATAAGTATAAATATTTTAAATGATTGTAATCTCTTTAATAGATTATTTGTTAACTATCAAGAAATGTAAAGCAAGAAAAGAATAGCTTATTGTTGAAACCAGCAAAACGAATAATAAAAAAATATATACATTAATAATAATAAAAATAAAAATAAAAAAAAGTCGAGGCGATTTACACGTGGACTGCCGATAGAAGTGAAAACTCAGAAGAATGAAATTTAAACTGTGTTCTCTTTTGAATGCATTATAATGTGAATCATTTAAATTTCATAATTTGTAAATTGAAATGATTACCATTAGTCTCTCTTTCACGTCTATCGGCACTCCGAATAATAATTATATACTTTTTATACAGTTTATTATTTCATCAAACATTATGAGCTGCACGGTCTCAATACAAAATATCAATATTAGTATACATTGGCCTTATACTACGCGTCGCTAGTCTGACGCCAGCCGCGTAAGCCCAATACGCTCGGTCATGCTTATTAGCATGTCATAAAGCGAAATTATAAATTTATCTCCTTCCAAAAGAATACCGCACAACGCGCCGAAAGAAGTCATCACTTTTAAAATGTCTAGCAAATCCATTCAGCAAATCTGGATTTGTTGAATTTTGCTGATTTTCTATAGGAGGTCATTAAGACCACATCTGTCGGCATCCAAACCTTAATCAAACGAATATAAATAAGAAGAATAAAAATACGCCAGTTGCAACACATATACATAATGGCACTAAGAAATAGAGCTTAAAATAGATAGATGTGTGTGAATTTAAGTTACTGGGTTTGAAGTTGTAATAGATAATGCTTATATATAAGTGTTTAAAGCTAAGTTTACTCTTTTTGGATCAACATGGCGGATAAATATCTAAATAAATATACTCAACTAGTGGGCCCAGCGTGTGTTATCGCTCTGATAATAAAAAAAACCTTGACAAATTATATACCTAAACTTTCCTCGTGAATCACTTTATCTACTGGTGAAAACTGGTAGATTTTGAGTTTATTGCGAACAGACAGACAGAGGCGGTAGAGGGCTTTGTCTTATAATATATAGTGATACGCTTTAACGTTTGACCACAATATATCTGATGTTAAATGACAATGTACGCTAACCTAGAGGCGACTGGCTCTCAATTGCAGCTTCTGGAATACACCAACAGACATTTGGTGGCAGATTTTGAACTTGAAGGTGGTAGCTAGCGGGCGGCGGACTTAGAAAAAGCCCTACCACCATGATATGATTTCATCACGATATTTTACTTCAGAGAAAGCTCCAAATCAGTCGCAAGGATTCGAAACTGCATAGATTGACACGGTGTCCGAACACGCTTAACAACTCGACCACAATTGCCCTACTATATATCGCCTATTATTGAGTAGTTTAGGAAATATACCTTATAACTTATTGTGTACAAAGAATCATATAATAAAACCAAAGAATAAACGTATGATTTCAAATATACATATCGTTGGAAGAAAGCGGAATTGTCGTAACTTGAAAACCCCAACTTGGGTTTCGTTCGGTCAGTGAGAGAGCCGGAGGTCCACCTCCTTCCCTCCTTTCCCTTCCCCTTTCTATGATGATCACTTAACATCACGTGACCCACATGTTCGTTTGTCTGCTTTTGACATTAAAAAAAATAAACTATAGGTATACCAAAGCCTAAGAACTATTTCAAAAATTCATAACTCATATTATATTTATAGAGATAGAAAGTTGAAAACTGGTATGTACTTATATAACCTAAAGCCTGTCTGATGCCAAAAATGCTAAAGATGCTCAAATTGCATATTCTATCCTAGTTATGACAATTTTTTTTGTGTAGTGCTAAAACTAGGCAAAAAAACCAATATCGTATCGATGAAAAGTGTAATCGTAGAAAAAGGACACCATTTGAAGCGGTATTTTTTTTATACATGAATGTGGTAAAAAGTGTTTTAGCCCAAAATGCAAGTTACGACATTTCCGCTTTCTCCCGTCGATATATATAAATTTTATATTAACAGCACGTCAGTGTTAAGCGCATTATTTTTTTAAATATTTGCACTTATTTTTATTTACTCTCCACAATACTGCTCGTTAGGTGGAAGAAAATGACCATTAAGATAACCAGTATATAAAATAAAAAACGCAATAAAGTATTGCAATAAAGCAATAAGTAACCTCACCAAGAAAACCTCAAAGCATATCCTCGACTAACATTTAGTCTTTGTTTCATTAAAAATCTGTTGATTCTATCAAAAATTATTATAATTTTAATGACGACGCGAGAGCGACGAGAGAATTAGATAAGTAATAGGATTTCATATATATTCATATGGTTTAATTAGTAACTGTATTTTGCATTCAGTTCCACGCGAACGAAGTCGCAGCCACAGCTAGTTCATAATATACTCTCTGAGTACGTTTTTGCGATTATTATTTTGAGATAGATTTATAACTTTGACTTCATGCTCACCTGATCCACTTTGTGCATGAGATTGCTGACCCTGTAGTCACCGTGCGTCAGAACAGTACGTCGCATCGGTTTCAGATATTCCATGAATTCAAGTGTCATATTTGGTTTCGAAATAAAATCAACCAAACGACTTTTGTTCGCATCCTCGATTACTGAAAGTGCTGTTTCTACAAAAGCCTTAAAAATAGCTTCTCCCTGCTCCTGATATTCCATAGGACTTACAAGAGTTTCCTTGGCTTTATCGAATTCCTCAGGATATTCTTCTTGAAAAGCGAAAGATAAGGCGTGGAATTTTGCCAATTCTTTTATAGCCTTATACGCGTACGGCCACTCTACCGATTTAAACCTATCGTAGACGCTATAACCTTGAGCAACCAAGTCCTCGAGTACCAAAACCTCCCGTCCACGAGTCGAGTCGTGCCCGTAGAATTTGGGAAACTCGAGTCTGTGCTCTTTGGGCACGTTGTGTTTCTCTTCCAGCTGACGATAGAATTCCGAATTCGATAATTCCGTGTAAACGAAAGGTTCTATGTCGACCATACTATCTAATCCTTGGGACCGTATCTTGTCTCCCATGACGATAACTTTAGCAAAGACATTTAAATTCTTGTCCTCACTCGAAATCGTTGCCAGGAAGAGTTGTGAGGTGTAGTTTGCTCCGCCACTAGAGATGGGCTTAATATTCACATCGTAGTTAGAAAAATTGTTTTCTTTAGCGATCTTCCCGAGCAATTCTCGTAGACTTTCAGTTATGTCGGCCATTGATCAAACTGATAGTAGGTACTTGTATAAATTCAGAATATCCCCAAAGGTGGATACAAAACAAAATTCAATTATAAATTGATTTATCACTTATAACCATTACCTTTTATATATATTAAATACGCATAAATCAACGATAAAAGGTAACATGTATAGCAGTTATCAAGTGTGAACGGATTACAATTATTAAATAATTTGTCATACCACTATGAGTAAGGAGTATTCAAAATAATCTATATAATCAGTCTGTTTCCTTGGGTTAGGCTTTATTGGCATTTTTTTCTTTAAAACTCCTTTAAACTCCCTTTTTTATCGCTATAATAATAGTAAGAATGTCATCGATTACATTTTTAGAAATAAAAGTGATTGTATATATCCTACTTTAAAAAAAATAAACATTTAATTAATATATCAATCGCTCAAGTATCACACTCAAACTAAATAAACTAAACTCGATATAAAGCACGATTATTGCATACCGCGCTGGCATAAGCATTCACAGTTCGGGCTATATCGGTAATTTTCGGTTGACATTAGGCGACTAATTAAGCAATCATTCCAATACTCCGCCCCCACTATGTCTCCCACCGTACTATTTCTTCGTTCTCAGTAAGCTTACTTTGTGGCCTTAGCTAAACGGTCAACTAACTGCTACATATGTAGTACCCTCTTAGTAGTCTGTGGTCTGCTACTAAGATTTTTTTTTTCGAACTGACTACGTTATTGACCAAGCGAGGTCTTAACAGCTTCACCGGACTACTGTCTGCTACTAAGCTTCGTAACGTGGTGTCCTCTAAACCATTTATAAATAAACTAGTTAACCAGTAAGTGATGTAATAAAAGTAATGATTGTTTTTGTTAGGTATAGATTTTATTCCTCTGTTTCAAACCGTTTAAGCAGCGTACACCATAATATAGAATTTTTGCCGTCTTTAATTACATTTGTTGTGATTAATGTTTGAAAGTATATATTTACCGAAATAAAAAGAAGTAAATCAAAAAAGTAAACCAGTGGTAAAAAATCGGATTAGTTTTAGGTACCGGAGATTAATCCGAACATCCAAACTCACAAACTATACCTCTTTGTAATATTAGTACATAGAGTACAGATAAACTATAAGGTCTTAAACAAAAATGATATATGTTTTTACTCTCTTACGCAAAACCTAACTGATCGGATTTTGATGAAACTTTAAATTAACATAGCTGTAACATCGGAATACCATATAGGCCACAATTTACTAAGACAACCTTTAAAGTGGCCAAGATATAATCAGTGTCATGTCAGTTTGAGAAAATACTACCATCTGAAAGCTATGCCAACGTATAATGCATAAACTCTTAGAGTTCCACGAAGATAATGTACAGTTTTTGTAATTACAAAGATACAAGAAGAAATGAAGTCGCTGGCGGTTGCAAGAAGGCTGTAAAATAGAAAAAGATTTTTTTCAAAACTGACTAGTAATATTAGAAGTTAGAGCTTTTAAACAAAAATGTTATCTTGAGCATTATAATATTAATGCAGATAAATATTCGAAAATAATTATCGATTTTCGATACATCGAAATAAAAATTTTAGGATTATGTTTTAGCTTAATTATATAAAAGCAGAGAGATATTCCAGTTAATAAGATTATAACACTTCTTTTCCATAATTTAACCAAGTGTACAAAATTACTTACATAAGTTTTTTCGTTATCTTTTATGACTGTACCATTATCATACGAAAGAATTTTATTTACACTCAATGATAAAACATTAATTCTGAATAATGTTCTACGTATTAAATGTAGAAATGTATCGTTTTTTATTCGTATTCAGTGATAATACATTTCTTTCTACTTATAACCTTCTAAATAACAGAATCTATTAGATAACAGATAAGTATTGTTGCAGATATCTGTCATACATTATGTACTGACGGCAAGTAATAGTTTGTTTATATAAACATTTCTACGCATAAATACTATAATTATTTACTTCTAGATAATCTTTAAAAAAACTGCTCAAACTGTACATTCCAAATACATTACAGTTATTACATTTATTTAGATTTTTTTTTTCTCGAACTGACTACGCTATTGACCCGGCAGGGTCTTCACAGCTTCACCGGACTACTAAGGTTGGCGCTTAAGGCACACAACCGATTTGGGTTTTAGGTAACATACACAAGGGTGCACGCACACCTCGGCTTGGGCTTTTACCTGGAAAAAGACGCGTCTGTCTTAGCTAACTATTCTAAGCTATTCATACATATATACATTTGTGAACCATACAATCGAAATTGCATGATTCACAAATGAATACGTGTATATCGGATTGAAACGAAATAAACTATTCGGTTCAGTTCGATGAGGGAAAAAAACAAAACCCTCCTACCATGTGTATATATGTGCACGTGTGTGAGAGAGATGATCTCATATGTGTGTTCAAGTGATGTAGGTGAGTCACAGTATCGCGATAATAATATCACGAGGGCTCCGCGCGGGGACGACCTAGGCTCGAGATATTACTGAGAACCGCGATGTGTGCGGGAGCAAAAAAGGATCGATTACAAAAGCGCGGGCGCAACACGCATTTAATAAGATCGAATTTAAATTTACTTAACGGCGACGGCGCCGAAATCTAAAAATAGACATAACAAAAATTATTATTATTGAACGGTCGTTTTTAGGGGAAGATAGACGTGAATACGCGATTTACTCTATCTTATATGAGTTATTTATTTTTAACAGCTGCGCGCGCGAGCAGACATATAAAGACAGTGCATTTTGATTATGGCAGAAAGTTTAAATGTTCGTGTGGGGAACAGTTTTGTTCACCAATACATTTACGCAAACACGAGAGACAGACCCACCGGCACAATGTTCAAAATACTAATAATAGCAAGTTCCAATGCGATCATTGCAAAAAATTCTTTACAAAGAGTATGAATTTAGCTAGACATATAAAGGCAGTGCATTTTGATTATGGGAAACGGTTTGCTTGTTCGTGCGGGAAACAGTTTCGTTCACCAATACATTTACGCAAACACGAGAGAAACATCCACCGGCACAAAGTTCAAAATACTAATAATAGCAAGTTCCAATGCGATTATTGCAAAAAATTCTATAAAAGCAAAGTGAATTTAGCTACACATATAAAGGCAGTCCATTTTGATTATGGCAGGAAGTTTGAATGTTGTTGCGGGAAACAGTTTCGTTCACCGATACACCTAAGGCAACACGAAAGATACGGGCATGTTCAAAATACTAATAACGGTAAATTCCAATGCGATTATTGTAAGATTTTTTTTCAAAAGAAATCGAATCTAATTCAACATATAAAGAGCGTTCATTATGATAATGGGAAACGTTTTAATTGTTGGTGCGGGAAACAGTTTCGTTCACCGCGATACTTACGCTTGCACGAGAGACGCACCCACAAGCGAAATGTTAAAAATACTAATAATGACAAATTCCAATGCGATTATTGCATGATTTTTTTAATGAGCAAACGCAATTTAATTTTACATATAAAGAGAGTTCATTATGATTATGGGAAACGGTTCGATTGTTGGTGCGGGAAACAGTACCGTTCACCGCGATACTTACGCTTGCACGAGAGACGCACCCACAAGCGAAATGTTAAAAATACTAATAATGACAAATTCCAATGCGATTATTGCATGATTTTTTTAATGAGCAAACGCAATTTAATTTTACATATAAAGAGAGTTCATTATGATTATGGGAAACGGTTCGATTGTTGGTGCGGGAAAACAACCCGTAGTTTACGCTCCTCTTCGAGAGAGTGCGTGAAATAACCCCACTGGTTGTCCCGAAGGAAACGAGTGAGGTCACGATGGGCGGTGGACGTGGCTACCTTCACCTGAATACCTACAGCGGTATTCACAGCGGAGGTGTAAGGGATGCCTGCCGTTTCCAGCAGGCTAGAAATTTCAACCCAAGACGCTTTGTCTTGGATTGTAACGGGGGGCGGTGGGCGGGGCTTTTTGCCCGAAACTGCGGAACCCGCAGTTTTAGGCGAAGCGGGTCTAGAGGGCGCTGGTGTTGTCTTTGGCACTTTCGCGCTATCGACATTGACTATTTTTTTGGAGGGTAAACTGCCTTCCGGATCTGATGAGGAGTTGGAGCGCTTCTTGCGCGGTTTGCGGTGCGTGACGGTGGTGAAGCCATCGTCCACAGGAGGGTCTTGCTCCATATCGGAGCCAGAATCGGAATCGCTATCGTCACTATCGTGAACGGGTGGGATGGGAAAATTGTTGCTTGCCTCGATCTTGGCATAGATCGAGGGAGCGGGCTTGGAAGAGTGAGGGAACTCGATGCGACACTTCGCAGCGTACGCATCGTAATCGTCTACGAGACGAGAACAAAACGGACAACCGCTCGAGTCGACGGTCCGATCGGAACTCCACATTTATTTAGAATTGTTGTCTCCAAATATGTCTATGAAAAAATTAAACAACTTTTTTTCTCAAATACTACGAATTACCTAATACCACCAATTTTATGATGATCGGTTGAGTAATTAGGACGTGCAAGTGTAACAAACAGACAAACACACTTTCGAATTTATAATATTCATTATGACGATGTATAGTTACACGTTATTTATATGTAACTTTGACATGGCAGGAATTTACTAATTTAATTGGCACTTGTTAGAATATTTCGGCAAATTAAAACAAAATTTCTATAAATTATAGGCTACTTGTCATTTGGATGTATATTACGCTACGCTACATTACTGTAAAGTTTAATTAAAACTCCATCAGTAGTTTCTGCGTTAAATAGCGAAAAAACATCGATCCCTCACAAATTCTCTCGTTCATAATCTTTAAATCGTATAGAACTATTTATACTGGATCATTTATATATAAAAACCTAACATGCACAGTCAACGTCTGAAACCCATCCGCTTAAATGAGTGCACAGTTGAGAATTCTGAACTCATTTCAAATAGTCTCTCGTCAGTCGCGTGCTTGGACTTTTTGTACACTGCTTTGTAAAAACAACTTTAAGTAATTACCGTAAGATTAACTTTGCAAAAATATAATTTTATAGTATAAATATAACTACTTAGGTATATCGATGAGTTTTTGAGGACTGTTTTGAGCGTTACTTCTATTCGAGACTGTATCTCGGATATTTTATATATTAATGTACTGGATTTAAGTAAACATGAGTGTCTAATTCGAAATAGCAAATGTTCGATTTATTTCCAATTTTATTCCTTACTAGCCGACCCGTGTCCACTTCGTTGGGCGGTAATAGGCATTATCAGGCTACAACTTTTCTCTAGAACTCAATCATATATGTATATCTCATAATTAAGGCAACGTTCATAAGAAACGTTTTCATTCGACCATTTTTCTCCGACTCCCCAGATATTACCCCCTACAACCTCACAAACTTTACCTCTTTACAATATTAGATTATAGATAATATAACCAGTTAATAGCTTCTGCCCGCGACTTCGTACGCGTGGAATAGTTATTTTGGGCTAACTTTATTGATCACTGTTTTTACTTAAACTTCCACGCAGACGAAGTCGCGGACACAGCTAGTATTGTTATAAGAATCCAAACTTGGTATTTGCTTATTATTAAGTTGCCTCGATGCTATACATATAATAGAATATGTACTTATTTATACGTTAATTTATGTTTTATACATTTTTATTCAGAGCGGTCAAAAACTTTGGCGAGAGGAGTTTTAGGCGGGAAATTGGATGTCATATAGTGGTTTTGTATGGAATAGTCACTTTGGGCTACGGCTAACACGCAGCGGAAGCTCTCATGAGGGAAAAATCCCGATTTTGAAACATTCTTCATTAATGCTCCACTGTTATTGGTCTTAGCGTGATGATATGAGCTATATAACACTGAAAAAATTATTCAAATCGGACCAGTAGTTCCTGAGATTACCCCTTACAACGTCACAAACTCACAAACTCACAAACCCACAAACTGTACCTCTTTATAATATTAGTATAGATAATTAGTTAATAGCTTCTGCCCGTGACTTCGTACGCGTGGAATGATTATTTTGCGCTAAGACGCAGCGGAAGCTCTGAAAAGGAAATAATGCCCCGATTTTGCAACATTCTTCGTTGCTGCTCCGCTTCTATGTGTCTTAGCGTGATGATATGACCTATAACCTTCCTCGATGAATGAGCTATATAACAGTGAAAAAATTATTCAAATCGGACCAGTAGTTCCTGAGATTACCCCTTACAACGTCACAAACTCACAAACTCACACACTGTACCTCTTTATAATATTAGTATAGATTAGAAAATGTTACATATTTTAATAATGCTAGAATGTATATAATTCCCAATAGGTGTTATTTTAATTTGTCATAATGTACAGCGCCAATTTGTCTTGCTATAATAAAAAAACCATATCGTGGGAAATGTGCCCAACCGTTCGCAGCGCGCCGATTCACTCGTGGCGCGTGTTCTCCACAAATATCGTCGATCGATACGATACACAGTGCGTTTTCCAAAGGCCATCGTAACAAAGGATTAATTTTATCTTCTTTATTGATAAATTTATTTCATAAACATAATTATCGTTTCGCAAAGCGATTATTTATATTACTCATTATGCTACTTAGCATGACAATGTAAATTGTATATATGTATTGTAATATTGTTTTAACTAATAGAAATTGCGCCACGATTACAGAAAATAGATTTTGTCGTAATTTGCAGATAAATTTATAGTTATCAGGATATTAAAAGGCGACATCGTTACGCTAGTGAGTAAATGAAATCCGTTATGCGTCAAAAGAGATTAATTTGTACCTACTAAGTTGTAAAAACTTACTATGAGAGTAATGTTAGAGCCCCGCTGAAGCTATTATTGCTTTCAGCATGAATGGGTCGGCTCACTCGGGGTACTACCACCCGACCGACAGAAACACCCACGTGAAGTGATAGTGCTTGCATTGTTGCGTTTCGTTTAGCCAGTGAGAGCGCCGGATACTCAATTCCCCTCTCCCCTCCCACTTCCTCACTCCCCCTTCTCCCAAATATAGGCTGGCAGCGCACTTGCGTCTCCTCCGGTGTTGCAAGTCTCTATGGACGGTGGTGATCACTTAACTATGTTCGTTTGCCTCCTATGATATAAAAAAAAAAACAAAAAAAAATTATATAGTTCATGTACATACATACACCTTATACTACTCTGTGGCTACAATCCTGTTGTAGATTATACTTCCTTGTAGGAAAGTTCTATGATCTCGTGTCGTCCCAAATATAGCGGCAGATGTACACCGTTTTATTCTGTGCGAGTCGGACATAACCCACTCTTTCCTTCAAAAGAGTGGTGTATACATAAGGGATTGCCCCACGTTAAAAAAAAGGTATCTCTTCTATGTCTAAAATTATCACTTAATTATACTCGGTTTTTTCGAACTGATAACCAATTTTAGGCTCATGGGCCTTCAAAGCTTCACCGAGTTTATAAGGCGAGTGCTTAGAGCACTCAACTGAATGGCAACAACTTCAAGGGTGCCAAAGTAACCTCGGCGTGGGCTGTTGGCTTGAATACAACAACGCGAAACGAACTAAACTAACCATGCGAGCTGAGTAAAACATATATGTTTATTTTAGTGAGACACATAGATAGGCGGTAGCGTGTTAATCCAAGTTAATAGAATAGCGAGCGTGTAATATTACACGAACCATTTGGATCCACATTTCACCCCTTCATATCTCAAATATTATTTCACATAAACATGTCAAATTCGGCCCATGTATTGAGACTTGCGAGATATATATGTGCTCCAAGTTTTATAAACACACATCAAATAGTTATTTAAATATAAACGTCCAAAAATCGTTATTATTATCACTGACTGACCTATAGACCTAAATTTTAAGCTAGTTCCAGATGACCTAGAAAGGTTAAATTTGGCATCCAAATAGGCGGTGAATATAAAGGAAACTGGTAATTACTAATTTTTCAATTAATTGACTCTATTAGGAACTAGCTGACCCGTGCAACTTCGTCTGCACCAAATCGGTTATTACCGGTTTCAACTGTATTTTTAAACGCAAATAATCTAAAAATACCTAAAACACGATTGCATCACATCTAGCACTCCCAATTGTGAATTCAAACTATCTAGGGACTCACTCAAACATATACCCAGTTGGTATGTGAAGAATGTTTTCAAATAAGCCTAGAATCCATTCGCCGCATTACCTACCGGGTCCAATTAAGATATAAACTAATATATACTGCCGATAAATGTCTTCTCAGTACCCCTTGTAATTTGATCAATTAACATACTGTAAAAACGAAACTTTATCTATATAAAATTTCTATTTTGATTTAGTTGATTGTGTAGCGTGCTGGCCATTAAATATTGTCTATGCACACTGGCCCTTATTGAATATGAACGACATATTCTATGACAGACGGATATATATTTTTCCTCAACATACAAGTCCATAATTAAAAGTCTCGATTCGATTGCAAAATCAGTGTTTAATTTATCACATATATATTACATCGAACACGTCCCCAAAAATTGTTTTATAAGAATTTGTAAAGTATACGTGAAATCTTTATCCAAACTTAATCTTGTCTAATTTGTTTTAGGTTTAACATATAAACCACTTTTTGACTGAGATATTGAGCTTGGGATAATATACCTTTCTAACAGTGAAAGAATTTTCAAAATCGGATCTGTAGTACCAAGGATTCCCCGAAAACAAAACATTATCTCTCTTTATAATATTAGTATAAATATAACATCGTATGCTAACTACAAACACCTCAACTAATTATTTTAATAGTAGATTCACAAACCTGAATCCAACTACTTCAAGACTCAACAATATTTAGAAAACGAATTTTATCAAATATCGAAACAACACACGTAATGACAGAACTCCTAATTGAGATTTCTCTTCTACAATGCAATGTAACTATTATCTAAGTTTATGTTTTAGGAAAAAATCTTGTCACCTCTGTTTAGTAAACATTTTTTATACAATAGAATAAAGGTAAAAGCCAATTATATTTAGTTATAGTATCATTGGTAACAACATATAAGTGACAGTTTCGTTTACACATATTTTTAATATGTGGTTGATAATTGCGCATTTAAACGTCATGTAGCCGTAGCTCGGTTTCAGCGCACTGCACATTATACGAGCCGACGAGGAGGAGGAGTCGTCATAACAGAATTCGGTTGCGTGGCTTCAGGATTTTGTATCACGTAAATCGGTGTATATTGACCTAATTAAATAAAGTTGGTATCTTTGGAGGTATTGATATAAAATTAGATAATTAAAACTATAATAAAAAAATAAAATGACTTGTTAATGTCATATTAAAAAATAATAATAATACAGTTTTATTATTATATAATGATAATAATATCTTTATATATAAATTTCTTCTGTGTGTATGTCACTGAACTCCTCGTAAACGGTTGTATCGATTTTTAACGAAATTTTGAGTGCGTGTTCCAGTAGATCCGAGAATGGTTGAGATTCAATTGGAGCCGGTAGGTGGCGCTGCGGTTGACTTTTAAGTTTTTTTTATTATCGATGTGGACAACGGGGACATATTCTGGGGACGCTCGAGAGTGTTCCGGGCTCAAAAAATCTATAAATGTTTTTTAAAATATATTAATGAAATTGTTTGCCTTCAAGAAAGAAAGGGCTTTTTCTTCTTATTGAATTTTTGATGTTTATTTGACATGTTTGACGTATTCCAATAAAACATCAGTTATCACAATTAATCAGTTCCATTTGTATCAATGTAATTGTTTAGGAATTTATGTAATTCAGACATGAATACGAGGACATAGTGGGATCCAGGGTAATGAAGCTGTTGATCTTGTCGCTAAAAAAGCTATCCAGACTGGATATTTTGATCACTATAAAACCTATGTTCTGGATTTATCCTCCCCAAACCAGACTGCCAACCCAATTACAGGCAAACCATATGCTTCCATTCAGAACAACATTTCTGGTAAGCCATGGCCATATAAGTTTCGTGATCGTTGTAAGTTTGCTGCATCTACTATCTGTAGACGTGTGCTCTCCAGTCTATCTTGCCAAGCTCAGAATCAGGGCTCAATATGTGAATGTGGGTTGGATGTAGACACTCTACAACACATTTTTTTAATTGCCCCGATTTAGTCTTGTATCGTATGATATTTTACCTAACAACGTAACAACGTCCGTCTGATTTTAGCAAAGGCACATAGGTATGTATTTTCTCCTTTTGTAAATACTCTAATTTTATGTGTTTTAACAAAACTAAACTTCAACATAACACAATAACTAACAGTAATTATTGTGTAAATATATATATTTATTTAAGGCCTGATGTCATAGTGTTGTGTTTGTCTTTGTGTATCTCAGTGGCCTAATCTGAAAGAACTAAATTATATAATAAAAATTTAATATTATCTATAAAGTAACTTTCCCATGACTGGCTTGACAATTGATATCTATGATACTCCAATATTAAAAAGTTGAAATTTGTGAGTTTGGTTGTTCGGGATAATGATCTGATACTCCTGTCCCGTTTTTTTTTCTTTTCAATAATTGATCACTATAGGTAAATGTAATTAAAATTAGCAAAATTCATTACTGTTAGCTTTACAACATTTAAAAAATACTATAAAATACAATATACATATATCTAAGTTTAATATCTCAACCAAAAAGATTATTTATGTTTACGTGAAAAAGAAAATAAATTTTCCAATAACTAAGTTATTACATACAGGCTTTATATATATTTTACAAATTCTTATTAGAACAAAAAGCTTAATCAAAATAAAAATTTCATGGAGATAAAGTTTACTTTTTACAGCATGTTAATCGACGGAGTTGGTTAGAACATAATAACATAAAAACTATAAGCCGGTAAAATTATTGTGTTGTTACGAAGATAGTAAATGTGGCGCGGAGGTGAGGGTCAAGGATGCTACTCAGGGGATACAGGGAAGACATTTCTTGCCAATATATATAGGATAGTTTGTATTCACAATTGGACCCGGTAGGTTAAATCGGGTTAAAAGGTTTATTAAGATTTTTTGCGTTTGGAAATAAAAGCGGAACAGGTAATAACCGATTTGGCGCAACCAGGTTGCGCGGGTCAGGTAGTAGTATATATAGATATAGATACTTATTGCGCCTGTAACGTTACAATAGCACCTAATCAAAATTGATGACAGTCGGTCTTTTATATGTGGATTTTAAGGTTTTCACGTGATTATATAACGAGTGGAATACCACCTTTTTAATTAATAATTCTTTGCTTAATAATCCGTATATTCGAACTAGTCAAGTCAGACCTTAGGCTACAATAGTATTCCAAGTTATAAGCAGAAATTATGTTTTAAGTTATTATTGGAACATCAATAAAACTCGGTAGTGAGT
>MU158950.1:0-76000 GCA_015888305.1 Antheraea pernyi
CGTGGGTGGTAAAAATAATCACATTTTTCATTATGCCACAATAAATAATAATTGCAACATTAATCTTCATTTAAAACCAAAAATAAATTTATCTGCTGCGATAAAATACTTACGCTAAGTAGTTACGTATCCTATAGAAGTTAACTTATTGGAACAAGGATAGAAATCATCACGTAAGGAAAAAGCGTTATGCCCCCTCCATATTCTCTGACTCTATCTCTTTCTATGTATAAGAGTGTGTGTGTGCAACTGGGAATCGAAATTCGAGTAGACAACCATCCTGCGCTGCCAGTTGTAGGTGTAGTTTAATATCAAGTATTAATTGACTCGACGCGTGGAAATTTCGTTAAAACTTTTTCATTTTTTCCGTATAAAATATGTAATTCACTATTTTATATCCAATGTATTATAAATGTATATTTTACTCTGAAATAGTAAATTAATTTTTTTAATTTCATTTCTTACTTTACGTTATTTGCATTTTCAAAAATGATAAAAATAAAAGTATACAGATAATTACGCAGAAGATAGAGGCTCGTTCAGATAAGGAAATAACGCTTACTCCTTACGTGATGAAAATATACAAATATAAACAATCTAAATCTCCCTATCGCATTAAATTCGGAGTAGAAGAAAAGATAGGAACGAATACGTTACCTGACTTGCACGTTACCGTTATTGTAGTTTATTTACCTGTTAATTTTATTTTGAACCCATATTTATCTAATATAAATACAATCTATTTCTTTTCCGCAGGTGATTTTTCTGTTCTTCAAGTGTCGTTCAACCTCCAAAGGCATACGGGATATTTCCTAATTCAAGTGTACGTGCCCTGTATACTAATCGTGGTCCTTTCATGGGTTTCTTTTTGGATTCATCGAGAGGTAGTTACTTTAAAAAAATCTATTTTATTCTTTACAAAGGGATGATAAATAATTATGTAAGATGTATACCTATAGGTTTCGATTAGATATATGAAATGTACTTTCTTTATTAAACTAGTTAAAGTTGATTTGTAAAATGAAACAAATTATATTAATTTTTTTTAGTCTTCGATTCTTAACTGACGCAGTTACACTAAAATCATATACATACCAATCTAATTAAATTGTGACCTTAAAAATATTCACCTATCTCAACTGGCATAGCCTTAAAGATCGATATGAGATATATATTTATATAGGTATTTAGACTATCAAGTTAATTTTTGTTTCGTAATTATTTCATAAATAGTACAAGTATGTGTACTGCATTAATTTTATTATAGGTTCATTTAGAAGACGGAAACCTATTGAGTACTACATACTTACGTATTATAGAAATAAAAGTCATAATTTCGGTGTGTATTTTTCAGGCTACCTCAGATCGTGTTGGATTAGGTATTACAACTGTTTTAACTCTATCAACGATTAGCCTCGACTCGCGTACGGATCTTCCAAAAGTGCGGTACGCGACAGCACTTGACTGGTTTTTACTAATGAGTTTCTTCTATTGTATTGCAACCCTTCTTGAATTTGCAGGTGTCCATTATTTTACCAAGGTGAGAGTTAAACACAAAAAAAAAACAAATTATGTTTTTTAAATCTTGTACTTTATTTTACTTTATAGCTTTTTGCGTTTCCCTCGCCTAATGTTAAATGACGATGTTGTTCAAAGTGGTAAACTAGGCTAAACCTTAAAGGGTTGGCTCTCAAACGGAGTTGCCGGAACACGGCTTGGCTACAAATTTTCAACTTTAGGGATTTAGATGGCTAATCACCATAAGGTGATGGATAAATATCATATCGTGATGGATAACTATCATATCGTGATGGATAACTATCATATCGTGATGGATAACTATCATATCGTGATGGATAACTATCGTGATGGATAACTATCATATCGTGGTTGATAGCTATCACTAGTTTAACCTATAATTTCATTATTATATGCTTTATCGTTTGACCTACCTGCATTGTTAAATTCCGATGTGGTCTGATATAAACACACTAAACCTAAAGGAGAGATTGGCTCTTAATTGTATCATGCCGTGGTTTTATCACCTTTTTCTTCACGAAAAATTCCTTCGAAAGGTTTCTAAGCTATTGTCGATCGACACGGTACCAAAATTCTTACATAAAATATGCCGATGTGATTTTGCAAAATACCATTTTAAAATCTACAGTCCGTGTAATCCCCTTCAGATGTATACCTTTAAATATTCCATACATTTTATTATTCATCAATTTTTAGTGGAGTCGGTCAAAAGAATTATAAAGTCAGATGATATTCATGAACCACGGTAGTGAATTTTTTACATTTATTCTATTCCAACAATTTCAACTACTAAGGTACCATCTCTAGATATTACAATTCTATATTATGGTAATAAATACAATTACTGTAGTCTCGCTTCGAATCTTACACAAATTTCTTCTATATGTAGCTGTGGAGAACATGGTTAGTTTTGTTTGACAATTTAACATAATGATTTAGCTACCGATGGTTTGTTTTTATTCAAAAACTATGAGTTCTCACGAAGTTCTCACCTAAGCCCGTTAACACAGTTTTGACATACTGTCATTTTAATAGAATTTTTCATATACCAGTTGGTTTGTTCTTATTAATACCCATGACATCTAACGATGTTTTCACCATGCACGGAAAGATACCAATAATGTAATTATTCGCCAAAAACACCAAGAATAGAGTAACGATTAAACTCTTACTTCGAAAAGAGGCCTTTGCAACCTATTTACAGACAAATATTAGGACTATTACAAAAGTGGATCTGTTTTACTTTACTCCACCGATAATGTTTTAAAAATGATCCACATATTTGATATTGGCTTTTTCAATCCTTTAATCACAAACATAATGTTTTCAGGTGGGTTCGGGTGAAATAGTTATCGACGACTCTGAATGGGAGGAGCTGATAGAAGAAGTCGGCGGAGATGCGATCGCAGCTCGTGAATTAGCAGTACGTCGACGCAGTTCCTCACGATCGGCCACTAACTTTGTAAGTATTCATTTAATTTATGACGTGTTATACTAAAAACCTATTACAGATTTTACAGTGGGCTATAAAATTCTAGTAAATAAATAAACTTTTAAATATGGCCCCATAAAATGTATGCTATGGTATGAACTGTAGGTCTATAGCGTTATACAAACATATCATTTGCCGTAAAGACGTCCCGCTTGCCAGCAAACACCCACATCTGTATGAAATTTTTTATGTATGTATACATATGTCTACTTAAATCAAATAAATAGGTTTTCATAAATCAGCTGTCAAAGCGTTTACAAGATTACAAAACCAGATTCATATCTTCATTTCACATACGAAATCTTCTGCAAATAGCAATGTTATGGTTATACTGCTACATCATGGAAACGTAAAGACGTCCCGCTTGCCTACATCTATATGAACATATTTTCATTTCCCATACGAAATCTTCTGCAAATAGCAATGTTCTAGTTATACTGCTACATCACTATTAGATAATGTAATAGGTAAATACCTACTTGAATTATAATTAATTATAAACGTTTTACACGTATAATATCGAGACAAGTTAAATAATAATAAATGGCAATTTTAAATTGTTATAATATTTTGAATTGGTAATATCTTCACTATACCTACTATGCGCAAATAATGCGGCCATTAAGTTTGACGCGAACTATATTTTATAAACACACAAATTTGCAACAGGACGCTGTTTTAAAGAATAGTAACCCTTAATTTTCAATTAATATATAATTAAAAAAACTACTTCATATCATTTTATTAACATACATATATAGGTGCTTGGTAAGGTATAAAGTTCCTATATAGTAGCTACTAGTATGTTTTATATAATTACTAGCTTATACCTGCGATTTCGTCTGGGTAGTTTATTCTCTTAGTAATATATTTTACGTGCAGACGAGAAAACATAAGTGCCACACCACTTGCCTCACTTTTCCAATGACAAGAAAACATATATTGCCGATGCGTAGTGCTTATATAAATCTGAGTTTTTTTACTATCGTGATACTTTATATGTCTCAAATTTTAAAGTCTAAAGTCTAAAAATTTATCCAGTAATATTCGAGTAATGCACGCACAACAGCAGGCCTCTATAACTTCATTTATATAAGCACAGAACTTTGCCTAGTTTAATAACAAAAACAAAATAGCCTATAAAGTTAAAACGTTGGATTTTTCAGAATTTTTCACCTACCGGTCAAGGATCTAACAGCAACACCGGTGACGGTATTGGCCCAGAACCGCACCAGGAACAACCGGTCGTAGTTCGGTTGACAATGGAGAGAACCACGCAAACTGAAATTCGCGTGCCACGTTGGAGACAGTTGTTGTATTGCTTAGCCGGAGATGACCGATACAGGCGACAACGTCAACGTGAAGCTGGTGGGTTACCTAGTATTAAATGAGCATAACCCAATTTGAATCGTTCATATAACATGTTTTTTTTTAATTTCCTGTTTTTATACACCGAGAACGAAGTTCAAATTTTACCGTCCATAAGGTTGTTAGTTTTTCAGTATCTTTTTTCGAAACAATATACTTGTTATTTTCAACATCCCGACAATATTCGGATGGGCGAAATTAATGACTTCCAAAATTTGTGCCTATAAGAACTTGGAATTAGCTTTAGGAAATTTTCCACGAATTTTATCGCTTGTTCCTAGCAATCTTCGGTAATAGCGATCCCTAGACGACTCCATTCTCTTCTTTCGTGTGCAAGTAAATATGAATACGACATATCGTATCTTCGCGATAAACCTGTGATCACATTAAATCACCATTTTCATAAACTATAGTTGGACATTTAACAGACATTTAAAACAACATTTAAAAGATAAAAACAAATCCGAGAAAACCGCATCTACTTATATGAATCAATTTTTGTTTCCAGGTAGCAGAGGTCACATAAACAGCGTATCTCACATCGACAGAGCGGCTCGTATATTGTTTCCTGCTTCGTTTGCATTATTAAATCTATTCTACTGGTTGATTTACGCATTTTCCAGCGATGACTTTGCTTGGAGCGACAATCCTATGAATAGCCTATCGCACTAAAGTTAAGGATACATTAAAAACAAGATTTGTGGAAAATTGTTGTAGATCTACATAAGGTTATGTTGTCTAGGTCAGCTATACTCAACCCGCGGTCCAATGAACCGTTTTAGTTGGCTCATCACAACAACTTTGAGCACGCTGAGTAAATTAATTAAGCCTCAGATAAGTCGGCCGCGATGAGTTCCATTGAATATAGTGTCGGAAGAACAAGGTAGACAACGATAATGACATTCTCTTTCATATTTTCAGCTAAGAACGCGTCGCTTTGTTTATCCCTATAGTGCGACGCTATTGTTAATAAATTTTACTAAACAGGTGTTTTCAAAGTTTTGTCCCCATTGCATTTTGCAAGACCATGAGCGAAACGTGATTGTGGCCCCTTTAAAAAAAAGGTTGAGTATAACTGGTCTAGATAATAGTAGATACAAAAGTAATGTCAGATGTTAGTTATGCTACAAAATTGTGTTAGATTTGTAGTAGCTGTTTGGGATGTATAAACACTTGAGAAAATGTAATAAAATACTTCGATAATGGAACGTCGCTTTGTTTATCCCATAGTGCGACGCTATTGTTAAAAAATCTTACTAAACAGGTGTTTTCAAAGTTTTGTCCCCATTGCATTTTGCAAGACCATGAGCGAAACGTGATTGTGGCCCCTTTAAAAATAAGGTTGAGTACAACTGGTCTAGATAATAGTAGATACAAAAGTAATGTCAGATGTTAGTTATGCTACAAAATATGTGTTAGATTTGTAGTAGCTGTTTGGGATGTATAAACACTTGAGAAAATGTAATAAAATACTTCGATAATGGAACTATTGTTTTAAATTATATTTGCAGTATTATATATTCATTGATTCATAAAATCTTACAATTTGTAAAATGAAAGACATTATATATAAATATTACAGTTCAGATAAATATTACACAAAATCTTTATACATATAAGTGTAAAATTAGTAAACGGAACAAAAAAAAATTAATAAACATTTATATAATATAGTAATTACATATACAGGTATGCAGTGAAAAACAATAATTCAATTATAGAACAAAAGTTACATAATTTTCGCTGTAAAGTGTTACATTTATTCGGTAAATGTAACATAAAATGTTTATTAATATTCTATCACCATTAAAGTTACAATAAACAAATATCGTCGCATTCTGAAATAAGGATATTATTTCGTACGCAACAATTATTGAAAAGATAAGGGTAACAATAATCATTAAGTAGCAAAAAAAATTGATTAACTGCAAAACCGGTTTACAGGCGATAATTTTACGTGATACTGTCATAAGAAAACATTGATGAAAAATTGCTAATACTTTTATGAATTGAATTGAATTAGTCTATATATAAATAGATGCGTGAGAAGCCGAACGCTTAGTCCGATCGCGCCTCTCTATCGCGTGTTTCGCGCTCTCGCTTGCGTGCTCGGCTCAGGCGGAACGTCGCAATGAGTCATGCTTTTTCCTGCATGCGTTCATCGATTTATAAGACATTATAACATTTAAAAAACCTACAGAAAAAAATGCAAAACTTACTCACTCATGATATTGTCATAACCTGCTTTATTATTGTAGAACATAGAAAATGTGTTTAGTCGTCAAATGGAGATAATAACTGATAATACACGGTGGTAGGGGTTTATTCTAAGCTCACCTGGATACCTACCACATTCTAGTTAAAAAGTATCGCCAAGCACCTATAACGTGCTCCGGCTGTTTCACTTAAGAGCTCAGTCCCACTAGGCTAAGCGTGTTTACCAAATTGTCATTTAACAGGTGAGCTTCTGATCAAAGTTACAATCCTATAAAATATTAAAAAAAAAATAGAAATAATACGTATGAGAACATAATTATATTTATTACAAGTAATTTTAATTTTAAATATCCTTCGCGGTAGTATTAATAAATAAAAAGGTGATTATATGAATAAATTAATTGGAGACAAATTAAAAAACTGAAATAAATATAAAGCCATTCATTTTAATATAATAATGAATAAATAATAAATATCCTTGTTCGTAATATAATATATGTGCTGTAAATATATTTAAAAGTCTAATGCCGAATGTATTTGAAGTATTCATATTTGTTTCTGTGGACGGAAAGTCCTAAAGAGAAAAATACATTTGAATAGATATAATTTATCTAATTTGCAAAAATTTCACAATTTACATCTCATATTATTATGTAACTAACACAGTATGCAACGAAATTTTAAGTTAGATTTCACACGTTGTATATATTATATCAATAATATAAAAAACAGACAGGAAAATTTTCGATTAAAAAGTCGTTTCAGTCCATAACATCTTACTATCAATGATATTATAACTATATAGATACGTCATAAGTGATTCGATAGCGACTTGTAAAAACTTGGCTACTTAGCTTACTTGTAACGACTGCTCCGTCAATCCGCCCGTATCTAAGCAACATATAACTATTTCTTTTTCACCACCGCTATTGAGAATATGCCATCTTACTTCCACATTTTTTATAAAAAGTTTGGCGTCTTACTTACGTATATGTGCGTTATCGTGGCATTTGTTTTGTTAAAATATAATGTAGGTAACGTATCTTTAGTTATAATACCATCGCTTACTATACATTCTTTACGATAGATACCGACGCTTTTGCCACCTGACATACGTTTCTGAAGTGAAACTTCTTTAAGCACAATCAGAGTAAATTGAAGATCGAATTTGAAGACGTTTTATATAACAAACTGTTTCTAACGCGAAAAGGACGGAAAATATAAAAGAGACAAAAAGAATGTGCTACGTTAACCCTTCGGTTGATTTTCTAAGACTCGGGTCTCAAAATGGCGCATGTTTTCAAATATCTAACCAATTCTTTAAAATTATAATTGTACATTACATAATTTGTTATCGTTCAGTATAATTTATTCAAATTTTGTAATAAATACGGTACTGTTTTTAAGGTTTTGCTGTCAGCAATCTATTGACCCTTTTAAGCCCTTATAATTTTGTACAATCCTGGAGTTAAAACTTAAAACCCAAAAGAAATAGGTCAGTGAAATAGAATAGGAAAGTTAAACGTAGGCACGCGTGATACGTCATAGATAGCGAACGATAGCGACTTGAAAATACTTGGCTACTTAGCTTATTTGTGACGACTGCTCCGTCAATCCGCCCGTATCTAAGCAACGTATAACTATTTCTTTTTCACCACCGCTATTGAGAATATGCCATCTTACTTCCACATTTTTTCTAAAAAGTTTGGCGTCTAACTTACCTATGTGTACGTTATCGTGGCATTTGTGTTGTTAAAATATAATGTAGGTAACGTATCTTTAGTTATAATACCATCGCTTACTATACATTCTTTACGATAGATACCGACGCTTTTGCCACCTGACATACGTTTCTGAAGTGAAACTTCTTTAAGCACAATCAGAGTAAATTGAAGATCGAATTTGAAGACGTTGTAACATCTTCCACAAACTATTTCTAACGCGAAAAGGCCGGAAAATACAAAGAGACAAAAAGAATGAGCTACGTTAACCCTTCGGCTGATTTTATAAGACTCAGGTCTCAAAATGGCGCATATTTTCAAATATCTAACCAATTCTTTAAAATTATAATTGTACATTACATAATTTGTTATCGTTCAGTATAATTTATTCAAATTTTGTAATAAATACGGCACTGTTTTTAAGGTTTTGCTGTCAGCAAGCTATTGACCCTTTTAAGCCCTTATAATTTTGTACAATCCTGGAGTTAAAACTTAAAACCCAAAAGAAATAGGTCAGTGAAATAGAATAGGAAAGTTAAACGTAGGCACGCGTAAAATGAAAGAATAAGGAAGTTAGAATAGTACAAAAAAAAGTTTCACTTCGTCACGTGTATTACACGCGATCGTTTTCCTTGACAGGAGATTAACATCGTCATTATTATAAAGCGTTCACAAAAATATCATATATAGATATATTTAGTATACCTTTCTTAGATCCGAAGCCAATTTTAAAATATATCTTAGTAATATCCCAAATTGTGGGTGAACACTGCGAAACATCGCGTCGTGTTATTTCTAAATAGTTTAATCCTAATGTATACGGGCCGCGCATTTAGAATTACTTTCTCGTTTCGTTATATAACATTTGAACATCCTCAGTTAAGATTAGGATTGCCAACAATACCATGTTAGTTGGCATGTCTTGTTTTTACTCATAAATATGTGAGACGGAACGGCACAAACAAAGATTTAATATAATCTCAACGCAACTGTTCCATTATTCAGAAATTTAAATTCTTCACGTTGGCAACCCTAATTAACACATTTCTTTCATTGAACAAGTTACTATCACGAGCACACATACACATATCCAACAACAGTCCGTATGAAAAGTAAATACATTATTTAGGAAAGTGGTTAACTTTAGAGAGAGCCATTTACGTACACAATAATACTCCAGTTTTGGTCCAAAATTCTGTAAAAATACCAATTCAATCGCAACAGTTTTCTTTACCGTCTGTACAACTTTAAATTCGCTATTTTTTAAATATAAATAGAGATTTCGAGAAGGCAAATAGTATAAATACAAGTGGAATGTATAGTATTTTAAGGCGTTCGTCATAAGTTTGGAGATAACCTTACTATATTAAAATATCAGTGGCAAAATTTCGATTTCATTATACATCAAATTACTATAAGCAATAGAAATGTTATAATATATCGTGATAGTATTTTATAGGTATATACATTAGAATGATTAAAAAAAATCGCCTATTTTTATTTTCTCTTAAATATATCGAAAATATTGTTAGAAATTACGACAAAAAAATCCTGTGAAAGCCACAACCCTTAATATTAATATTAAGATATGCCGCACGGTAAATTTCAATTTCCCGAATGATTAATATGGGGAAGCTTGTTATTTTGAGTTTCGTCAAAAAGTTGGAAAAAAATGAGAAAATGTTATAAATTATATTTTAAAGTTGAATAACTTAGAAACGCGTCGGTTTGTAAAAGAATTATAAGGTGGCTTTTTTGTAGACCGTTCAATTTTATATAAGAAAATGATTTGGTATAGCCTTTTTACTTAAATAATTATAAAATTCTAAACTCAAAATAATAAGCTTCCCCGTATTAATCATACGGGAAATTGATATTTACCATGCGGCATATCTTAATATTGATTGTGGCTTTCACAGGATTTTTTTTCATCATTTCCAACAATATTATCGATATATTTAAGAGAGAAAAATATAGTCGATTTTTTTTAATAAGTCTAATATACATGTATATATACTGAGACTAATAACATAAATAAATAAAAAATATTGCACATCGAATCCATATTAAATAAGAATAAATAACTATAAATACAATTTATTTCGACTTGTGCTAACAGTTACGTTGTACGACAATGAGCAAACGTATTTGGGTCCTGTAAGGTAACACTCGAGTCGTATTACAAGACTCATTTGAAACGCAACTGTTCTTATATCAATAATAAATCAAATTTATACATATTTTCAACTCATTCTGTGTTATACATACCTTTTCTTAATTAACAATGCAATGTACTCTTTTTCAAATATCATGCACACTGAACATAGCCATAAAACAAAGAAGGTTATAAAAAGTAAATTATGCACAAATTTCAATACTTTTTAAATAGGACCCATTTAATTTCTTCTTGTTTAGAATATACTTTTTTAAATCTATATCTTTAAAAACATTGTGGACAAATAATTTGACGGAGTTTTTGGCGGGATCTTTGTCTGTCATTTAGTGTATTTCATATTTTATTCATAGTCTTGTGTTATTTAACTGTATATTCTGTAATATTGGTGGTATTTTACGGTTATTGTGCACAAGTGTTGTGGATGGAAAGTAAAACCCAGATCATGAATCCCTGGAAAGTTCTAACAAACAGAACATGGAAATGATTACAAGGTACTGGTAATATTATTACCTATTCGACAACGGCAGTAATAGTCTAGTAGATTGGTTGCTACAAAAAAAAAAAACGAAATAATAATTTGACGTCATATACAGATCATATGCGTCACATTTATATTATAATAGCTACTACCTCTTACGGCTTACAGAACCCTCAAATTGACAATATAAAACGTAATAAGTAAGCGGACACAATCTACATACAATTTCGAACAATTCTAACAACTACCAAATATTAGTACCATTTACTCTTAAGACTAAGATTCAATAAATACAAACTAATTACTCGTAATTTCACAAACACGTCGTTGATAATGTATCTCTTTATATACAAATATAAATTTATGTAGTTTTCTAAATATATACTTTTAAACAGTAAATATTATTGGTAACGATCCAAATTTTAATTCAGCTGCCGTAATGTTTAATACAAATGAATAACGAGAATTACAAATAGGACCATACCAAAAACTTTGAGACTAGAACACTGGTCACAGATTTCTTTTAGCATAAATAGGCAAGGAGATTTCATATGTTACACACGCAATAATATACCAAAGCTAGATTAATAATAAATTAATCGTTTCTCGACACTCGGGGAGTATTTATTGAAGCTCCTACGTTATACAAAATACGATACACAACGATATAAATATAATATATATTTTTTTCATATTTATATGTATATCATCTTTCACATTATTCAGTATAAATTATAAATCACAGATTCTACTTTCCTCTATAAATAAATATTTTATTGATCTACGTATCAATTTTTCTTATAACGAGATAAACGTTCATGTTATCTTTGCCCTTGACATATACGCTGCCGCGTGGTTCGAACTCGTATCTGTCGGACAAAACGGGTATACAAGCCTCACCGACCTGGATCCGCTTAGCAACACCGGTCGAATCCATCCTAGAAGCTATATTAACGGCATCGCCCCAAATATCGTAATATAAGTAAATACATTATTTAGGAAAGTGGTTAACTTTAGAGAGAGCTATTTACGTACACAATATTACTCCAGTTTTGGTCCAACATTCTGTAAAAATACCAATTCAATCGCAACAGTTTTCATTACCGTCTGTACAACTTTAAATTCGCTACATAAATATGTGAGACGAAACGGTGAGAATGCACAAACCAAGATTTAATATAATCTCAACGCCAAACTGTTTATTATTCAGATATTTAAATTCTTCACGTTGGCAACCCTAATTAACACATCTCTTTCATTGAACAAGTTACCATCACGAACACACATACACATATCCAACAACAGTCCGTATAAAAAGTAAATACATTATTTAGGAAAGTGGTTAACTTTAGAGAGAGCTATTTACGTACACAATATTACTCCAGTTTTGGTCCAACATTCTGTAAAAATACCAATTCAATCGCAACAGTTTTCATTACCGTCTGTACAACTTTAAATTCGCTATTTTTTTTAATATAAATAGAGATTTCGAGAAGGCAAATAGTATAAATACAAGTGGAATGTATAGTATTTTAAGGCGTTCGTCATAAGTTTGGAGATAACCTTACTATATTAAAATATCAGTGGCAAAATTTCGATTTCATTATACATCAAATTACTATAAGCAATAGAAATGTTATAATATATCGTGATAGTATTTTATAGGTATATACATTAGAATGATTAAAAAAATCGCCTATTTTTATTTTCGCTTTAATATATCGAAATTAATACAAGCTTCCCCTTATTAATCATACGGGAAATTGAAATTTACCTTGCGGCATATCTTAATATTCATTGTGGCTTTGACAGGATTTTCTTTCATCATTTCCAATAATATTATCGATATATTTAAGAGAAAAAAATATAGTCAATTTTTTTGAATAAGTCTAATATACATGTATAGATACATATGAGACTAATAACATAAATAAATAAAAAATATTGCACATCGAATCCATATTAAATAAGAATAAATAACTATAAATACAATTTATTTCGACTTGTGCTAACAGTTACGTTGTACGACAATGAGCAAACGTATTTGGGTCACACTCGAGTCGTATTACAAAAACGGCAAACTGGAGTTAAACTATAATTTGATAACTAAACCTGATACATTTTAATAGTGTCCATAGATAATCATGGTAAATATTTAATATCATTGCGTAAATTTCATCAATTACAGTCGACAAAATTAACAAAAATATTCTGTGTTGCCATACAATTTTTTTATCGCCCCCCTACTTTGCCACTTGTGACTTGATACGACTCATTTGAAACGCAACTGGTCTTATATCAATAATAAATCAAATTTATACATATTTTCAACTCATTCTGTGTTATACATACCTTTTCTTAATTAACAATGCCATGTACTCTTTTTCAAATATCATGCACACTGAACATAGCCATAAAACAAAGCAGGTTATAAAAAATAAATTATGCACAATTTCAATACTTTTTAAATAGGACCCATTTAATTTCTTCTTGTTTAGAATAATATACTTTTTTAAATCTATATCTTTAAAAACATTGTGGACAAATAATTTGACGGAGTTTTTGGCGGGATCTTTGTCTGTTATTTAGTGTATTTCATATTTTATTCATAGTCTTGTGTTATTTAACTGTATATTCTGTAATATTGGTGGTATTTTACGGTTATTGTGCACAAGTGTTGTGGATGGAAAGTAAAACCCAGATCATGAATCTGGAAAGTTCTAACAAACAGAACATGGAAATGATTACAAGGTACTTGTAATATTATTACCTATTCGACAGCGGCAGTAATAATCTAGTAAATTGGTTGCTACAAAAAAAAAACGAAATAATAATTTGACGTCATAATATTATTACCTATTCGACAACGGCAGTAATAGTCTAGTAGATTGGTTGCTACAAAAAAAAAAAACGAAATAATAATTTGACGTCATATACAGATCATATGCGTCACATTTATATTATAATAGCTACTACCTCTTACGGCTTACAGAACCCTCAAATTGACAATATAAAACGTAATAAGTAAGCGGACACAATCTACATACAATTTCGAACAATTCTAACAACTACCAAATATTAGTACCATTTACTCTTAAGACTAAGATTCAATAAATACAAACTAATTACTCGTAATTTCACAAACACGTCGTTGATAATGTATCTCTTTATATACAAATATAAATTTATGTAGTTTTCTAAATATATACTTTTAAACAGTAAATATTATTGGTAACGATCCAAATTTTAATTCAGCTGCCGTAATGTTTAATACAAATGAATAACGAGAATTACAAATAGGACCATACCAAAAACTTTGAGACTAGAACACTGGTCACAGATTTCTTTTAGCATAAATAGGCAAGGAGATTTCATATGTTACACACGCAATAATATACCAAAGCTAGATTAATAATAAATTAATCGTTTCTCGACATTCGGGGAGTATTTATTGAAGCTCCTACGTTATACAAAATACGATACACAACGATATAAATATAATATATATTTTTTTCATATTTATATGTATATCATCTTTCACATTATTCAGTATAAATTATAAATCACAGATTCTACTTTCCTCTATAAATAAATATTTTATTGATCTACGTATCAATTTTTCTTATAACGAGATAAACGTTCATGTTATCTTTGCCCTTGACATATACGCTGCCGCGTGGTTCGAACTCGTATCTGTCGGACAAAACGGGTATACAAGCCTCACCGACCTGGATCCGCTTAGCAACACCGGTCGAATCCATCCTAGAAGCTATATTAACGGCATCGCCCCAAATATCGTAATATAATTTAGACGTGCCTATCACACCCGCTGTGACATCGCCATAATTATAACCGATCCTAAGTATGAAATCGAATTCGAGTAGATCTTGATTGAAATTCTCAACGACTTTTTGCATTTCCAACGCGAAATCCATTAGTTGGTACAAATGATCGAAAGTGCCGCTCGAAGCGTGTCTCAAATCAGGATTGAGTCCGCTCGCAGCCATGAAAGTGCTACCAATGGTTTTTATCTTTTCAACGTGCTGAAACTGTGGCCTCTCTAACAATTCATCGAAATCGGCTATCAACTCATTTAGCACCCTCAGATATTCTTTACCTTTCAAGTATGATTCGTCGTACATTTCGTTGAAGTTTACGATACTCGCGAATATGATGCCTACGTCTTTATGATTTTCTGAATATTTGGCAGTGTTTTTGAGCTGGTCGGCGACGTGCCGCGGTATAATATTGTGCAGAAGCCAGTCCGCCTGGTTCCTCATGTTCTGAACCCTCTGCTTGTCGCGGTTCGCGACCACGTTACTATAGAAACTCAACCGATAACTTATCTCGAATTCGCGATTCAAAAACCACACTAACATTAACAACAAGACTACGTCTAAGTAAAGCTCAAATAGGTGCACTTTGTGCTGCATACCTTCGTTATTCACTGTATTATTCTTGAACAATTCGCCGATGGTACCGTTCGAGTCGAATACGAGATCCGTGAAGTTCTGAGCAAAATCTTGGGACCTTAATTTAGAATTAATATCAGAGTCTAATAATTGAGTATTCGCCTCGTGACAACCTAATACCGCAAGGAATAAAAACAAACAAGAGTATAGCGTTACTAGAATATTCTTTACGAGCCAGTTCATTTGAGTAAAGTTACAAAAGTGGACGATGCTCGTACACAGGAGATAGACGTAAAATGATTGCTGCCCGAGCAATATCGTCATAGTAGTGTTCTCGCAGGAAAAGTTTATGAGCACGACGAACACCGGCAGACTGATAAGCACGCTTCCCGATAAGTGCCACGGATACCAGTTTGTCAAATTCCTAAATATGTTCACGTATCTCCCTACAGGGTCCACGGTAAGGAGTGGATCGTGTTGGGTCTTCCACTTCAGATAATGTCTATAAACGCAGAACGACATCGCCACGACCTCTATAAATATAAAGAACACAAACCAGCCTATACTGCGCCACCAGTTCTCGTAAAGTATAAAAATCGATGCGCTGATAGCTAAGAAAATAATCGCCGATACGAGGATATCTAAAGCCGTATTAAACCTTGAAGTGGTGAGTGTTGGTGGTAGGTCTTCGCAGTCGTCGCTCCTGTGGGCTTTATCCCTGTAATATTTCTCCATTTCTTCGGATTTGAAGAAGAGGGTGAACCTGTTGAGTGGTGGTTGGACGAAGTAGTTGATTCCAGAACGAGCGTTGTCTTGAACGCAGCGAATAAGCTGAAGGTCGGATTGTTTTCTCAGTTTCTGTAAACACTGAGCTTGTTGTGCGTTGAGCGGAGGAGGCAGTCGGCTTTTGAAATGGGCTTCGTTGAGTGAGGACTGACTTGAGGTGTAGTAACCAGACACTCGATGCTGCATTATGTCATTTTGGGAATTAGCTAGATGATTCAGTGCGTATATCTGAAAAACAAAAATATTGTCTTCTGTCGTATATCCGCGTAATTAGTAGTAATACTCTACGCATATTTAAAGTTATATTTTATGTTTACTATGTAAAATTTGTCCAATATAATCTTCCTTGCTTCCTCACTAATATTATAAATGAAAAGTAAGTTTATTTGTTTGTTTGCTTGTAGGTGGTAGAGCCACGCTGAAGCTATTACTGGTTTCAGCATGAATGGGTCGGCTTGCTTGTACCATCCTCTCATAGAAAACCGAAAACCGACGTGAAGTAACAGTGCTCGTCCGGAGGCCCAATTCCCTTCCCCCTTCCCCGTCCCCTCTTTCTCTCTTCCCCCAAACACAGGCTGGCAACGCACTTGCGACTCCTCTGGTGTTGCAATTGTCTATGGACGGTAGTGATCACTTAACATCAGGTGACTCACCTGTTCGTTTGACTCCTATAATAGAAAAAAAAACGCTTTCAGGACTAAACTACTCAAACAACACAAATGTTGATAAAAGACTAACATAAGCTACTTTTCATTTAAAAAAAACAGTATTTTTTTTCTTTTACTTTATTAACTTTTATTTATTTAAATTACCGTAATCCGGTGAAACTGTTACGACCTTGATAGGTCAATGGCGTAGACAGTTCGAAAAAAAAAAATTAAATTACGGAATCAATATTTGACCATTGTGTTAAGTAGTGTACCATGTTTTTAACGGTTAATGTCTATGACTTAAAACAAATTACAATACAATCACTGAGTAGTAATTATCCAGACACTCATTGGGTCACACTTCCCCGAGTAGTTTACCTATTTATTAGCATATAAATTCAAATGGCATTGTGTTTGCATTCACCAAGTATACCCTAAATACGGGAAAAAAATGTTAAACATTTAATTAAAGATTTTTAATCTACGATTTATTTACGCTAATATTTATATAACCCTATAGTCCGGAGCAAAATGGAAAAAAAAACGTTTTTACGTAAGTCAATTAATATATGAAATTTTACTACTACGTCATTTGTATAAGTATGATATCTATTTGTAGTTACAAGACTTCGAGTCAAGAATGCTTCAAAAGCCGATGTATAGTCCGCTTTTATGATAAAATTTAAAAAAAATACTATGACTTGTGCCAGTATGTTTATTCACTTTGCTACTAATAAATGTATTTATAGATATATATTAAATCAAAGAACCATAATTTAAATTTGTAAATTAATAATTAATACCGGCTCATTGTTCAAATGTTATTTCATTGAAAGCAAGAAGTTTGATATTGACCCTTTTAACACCAAGCCAGAGCATTTATTGTTTCGCGTCTACTTCGAACTAAACAATCACGTCTTTTTAAATAAAATTATACACATAATATTACTCGGTACACTGTGGTGACAGAAGCATTCGATGCTAATCCACTAACAATACCGGTAAAATCTATTAAGTTATGTATTTAAACAAGCAGAAAGACATCGTTTTTCTAATATTAATATCGGTAGTTGAGACGCAGTTATGGATAGTACAATGATTGACTGTCTTTGTTTCGCGAATTTAAATACTATCATAAAAATGCTTAGCATCTTGAATGGACGTCATTCCTGTTTGAAATAAGTTTAGGTTTCCAACAGCGTAGAAATGAATCTCTTTGCTGTGAAACATCAATCGTTTGTTATACTCGAGACAGGCAACTATACGCCTTAAACAAAAAAGTTTAAAGTTGAAGATTTAACAAAGGAGAGGACAGCAACACGACTGCCGGAATTATTTATGACCAGTGCACATAACTTTAGATGAGCGTGTTTACAGTTTTGGACCATGTTTACTGCTCGTTTCGATTTCGTTAAAAATCCCCCGCGTTCACGCTTAATTTCACCAGTTTATTTATAAAAAAAAATTTAGTAAATGTTTATGCACCGGTTATTTACGTTCGTATTCACGTCAGTTAAAAATACATCAAAGTGTATGTTTATACCTGGTGTTGGATGCTCGAGCGGCGGCTGGTGCTTCTGATGCCGGAATCTTTTCTACTGTTTACTGAAGGGCATAGGCTGATGATGTCATCCTGCGGCCGAAGGGGGTTCGGTGATGGGAGCGGCAGGTTCAAGCGTCGGTCCTTGGGCCGAATCAGTTCGCCTTGTGTGGCCAGAGTCGAACTACGCGCTCGGCTTACGGGCACCTTAATGTTATCACGTTATTACTTTCACTGGTCATCTAAACATTTTCTTCAAATCTATACTATCTATACTAATATTATAAAGCTGGGTGCGTTTGTATGTTTGGTTGGTTAAACGCGCTAATCTCAGGAACTACTGGTCCGATTTGAAAAATTCTTTCAGTGGTAGATAGATCATTTATCGAGAGAGGCTATATATCATCCTGCTAAGACTAATAGGAGCGGAGCACCAATGAAGAACGATTCGAAATCGGATTTTTTTCCTTTTGAGAGCTTCCGCTGCGTGGTCAGCGTTAGCCCAAAGTAGCTAACTATTCCACGCGGACGAAGTCGCGGGCAGAAGCTTGTGTTAAGATACGAGTCGTTGCATTTCAAAATAAGTTAAATCCAATTTTAGCCTTTGCTAATGTTTTTCGTTATTTTTCAAGATCTTCAAATTGTACACATATGTCAAATATGAAGATCATAAAAAAAAACAAAAAAACTTATGGACGACGAAATTTGAACTTAATTCTCGGTGTATAGAAACTGGAATATTAAAAAAATGAAACATGTTAGACGTACGATTAAAATTAGTTTTAGCTAATTTTTAAATGTAACGACACATATAGATATTATTATCTGTATTGCACAAATATTGTAGACCGTGAAGTACGAGGAATAGAGAACTAAAGAAAAAACTTTATCCAATAATCTTTTTCTTGATAAGACTATATAGCGCGTCAATATGTACTAAACAAAAATAAATAATAAAGAAAAATAATACAGAATAATAATAATAAAGAATTAAAAAAAATTGTGTGTACAGGTGTACTTACCGTTTTGCCCCTGCTTATTATAAATAAATAAACAATAGCACTAACAACAAAAGCAATAACATTGCTTTATTTTCATCACATACAAAGTATAAGCATACTTTGAGTTACGTCGTTTCGACTTGAGTCGTTTCAAATTACGTCAAACAATACTTTGTTATAATACATCAAACAAACATAACTTGTTCCGATTTTCATCTGCACGATTTTGAATTAATACGTTTTTATACCGGAGTGAGACTTAATTTACTTAATTTCTCATATTTCTGTCTATGTAATAACCACCAAATAAAAATTATATTACGCCAATAAATCCAAAAAAATATTATTAAGCCTAAATATTATCAACATTTAAAAACAAACTTGTTTAATAAAACATAGTCCTTTAGTCATAAACGCATTTTTATTTCAAATTGAACGTGATTTTTTCTACAATCTACCTAAACCCTAACTAACTAACCTCACCCGCCAGTTTTGGAGGAAAATTTGTAGAAAAAAGACTCGAGTTTACATATGATTCAATTAACGTCACGTATTTCTAAAACCTAACGCAAGTAATTAAAATTTAATGGGTAAAGATATAATTTAAAATTTTCACAAGACACCTCAATACAGTGTGCAAATGTAACATCATATATTTTTTTAAACCTAGTAGCGTTTAATTTCCTTTACATATTGGGTATATTAAAATACGTCCTAAAATACTCATTTCATCACGCAAACAAAAAGGTATTTTTATCTACATTTGAACATGCTGTTTATTCCTATAAAAATCAGTGTGTTAGACACTATTCGCGTTAAGACGACTTACGCAACCGATAATATTTATTACAATCCCCCGGAGTCAAGGGCAAGATCAGATCATAAAATTGTATTTTTGTTAACTAAACATTATATCAGGCCGGCACAGTCAAGCGTAGTATAAACGTTGCGTGCAGACGACGTAATCACATAATATTTAACATTAACTTCATAATTAACGAATATATATTATTAATTTATTAGAATAATAGAAATCAGCGAATTAAAGCCAACTCCACACGTTAAGATGATATGACAATACAAAAAATCATTCTTTAATATTATATACTTATATCATTATCATTACATAGTATAAAACAAAGTCCCCTATCGTGTCTGTCTGTCTGTCTGTTCGCGATAAACTCAAAAACTACTGAACGGATCTTTATGCGGTTTTCACCACTGGATAAAGTGATTCACGAGGAACGTTTTAGTATATAATTTGTCCCGGATTTTTTTATAATCAGAGCGGGACAACGTCTGCCGTGCCCGCTAGTATACTTATAATCTTCAATTATAATTCTGATTTATATATTTTTTAACTTAAGCCCGGCTATTTTTTGTGACTATTATATTATCTGCTGTTATGCGACTATAGTACTTATATTAGATGTATATTAAATCCAATTTCAATATAAAAATTCAAATTCTCTCATGCTGAAACTATTTGAACAATGATCAAAGATTTTCTCAGAGTTTTATAGCCGACAAAAATACTATGCCCTCTAATGTAGATCATACAAATTTATAATTTAATGTAGTGAAGACAGACTGCCGATAAGCAGACAACACATAATTCCTCTATACTGTTTTTAAATACTTTGGTATTACGTTCATTTAAACTTAAGCATATTGCTGGACACAAACTGTTGTTTAATTATATATTTATCTCTTTAATTATCTATTAATAACTCTACAATTAAGCATACCCTCAACTGTCATTCACCTTGAATAACTATTTATGCTAAATATAGATAATCTTAAATATTTACTCTTATATTTACTCTGCAAATTGTATATCATTTTGCATATTTTGATTTCTATGTAGGTATTGCTTTTTATTTACTGCTAGCTAACCCGTGCCCACTTCGCTGGGCGGTAAACATTTATAAAAAAACTACTTTTGGTGACTTTAATATAAAAGTTATTTTCGTTCGACCGTATTTTCTCCGACTTACTTTACAAATCCGATTACCACAAAACAGTCTTCTCATTTTTCGGGTTAATATATAGCCTATGACACTGACAAACAACTCGGTTTTCTATTGGTAACAGAATTTTCAAGTTAGTTTAGTACTTGCCGAGATTACCCCCTACAACCACACAAACTCACAAACTTTACCTCTTTATATTATAATATTATTAGTATAGAAGTATACATAGATTGGAGTTTTTAGGGTTGCTGTTCGTATTTTTCCATTTGTGCTATTATACTTTTTCCCTATAAATTACGAACATCCATCAACAATAGTTATTTTAATGTCCTGATATCTTTGTTGCTTGATAGTTGCTTGTCGTGTTTTCCACATGTATAGATAAAAAAAAATGTACACACTAAAATAACAATTCAAAGAATTAGTATGCTTAAGAACATTAGCCTCAAGAATTCCGAATCCGATTTAAAATATTATTACCCGGTGAACTAAAGAACGTTTTAAGCTGTACAACTTCACCAAAGACGCTAAGAAAAGGAGCAGAAATAATAACATGACATTAAAAACAACATCATTCTTCTAGAAACTACTATTACAAATGTGATAAACTTTTCCACATGCATAGATAAAAAAAAAATGTACACACTAAAATAACAATTCCAAGAGTTAAAGAGAGTATGCTTAAGAACATCAACCTCAAGAATTCCCAATCCGATTAAAAATATTATTACCCGTTTAACTAAAGAACGTTTTAAGCTGTACGACTTCACAAAAGACGCTAAGAAAAGGAGCAGAAATAATAACATGACATTAAAAACAACATCATTCTTCTAGAAACTACTATTACAAATGTGATAAACAATTTACCTCTATTGTATTCTGACGACCATACTGCGACCGGTAACTGCTGCTTCTCGCAAACGGAGACATGTTACTTCTCGACTGGCTCAAATAAGACCTAATATCTATAATTTCTTTGTCCGCCGACGCCGAAACGTTGCTTTGCGGTATGAGCAATTTGCTTGTACTCTGCAAAATTCTCTTATTGTCTTGAGATTCTATCACAATTGGCACTTGCTGGTAACCGTTATTCGATGGAACCGTTGCTACCCCATCGCCCCGTTCGAGGAAGTTGATTGTCTTCTCATTTAATTCTTGCTTTTTAATTTCTGTCAACGGTGTATCGGAATGCTTTCTCAGAAATCTGGGTACCTTCCAGTTCTTCAACTTATTTGTATATTTCCCGTAGCTGCCTGAAAGAGTTATAAAACAACTTGTAATTATTTTTAAAATGAGATAGTATTAGTCTTGCACCGTAACCTAGTCTTTAAAACAGATGAAACACTGATGTATATATTTTGATAAAATTAAACTTAAAGCTAAAACTATATTTAACATTTATGTGTAAGTAATCGTGGTTAAAATTAAAATATATCTATATTTTTTTTTTATGACAACTTGTAATTATTTTTAATATGAGATAATATTGAATGGGAATAAATATTATTTAATGGGTCGGCTCGTCCGGGGTAGTACCACCCTCTCATAGAAAACCGACGTGAGGTAGCAGTGCTCGCATTGTTGCGTTTCGTTAAGTCAGTGAGAGCGCCGGAGGCCCACCTCCCCTCCCCTCCCCTCTCCTCCTCTCCCTCTGCCTCCCCTAATACCTTCCCTCCAAAGGGTGGCAACGCACTCGCGACTCCTCTGGTGTTGTTAGTGTCCATGGACGGTGGTGATCACTTAACATCAGGTGACCCACCAGTTCGTTTGCCACTTATGACATAAAAAAAAGTATTAGTCTTGCACCGAAACCTAGTCTTTAAAACAGATTAAATAATGATGGTGCTGTGTATATTTTGATAAAATTAAACTTAAAGCTAAAACTATATTTAAGATTTATGTGTAAGTAATCATGGTTAAAATTAAAATATATCTATATAAATTTTTTTATCAATTTTGTTACTTTCGCACAAAGATATTTTGGAATCAGCAATATAAAGGAAGAAAGGGTATGATCGCCAATTTCATACGAGTCACTTCTCTTTCCTTTGACGAGTTGCATGAGCATTCTATAAAAGTCACCAATATTTGTCAGTCATGATTTAGATGCAAGCCAAAGAGACGTTGTAATTTCAAAATTCCATTAAATGCCTTGAGATTAACGATCACATGCTGATATATAATTTATTGAAAAACAATTAACATTGAAACAGCGAAGATGCAAAATGCTTATGTTGTAAATTAAATATACCTAAAATGGGTTCCCGAGAAACTCGTTAGGGTTTCGACAATCGATTATATTAGTCACTAAATCGTTGGATTACTTTAACAAACAAACAAACAAAACAAAAAGTATTTATTTAACAAATTGGATTACTTTAGATAGTAAATAATTGTGTCGCAAAAAGAAATATCATTTTGGAATATCTCTATGTTTTAGTTTTCATTCAAATAGTACTGTCCTTTATTTGCGAACATGTATTTAGGGTTCCATTGTATAATCAGGATTGATTCACTGTTCCGTAGTTTTATAAATTTAAGAACCATCCGATTAAGACCGACCGCCAAGTTACAGTCTTAATAAGTAGATCCGTTACTTATTGGGTGTTGTGGTATTCTTAATAAATAATTTGTGGAGCTTATTATAATTTTTGGTTTTTATCTTAATAGAGTGTTTCGAAGACAATATAATGTCGATGCGGCTTTAATTTTTTTTTTTATCAAAGAAAACATTTAATGACACTATCACTACAATCTAAGACAGATACAGTGTATACTCTTTATAACGTCGTTGGTTGTAACGAAACACTTTCTATAACGTAAAAATTAGTTCAATTTGGCTGGTTTATCACAAAACCATTTATTTGTTCTATTCACTCGGTACACCGGATACCCTTTACTACAAAAAAAAATGCTCGATCCCTTGAAATTCGTCATAAAGAATTTACACTGTATATCTTCTAAGAGTAGTAAAAGAAATTTTATACACGTAAACAGGTTAGTATGTATTTAACTTTATTACTGTCACTTAAAAGTTTAATATTTATTCTATAACGTAAAAATGAGTTCAATTTGGCTGGTTTATCACAAAACCATTTATTTATTCTATGCACTCGGTACACCGGATACCCTTTACTACGAAAAAAGAAAATGCTCGATCCCTTGAAATAAAGAAATACACTGATAAAGAATTTACACTGTATATCTTCTAAGAGTAGTAAAAGAAATTTTATACACGTAAACAGGTTAGTATGTATTTAACTTTATTACTGTCACTTAAAAGTTTAATATTTATATTTATCGGTTTTTGCTGTTACAGCGACGATAAATGTTTGGACGACACGTGTGGCATACACGAACAGGTTCACGTTTTGTCACATTTTTCCAAATTGGCATACACTTATTAACATTTCATTAATCACTACTAAATCTATATTTATGATACAAAAGTCGTTAAAGTATATGCGTTTTTTATATATTTATAGAAATGACATAATAAAACAAAATCATTAATTCATTATTAATAACTATCTCAATAAATTTTTAGTAAATGTAACTAGACTTTTTTGCGACACCTTAGTACAAGAGCCAGCAACGTTGGAAGAACGAGAATTTTAGAAAAGCTTGTTTTTTAATATGAAGATATATTATGCCCTTCCAAACAGGACTCAGGATACCTGGTAGCCGGTTAACGTTGTTTCTTACGGTTAACACTCTACAAATAATGTCTTCGTCGTATACATATATTATACTAACAACATCGTCCGTGCGAAATAGCGATATATAGAAAATTAATAACAATAAAATAGACCTAACGACTCCTAGTGGAGAGTATTGTAAATAAATAAAAATCAACTGCCGAATGTATCTAGGCCCATAAATTCTAGAACGGGTGCATCTATTTGGGTAATTCTTTTTTTTGACATGATAACGTCTTGTAAATCGATGAACGCCGACTGCCCGCACGAAAAAGCATGACTCAATATCACGTTCCGCCTGAGCCGAGCGTGCAAGCACAAGCGATAGAAAGGCGCAATCGGCCTAAGCATTCGGCTTAGGACGCATCTATCTATACTAGTGGGCGCCCAGTTGTCGACATTCGACCATAGTTCATTGATTATTTTAAGTTTGAATTTTATTAGGGTTAATATCATTGTTGAATGTAGAATGAAAAAGGGTAATTGGAACGTAAGAGTAAAATAATACATACAGTCGAGCATAGCAACCTCCTTCACAACCTTTTTTGAAGTCATTTATTGACAGATGTCAAAATGTCTTTTTTATTTATATGTTGTGTAAAATTGAACCATTAGTGTGAGTAATGCATATTTTAATTAATTTAATGTACTTCTAATGCATTTTATATAAAATAAATAGCTTTCTGCACTTCTCCTACATATAAACTTTAACTATGCCAAATTTCACGTTCATCCTATCGCGCAATTCCGTTAAAAAGGGATACAAAGTTTAGGCTTCACGTATTAATATATAGATATAGAATAATTCAATCCAATTCATAAAAGTATGCTATTTTTCATCAATGTTTTCTTATTACGTTATCACGTAAAATTATCGTCGGTAAACCGACTTTACATACAACAATTTTTTTATTGTTGCCTTTGTGTTCGTCTGGACAAGATTTATATGAAGGAAAATGAACGCAAAATCGTTTGAAAGAGTAAAAATTACCCATATAAAAAGATAGCGAACAAATGAACCAGAAGGCAATAGGGACACCTTCAAAAACATTGACAAAAATTTTGAGGTTCAGTTGTTCAGTTGCCGATTTGTTTGTTTTGTAAAGCGAAAATGTTAAAAAGCCGAGACAAACAGTTAGTAAATAATAATCATTACAAAAGGTGTTTAACACGTATTAAACACTCATGAACCATATATGGATGTACTATATATAAATGTAAATTGTTAATTGACAATGTCGAATTTTCCCTTTATTCGCAAGTTCCTCCAACAACAAAAATATCATGTGTCCTGCATATATCATTAACGTCAATGTTTGTCGAAGCATCAAAACCTAGCAAACGACTTAGCTGAAATCGTATATTCACTCACCGAGATTAGACATGTGTGATATCAGAATACTCTTATCTATTTATTTTCATTCTATCAACATATACATATAACATAAATAAAATACTATTGTCTGTTGGTTATCCGGACCAATCTTCGAAACGACTGAAGCTATTTCAACGAAACTTACTGGCACATAGAGGATTTATCAAAATATTAATAGAATATATAATTACGCTTTTCTATAATGGCTTAACAGCCAAGAAATCTATCGAAGGTAAGTTAAAATTGCAAAATGTCCAGGAGTGTTAAGTAATAATGACCAAATTACTATTGAATAATAAAAACTCACAATCTATCCAGTTAAAATACAGATTTCCATGAAACCATTTAAACTAGAACGAAGCCGTGTGCAGCAACTAGATTCCACTATAGACCAGCCGTCGCCCGTCACTTTGTCTGCGTTTGTATCTATAAATCACTAATGTATGGTGTATGTAACTCCTAACGGTTTATCCAGCGTACGTCGAGATGCTGCCAGATGGCAAGATTTTTACCAACTTACTTGACATCTATCGTTTTTCTTTCTATCAAATCAAAATATCCTTTATTCAATTTAGGCCCTGAGAAGATGCTTATGAACGTCAAAGCTACCACCGGTTCGAAAAACAGCCCAGTCATCGAGAAGAACCGGCAAGAATCTCGATCTGGTTTATCTTTTCAGGAACATAAATATTTACATTCGTTATTAGTGGACGCTTAGGGAGGGGCGTCATTTCCTGACGTCACAATCGTTCACATATTGTTCCACCCTATAATAGACTTTAGATTTTAAGACCAGCTTGACATGGTTCTTGAACTCAGTATCAGGCAAATCGGTGATGTGTTTTGAGGCTTTCTTATAAAACCTAACATTATTACCTAAAAAACTGTTTTTGGACTTGGGAATGATCAATTTGTTGCTGTTTCTAGTATTTACATTATGCTGGTCTTTTACTAGATCCAGCATATCTAAGTTTTTGCGGACATACATTAAATTATCAAGAATATATTGGGAGGGCAGAGTTAAGATACGGAATTACTGAAACTTTAGTCTTTCATGATTCGCGACGCCTCATATTATAAATTGCTGTTATTTTGGCCAATATTTGGTTTTAAATTAACATCCGTATAGCTTACAGCATATACACTATTCTTATGTATAAGCTATACTACTGTAAAGTTTCATACAAATAACTCATAATTAGCGCCCAGTTTCACTAATATAATGCGAACAACGAATAAAATTTAAATTTATGAAAATCAACTCAATTAATATACACGTGTAGTGATTTGTCAAATATGATTCAGGTTTTTAATTAAAACAGTAACGCATGTTACCATAACTATACAAATATACCGAAATATGTGTATTATATGGTATGTAGGTTAGGTTAGTCGCTTACAGTATTAAAAGAGATGGTAGTTCATGTCACATTTAAGATTTAAAATAATAATATCAAAACAAATACTAATAAACAACAAAGAGAATATAGGTTAAAGTTTGTTCTAAGACTTTCAAAAGTATAAACAAAATTAATAAGCCTAGGGGAAATTACCGGTGCCAAAAAGTGTAAGAGGCGACCCGGAGTTCGATTCGGATTCGGAGTTCGGACCTTCGATAATAAAACGAACAATAAACCCTTTTGTCTTGTTCAAGCTGTTCCCACGTTCACTTTCATGTGAAAGTGAAGTCACCCGACGGTCATTGACACTGTGCGTTAACATAGACGCGTAGACGATTGCGTATAATTTTTGTATTTTTCTTAATAATTAGGTAAAATATTAAGCACCTATTTTTATACTGATTTAGAACAAGAACCGAGTGCAGAGTATCCTCCATAAATATTGCTACTGTCTAAGCTTTCAACCTGTATATATTATATTATTAACTAACTTTATTACGTGTTATTTTAAATTTGTAATACCTGGCAAAATATTAATTGAAATAATATACTACACAGATAATAATAATATACAGAGCTATCCACGAGGGAACTCATACGGTTACTTGGATAAGGATAATTATTTCATTGGACAAAATAGCTTCACAAATGATCCATTTTTTTAAAATTAATATATTATAGACTAGCTGTGCCCGCGTCTTCGTCCACGTAGAACATGATAAACAAAACAATGACTAATAAAGTTATCTGAACGTATTTCGTCCATTAGCTTATCTACTTTTCTCTCATACTTAAGTCGCGGCGCCATTAAAATTACAATAACTTTGATAGAGTGGGTCGATTTTAATGAGACAAAGACTAAGTTACTTCCGAGGATATGATTTATAATTTTCTTATATGAGGTTTTATTGGGAACGCAGTATTTTAGTAGTGGTGCGTTTTCATACAAACAGACAGACAGACAGACAGACATTTCTAAAAATGATTGAAATGTATTCTATTACTTATTCCTAGACACGTGCAATAATTTTTTTCACGATAATCGAATATGTACAGACACGTTACCTTTACATTCTTAATTTGTATAGATAGACATGGTTACTGTGAATTTTCTTTAGGAGATCGACGTATATTTTACAATCCAGAACTTTTCTGAAGACGTTTTTAAGATTACGAAGATTTAGTACATTATTTTGACGTATCCCATAACGTTTAGCCAACTTTAGCAATGTAAAGCAAATGCGAATTATTTTTACGGATGCATATACATCGATTCTACGTACAATAAGTGTAATTAATATACCTAGTCTTGACATAATTACTGAAACAAAGAAAAAAAATTTCTATTGCAAATAACATTTATTACTTTTACAGTGTGTTAGTTTAATACATAAATATAAAACAATTCATTACATATTACAAAACAAAGTCCTTTGCCACGTCTGTCTGTCTGCCTGTACGCGATAAACTCAAAAACTACTCAACGGTTTTCCATGCGGTTTTCACCAGTAGATAAAGTGATTCACGAGGAAGGTTTAGGTATATAATTTGTCTAGTTTTTTTTTATTATCAGGACGGGTCAACGTCCGCCGGGCGCGCTAATTATGTATAAATATTCCGAGACAAATTCTCGAAAGTATAATGAAAACAGAACCAAAATCTGTTAAGTACTTTAGAAGAAATAAAGCAACAAACAGAAAGACTCAGATAGCGACGGTATATTATAAGAGTTTTTGTTGGTACGTTACAGAAGTTAATTGTATGAAATACACAATATATTCACGTATCTTTCTAATAATAACCACACAATTCATAGACACGTCATGCAATCACTAAATACATTAGATCACACGTGTACATATTATACATACGTATAAGGTAACTCTGACTGCTCCAGTTACTATTTAGAACAATTATTTTGTCTAAATTTATACCAATATTATAAAGGATTTGTTTGTTTGGTTGAACGCGCCAACCTCAGGAACGACTGATCCAAATTGAAAAAATATTTCAGTGTTATATATCTAATCGAGGAAGGCTATAAGTATAGACTATACATCATCACGCTAAGACCAATAGGAGCGGAGCACTAATAAAGAATGATCCAAAGTGTTCTTTTTAGGATTCCGCTGCGTGTTAGCGATTGCCCAAAGTAACTATTCCACGCGGACAGATGCTAATAGAAGTTATATACAATTAACAATTAACACAAAGAAAACGAGTTGTATTTAAAACTCATACAAGTGTCAACCACTTCCGACGATTCATAAGCAGAGTGCAAAACTAATAATACCTTATATTTATTATTTACTCATCACCGTATCATATTTATGTAAATACTAGCTGACAGCCGTCGGCTTCGATGTGCATAAATAAACATTTAATTTTAAAAAAAATGACAAAGGATCAATGGAATCCCAAAAATAAGTAGCATAGAACCATCTACGAAAATTTCCGCATCGAATAGTCATAGTCTTATGCCGATAAGTGCAGTAGTTTTGATTTGAATGAACCTTAAAGAAACTATCATGTACTAGCTGTGGCCGCGACTCCGTCCGCGTGGAAACTAATGTAAAAAAATCATCTCAATATATTACGTCCATTTACTTATCCAATTTTCTCCCGTAATTGAGTCGCGTCGTTATTAAAATTACAATAACTTTGTTTGGAATGAACCGATTTTAATTAAACCAAGAGTAAATGTTACTCGAGAATACGCTTTATGATTCTATTGTGGTTTTATCGTGAACGCAGTACTTTAGCAACAATGCGTGTTCAAACAAACAGACAGATAGACATTTCTAAAAATTGAGATTGAGATGTATTTTATTACTTATTCTAAGACAATGGCAATTTTTTTTAAATGTAAAAAGTCCAGACGAGTTACATTATTATTATATCTATAGATAACTTACACATATGTACTCATATCATGGGAGCATTCGGATAAACATATTTGCATATTCATTAATTGTATTTATTAACCGATAGCAAATGAATTTCACGTTTCCTTTCTTAAGACCGACAAAGAGGCGGTACCTAGTTGTAGACTAGTGTTAGCTTTACTAGAATAAAAGAATAACTCCTCCATAAAAAGCCTACGCGAATCTGTACTATTAAGATCATATGGTAGAATATCATCCCAGAATAAAAATGCACCGGAAATAAATGTTAGCACAACGGATCCACCCGAGACGCCATCTGCAAATTTGTAGACTTGCCATGTAAACATTCCGTTACGAGTTATAACAATTTTAATAGTTCAGTTATATTTATTAAATATAGTTTATTAAGACTTGTGTATACTTGGGAAATATCCAGAAACCTATTATTGGAAATATCGACGACTAACTCGTGCTCGCTATTTCGTTCTCGAAAAAATGGTTTTGTTTTTTTTTATTTGCTCTTGCGGGTTTTATCGGATTCGGATGTTATTTCCTCAATACTAAATCCCATAAACCTACTAGCGATTTTTATTACCTCTAAATTTAACTATTAGTGTTTTTTTATATTACTGCTTAACTTATTTAAAGAAACGTAATAGTATGTAACTGAAATAAAATTCTGGAGTTTTTTACTCTCAGTAGCAATCTAATCAATTGAGTCGTTTCGCAGTCCACGGAAACAACTGACACTTTAATAGAGAAAGAAAATATATTTACTATAGAATATACACGGACAATACAATATTAAAAAATAGAGTTACAAACGCATGTATAACATAAAATAAATAAAAGAACTTAAACGTTAGAAAATGTTAAAATTATGCCATGGTATTGCTATAATAGCGCACAATTCAGCGTATGCTGGCTGCCACCTATGCAAATGACCTCAGCGCTTTCAATTGTGGCCGAGTGGATTTAAACACTATAATAATAAGATGTTATATGTATAGTATGTAAGTAGATATATATAATAAACAAAATAATAAATGTGTAGGAAATATGAATTGCAGAATATATAATAAAATAATTAAAAAAGTAATTGGATCATATCACCGAGACGTCTAAATTATAGTTTCGAATGACGCCTGTGATACAAGTAAAAACATTCTTAATTTATTTTTGAATGTAATTAAACTAGTCGCAGATCTTATTAGCGGTGATATATAGTAGTATTTCTATAATAATATTTTTTAAATCTTTTATTAACTGCTAATGACTGAGTAGTAGCGATTAGGGACACCTCGTCGATCGTCCTAAGTTCGCAACCTATAAAAGTCTCGAGTTGATAACTATTTTAATAATGAACAATTCGTAATTAAATCCTGGTGGCATGTAGGGAGGGAAAGGGAATTTTCTAAATACTGTCTCATTGACTAAATGTATCAAGTTGACCAATCGCCAATTAGGCGTGTTCCGACTACAACCTTTAATAGCCAGTATTCTTTCTAGGCTTAGTATATTACCATTTTCATTGTCATTTAATATCAAATGAGAATATTATTTAATGGACGAACGAACAGCCCTACTTACAATTGTCAGCTACTCTCGTGGGTAATTATAAATAAATTATAACATTATATTAACTTACGTATTCTCATTAAAACTAAATCTAGACCAATTCGATTTAGCCGTGAGGGATATCGGGAGAAGCCGCGGAGCTACTTCATTACAAGTATTTTTAATAACGTCTGTACATCATCACGTATTAGAAATTGTTTCACAGTATTTTAACGCAAAAATATAGCAATTTTAAACGAAACAAAGTGTAGGCCATTACTTAAAAACCGTTTTTGACAGCCATTAAATTACATTTAAGACTTTCAATTTTAATTCTGATTTTTTCAGTCAAATACACAACATAAACAAATTTGTTATCACTAATTTAGTCCCTCAAAATCAATATGATAACCTATGATCTATACATCGATAAATATAAAAATAGACCATAATATATTTAAGATTGATAAACTATGAAACGGTCTGTCGATGAAAATTGGCATACGTGGTCTTTCGTGGAGAAGGTTTTTGTGCTATAAATTTTACTATAACCCATTAGGAGGCGCTAATTAATTATTTTAATATTATGTATAACACGGGCGAAGTCGCACTAGAATCCTAGTATATTATAAAAGCAGACAATACGGGTTTACTTAAATTATTAACTTAGATGACATGTCTAAGTGTATCAACAAATCCAATAGCCTTAAAGTAGACAAGCATATCAACAATAAACTCAAAATATTTACGTAAGAAATTATAACCTTTGCATGCGGTGTTCCATTCTTTTTTTCACCAAAATATCACGTAACATCATAATCTCACGTATACGTCTGTTAGTAGTCGACAATTCAATCCACCATTCACATCGTTTAAGTCAACGAATAAAATTCGATAATTTTGATGATTAAGGTAATCGTACCGAATATCCTATTGATTATTTGATATATTCATTGTATCTTGTTATATGTATACACACCGATATATGTCCTACAATAATCTTGAGTTGTCGATGAAGGAACACATCGTAATCAAACCATGGTGGCATGATATCCAATTACCGTCTGGTTGACTATAAGTTTCAAGTTGAAAACCTGTCGCTAACCTACAGGTGTGTTCCGACAACAAAATTTGAGAGCCAATATCCTTTCTAGACTTGCATGTTACCACCTTAGGCAAGATTGTAACATCAGATGCGAATTAACAAATGCGAAAAAAACAATAATATTTTAACGTACGCGTTCTCGTTACATCTAAATCTACATCAATTATTGTACGTACTATAACCAAATTAAGTAGAAGATTGAAGACCGAACCTAAGTTATTGGACATCATAATATTATATGCCAAAATATGGAAATGTATGTGAGCTACTTACCTACAGAAGTGGGGCTCTTTGAAGAACTGTCCGTTTCCGTGAAACCCTTCTCTCTCTTCTCATCTAATTCTACATCCGAATCCAATATGCTCGGGAGTGAACTAGCTTTATTGCGATAATGGAATGCGTTTGGAGAAAGGAAATTGTTCGAATCTGGTTTACGAGCGGTGAGCTTGCCTTCTTCTCTTTGGGTATGCGATTTCGGTGAATGATTAAAGGATAGGATAGACTGAGGAGACGCTGCGGGAGATATAATAAGACGTAAATTCACAGGATTGGAGGGAGTTAGAGATTGTTCACGGTAATAGGGAGAATAAAGCTGACGGCCTTCAATAAAATATGTTTTATGACCTGTAGAATGAAATACATAATTAATTTATTTCGTAAATCGATATTAAAATATAACGTCTTAGTAAACACTTACCGAATACTTCTTCACCTTCTTCTAACACGTATGAGCCACCAAGGAAACGACTAGTCGCCTCTGATATGTGCACGCGACCAGGTTTACCAGTAGACTCCATTTTATTAGCAAACGAAACATCATTACTCCATACGTCAAATTTAAACCTACGCGTACCAACTATACCACACAAAACAGTTCCGGTGTGAACCCCCACTCTCATATTAATCCCTTCACCACGCTCTCTGTCAAAATCTTGTATTGCATCTATCATACCTGTAATTAGCAATACATGAATCGAATGACTTAAATCATTACATAAAGTGATAGTCGAGCGAATACAATTTAAATAACTCACCCAATCCCATTTCGACGCAACATGTGGCGTGATCCGGCCTCGGCTCGGGGCACCCGGATACACAATAGTAACAATCACCTAATGTTGATATTTTTTCACACCCATGATTTTGACATAACTCATCAAATTTTTCAAACAGATCGTTTAATATATTGACTAATTCTTCAGCACCTTTGTTACTCGACATTCTTGTAAAACCAACTATATCAGCAAATAGAATGCTGACGTTATCCATACAACTCATATTGAACGGTCTAAACAAAGACTTAATATCTGAGGCACCAGGGTTAGAAGTTCTTGAGGAGATCGGATATTGCGCTTTAAGAGTTGTTTCAGGTTCAAGCACTTGCTCTTCCATTAACCAACTGGCAAGTTTCGGTGGCATTACAGAATGAATCATTTTCTCTTTCAACTGCTTCTCCATTTCAAGCTGTTGTCTCACGAGTAAGCTTTGCCCTACTTTCATAAACGTACCGCGCATTCTTACAAATGTCATTAAGTATATATGTACGCCTATTATGTGCACACATAGCTGAATTAATATTCGGACAAACATACCAGGGCACTGCCATTCTTGTTCGGATAGATGCAAAACAATGTTTAAAATCTCGAACACTATCGAGTATAAAATTCCAATAATAACACAGACAAATAGTGGTAACGGTGTTAACGTGTACACAATCAGCAGAATTTCAATGCACATAGTAAAATGCCCAGACTGACTTATGTCTGCAGCCTGTGACAAATCAGTATCTAGATGCGTCGTCAATGTCACCAATGATAAGCTGAGGGTACACAGGGCGAGTGCCATGATCAAGGATAGCTTGAAAGTGTATACTTTATAAATATTTGTAAACGTCACAAAGAGCATGACACAAGTTATCAAAAGGATCCCAGCAAACAGAGAACTTAAAAACGGCCATTTAACTGTCACGCCATTCAAACCAAGGACCACAAAGTAGACAAACCATGATATAGAAAATATCAAAATGTATAAAAGTGCAAATCTGAAATAGAAAAATTTAAATATAAATTTATAAACACATAATATCAGTCATCAAGCAATCTCCTAATTTGGTTGCAATAACAGACATGCAGAAATACATACTATTTATTACAAATGGATTACATCACAAACTCACCTAAATCTTAACCTTATCTGTCTAAAGGAACTACTTCTATATTGGCCTTCAAGTATTTTTGAATCAAATCTAGGATTCCACCATGTGCCTGTAGCCGCTCTCTCAAAGGCAATCGGTATTGTGAGTCCACAACAATTAGTGGTTGAATTGTTGCGGGCCAGATACGCTTGAACATGTGGTGCAAGTCGAATTTGAGCATCCTCCCCTTCAGAGCAATCAGGGTCATGCTTGGTATCAAATTGTTGTGACCCATCACCGCAGCTAACACATCCACTTGGTGCACTCATTGTGTCCTCATTATATGCTTTATATTACAATCCATTACCACGAAATCAAAATTTCACTCTATCCTTATATTGGTTCTGAATAACAACATAAAATGTATGTCATGGCATGAAAACTACAGAGTAAAATTAATTGTGTAGTAATCTAATCAATGCTGATGTTTAAATTCATATTTCATGTTTTGTTTGTAATACACCAATATTATCTATATAGATCTTTACTAAGGAGTTTTTAGTATTACATTAACAAAAAACTAATAAAATGTTTTTTATTTTAATGTGACAAAAAAATTACTGCCCTAATAGTAAGCACTCTGCAACCCTTTTTTAATACTTATATAACACTAGCCTCTGCCCGCGCTCCCAATAATAGTTACTTTGGGCTAACGCTAACATACATTGGAAGCTCTCAAGAGGAAAAAACCCTGACTCTGAAATATTCTTCATTGGTGTTCCACTCCTACTGGTCTTAGCGTGATGATATATAGCCAATTACAATAATAAAATTCAACCGCAGCTCCACCTACCGGGTCTAATTGTGAATCTAAACCATTCTCGGATCCACTGGAACACGCACATAAAATTTCATCAAAATCGGTCCGGCCATTTAGGTGTTCAGTGATTACACGGGTACAAAAAAAAACTATATATAAAGATGTGGTGCTATAAACTTTTATAACAAGAGCTCAAAAAGATAAATTTATCACAATTTAACTTTTTTTAACTAACAAGGCCTGTTGTCCTAATGGGCCTTTACAGCTTCACCACAATTAGAATTCATTCTGTCAAGTCGCTACTATCATGATGCATGTATCACATCAGAGAATCATTATGACAAGTTTATCATGATCTAAATGATGGTCACGACCCATTCAGGTACAGCTTCCATATTGTACATAGTGTACAGAGATCCAGGAATACAAAACTCCTTTGTGAATCAATATGGCAGGCGTTATATCTGACATATAGTGGTTACAATACTATGAGACAATTACACTGTCTTAAAAGGTCAAAAAATAAGTTGATTGATAAAAGCAATTTTCAGATTGCATAATTGGCAGGTTATTAGACATTGTCATACAATTAAATACTGCATATTACAGTAGGTACTTTATAATACAAACTATGTTATAATAAAAAGTAGCAAATGCTAATTTTTTAAAGTGGAAAAGTAAAATAACCTTTCAAAATATATGGAGATAAACATAGAAGTTTATTTTCGAGACATTCTAAATTAATGAGAGCAAATTTGAGAATTTTATTCCTAAAAACATTGCTGCATTTATTGTAAATCCAAATCAAATAATCTCCTGAAGAATTAAATACTCCTTGGTAATACAACAAAAAATATTGTTTCAATGTTTTTGGAAATTATTCACCAGAAGTGTGTATATTATTCATTGTAAATCCAAATCAAACATACTCCAAGAATTAAATACTACGTCATACAACAAAAAGTATTGTTTCAATGTTTTAGAAACGTCAAAATCCACAGAATTTTAATTAAAATTGAATAAATAATCATTATTAATTATCTTGAAATTCAGTAAACCATATTTTAATGATTTTGTGACTAAGCTTTGTTAACCTTTAATACTGATTACATTTATAATACCAAATACATAAAAATGTATGTTTTTACATAAATTAACATGTATCAGGCATATTACTACCAGTAGAGATAAGATCTAATTTTTCAAATAAAGAAGACAGATGATAATGCAATATTGTACCTAATCTTAGTTTTCTGAACAAGATTTTGGAATTTTATAATACTCTGTATGTTTTCGTTACTTCTATCAGAAGCACAGTTTAATTATAAAACATTTTATTATGGGAAAGAATAAAGATCTGAATATAAAAATAACTAAAATGAAACATTATTCCTAAGGCAAATAATGAGTTACAATATTAAATATACGGTATCTAGCAAATTCTATATTTAAACGGAATATAAAAATTTATGAATGTTTATCCGACATTATGGAAAATTATATAATTTATTGATTTTTTTTAAAGACTCAACAATTATCTTAAAACATAAAACTAAATATTTTGGTCGACACAACCAGCATTTATAAAAAACACATAACATGGCATCCTTTATAAAAATAGAGACAGAAAATTCTATACATGTTCTTTGTTTTTATATAAAATACATTTATTATAATTTATTCATATATGTAATTATAATCTTTACATATACAAATGCCAGTATCATCACTTTGATTTTTGAAATGTAAAATATTAAAATAAATACATACATAATTTATTTCAAAACAAATTAGTAAAAAAATGAGTGTAATGTATGATATATAAACATAATACGGATAAGTTGTTTACATCTTCATTGAATAGTAAAGAATATGTTGTGTTTAATTTTAATATTTTACAAATCCGCTTACCAAATCATACTTGACGTATATCAAGGTTAAAATAAATTTTCATGAATAAATACACACACCCAGTAACAATCTTGCATTTCTCGAGTAAAATAAGAATGAAATAAAAATTATTTAAACTTTAAACACTGCTTAGAACTGTGAAAAGCCACACAAGACTGTTTTTTCATAAGAACATCCATCATTCTATAATACATTATACAAAAGTTCACTTCAATAAAATCGACTAACTACGAATACAACTTCAAAAACAAAAAGTTTTTTGCTAACCATAAATTAATACAAAATTTAACTAGGTAAACATATTCGTTATAATAAACTGGAAAATATTCTTATTATTCTAGAAATTCTTATTTCACATAAGTACAATGATTTTGTTTTGCAGCATTTATAATCTTTATACTTTTTAGTCGATTAAATAAAGAGGCTACATTTTGGTTGCGGAACAAATAGTTACATTAGTAGTTGTTCATTTATGTATCTATAAATATTTATACACCTGTAATTTTAATTGCATTCATATTATTTTGTTAGGAAATAATGCATAATTTGTAAAACCTTTATTATATACTCACAAATAATCAAAGCTAAAACCTTACTACACTTCTTTCTTTCCATTTAATTACCGGCACCTACTACACTTGTTTGCAATGCTAAAAATCACCAAAAGACACGAAATGAATTAAAAAAAGATCTGAACGAAATTTGTTTTCTGATTAAATGAGCAAAGAGTTTTTGTCGGAATCATAGTTTGTCATGTAGAAATGTCATTCTAGTAATTTTTATTTTTTATATACATCATTTCCAAAAAGTCACCAATTTGTATAGGATACCCCAAAATACGGGGAATTTAAAGTCTATTAGGGATTTTGTGGATATTCGCAATTTGCGGGGATTCCGACTTTATTTTTTTCTAGTAGATTATTGCTGCCATTGTATAGTAGTAAGTAATGATATTACAAGTTTCTTGCTAACATCTCAATAAACTAACAACACCGTAGCCGTCTTATTAGAACTTTCCAGGTAGTTTTTGTGGCAAATCAGAATCCATGCTCCGTTGAATTATTTCCCATCCAATTCACTTGTACACAATAATCAAAACTATATTACGTAAAACACTAACAGTATTACAAAATATAGAGCCAAATAAGACAAATTTATGAATAAAATCTACTATACGACATTCCAAGATCCCACCAAAAACTCTCTTCTGGTCTTTTATTAGGAGTATGAGATAGTTCTTCTTACCTCTACCCTCCATAACTTTTATATCGAAGTGAAACTTCTTATGGCTTTGAAATTCTGATCGGGAACCTTTTTGTGTGACGAAAAGTAGTGGGGATAAACACTGTCGGATAGAGTGTTAAAAAACACTGGCTCTTGTCCGAACACAAGTTAAACAACACAAAATGATGAATAAATACATTAATTATAATAATATTAAAACATTACCAAATGAGTCCTCATGGTAATCGTTGGACCATTGAAATAAGCATGCCGCATAAACGCTCTGGCACTCTAACGCACCGTGTCATCTCTTTTTATAAAATGAATTATTTATAAATCAATATCTATTGCGGTAAACAGATTCAAGTCTTTTATTTTAAATTGATTTATAAATATTTTTATAATTCATTTTTTCTTTTGAAATTGTCGATTACTGAATTAAAGCCGAGCCGGCCCAATGGTTACAAAATAAGGTTTGGTAAACTGGTGGAACTGTATTCCATTGAAATAAATGATAGGTAGTTTCAATTCTATAATTTTTCATAAACGGTACAAAAACGTAACATCGTAAGAATTTTGTACTCCCAGAGCACATACCTTCACCTTACCAGTTCCAGATACGGGACTCATATTACCTTACATAATGTATAAAATATATTTATCTATAAGTAACAAATGAAAAACAATTAAATACCTATTTATATAAGATTGCATAATATCTACATTATTATAACTTTATATTTACAATAGAATTTCTGTTAGTGTTTTAATCGCGAAAGTAACTTGTGGCTATTACATTTTCATAATGAAGACTCTTAACCGATCACAAAGTTGTTACAAGGTAGTCCAGTAACATAACAAACAAAAACGAACATAGGCCATTTTTGTAGTAAATGTACTGGAAAGTAGCTTAGCATACTCTCAAGAAAACACTAGTAAAATTATATCTTAGATAATACTACCTGTTAAATTTATTTCTCAAATTAGTTTACTTATTTATTAAAAGAAAAACGTAATAGTGATACTTATTTATTTATTTTTAGAAATGACATTTGACCTACTTAAATGACAAAATATATGAAGTTATATTTATTTTATTGTTTTATATAAAATTAATATATGTTATTAATTATCACAAAACAACTATTCAAATTGAAAGGCACTCTTTGGTGTATATTTCTAGTTTGTTTTCGTTTATTTATTTTACATATTTTTTGATGTTCATCATAAACCATCCTCTTATTTAAGCCAGAAGGTCTGCTAAAACCATGTTTACAATTCTAACATAATAATATGTCCATTCTACTGAGTATCAATAAATTAACCTTATGTAAACATGAATAACCTGTAAAATTCACTATTCAATATCCTATACAATACCCTTACACATAACTAAAAAAATGAGTATTACACCAATTTATTGCAATTATTATTTTGTTGAAAGCGTTAAATAATTTATTATCAAATTAATAACATTTTACAATTAAAACAAATAGCTTACATTTACATACTTATGTACTATATAATAGCTTACTTTATACAAACTTTCACATATAACAACTTTACAATTGTGATTTGAAAATGTAAAATAACATTAAAGATATTTGTACCTATATGTGGATATATTACTATTCAGCACTTCGACAAGATATAAGCTTTTTGGTAACTACTCTAAGTATAATATCAAAATACACATGAAATACATTATATTATTAAATAACTTTTGTATAAACTTCTGAATATATCACAACAGTTTAATAAAATAGTTTTCTTAGCCTAAAGGAAGACAATTTAGTAAGACACTTGAATAGTTTGTTTTTGCCAAAAAAGCAAAATTGAGCATTATTGCTTATATTATTTCTTATGAAAGCTGCCCCTTAATGCAGTTTTGTTCAATTTTATTATACCTATTTATGTTGGCATACTGGCGGCTGAATTTGAATTTATTTTATTCCATATTAATCCTGTAATCCACTAAACCTTGTTAAGAGTCTCAAGCTGTGCACCAAGAGGTGTATTTCTAATTAAAGAAATTATTCAAAAAATTATGTAACAGGAAATATAAAGATTTGCTTTTTCCTTTTCTTGCAGTAGATTGTACATACAAAATACATATTTTTTTCAAAATTAAAAAAATAATTAATGACTTTTCATTACATGAATAAATATTTTTGTATGTTAATGATTTTTTTTTAATCAGGATGCTATATCTGGTTTACTATAAGTAATTTTGTATGTCTTTAATATTACATTTGTTAGACTACACCAAATTTCAATGTATAGGTTTTCTAAATTATCAATTACATTTCCATAATCTCAAACAAATATTTTTTACATAGTGTAGAGAATTACTCTTTACAGTAATCATGAGATTGTTTTTCATTATTTTATAATTATACTTTCTTTACAGTTTACTGAGTATTCTAATAATTTGCAGATTATTTTCATAAATAAAATTATCCTGTATTGTAGTGACCATCATTATATTGTTAACAATTAAAGCATGTGTGCTTTGTAAATAGTTGATTTGTAAAACTATTTATGATGTATTTCTGTAAAGTGAGACTTTCATCAATGTGTTGCATTTTTTAAATATTGTACACTACTCTGTGATCACTCATTGTACATTCCATCCAACAAAAAGTCCATTCTCTTGTAATGTCTATTCTTCCAAGCTTCTCTGCCTCTTTTGAAAGCCATGTATCCTAGTAACGCAAATACGGGTACTACTAATATTGTTATAACAACTGGTGTCACTAAACCGGGATGTTTAGTTGCCATTTTATAACTCTTAACATCTCTGTTCGGTGATGGAATTTGGTCACTGACAAGTGGGTCTGAAGAAGACTTTACAGATGGAATCATCGCTTGTTTATATGTATTTTTATTATTTTTATCCAAAGTTTCAAATGATAACAATAGTGGTTTCTTGTGTACCTCATTTGAACTAACAGATGTATTAATCTTTGTAAGATTATTTAGAATATTTTGAGAAGTGACATGAGCGATATTCGAGTTATTTCCATAAGAATTTATCTCTTTTTGTGCTTGTCCGGGTAAAATCTTGCCCTCATTCATTTCAGTAGGAACTGTACTTGTATTGCCATATATCATTTCGCCTACAGGATTTCCGACTCCTTTGCGAGCGTGTACTGGCTTCAATTTAGTTGTTACTAATTCTTTATCCACAGTTTCAAGGTCAATAAATTCACTGTCTTTCGGGAGGACCACAGTACGATTAAGTAATTGAGAACCTCCTTCACTTACCATTAAAGGTCCTACTTTTGTATTTGATATTTCCTTAGCAGTATTATTTGTTATTGTTGTTTTATTAAAAACATTCTCTACTTTCGTTAGCGTGATATTATTGCTACAGATAATAGGTATAAACAAAGTACAAAACACTAGAATCCACCGAATCATTTTATGAGCATTCAAATGTTTAATAGTTATTAAACGCAGTGATTCATAAAGGTAAAACGATTATTTTTAAATGATAAATTATAAAGTTGTATACGTGTAAGAAAACTTTGAAAAGTCCATATAAAACATGAAACTATCGTAATCGTGTTAAAACTTTATACAACGTACTCTGTCGCAGGGATGTACATAATAATCGATTATGGAAATAATGATGTAAATCGATTTAAATAAGGTAAAAATCGATTTTAGTACGCAAGTATAATATCAAAAATAATCAATCAATATGATTTTTGCGAAAAAAAACTTTTTTTTTCTATTATATAAAAATCTACATACTTTTCCTATTCCAATAATAAAACAAAGATATTCTTATTAACAATTTATCAGATAAACAATCAAATAAAATGATATGAATAAAAAAAGAATCAATTTAATACTAATAATCATAGCGAATATTCTTTTGAACTTTCAAGGAAAGGAATAAGGAAACCAAATACCATACAAATTTTCAATACCATTAAATATTTAATTATAATAAAAATTAAATTAGGAGCATCCCAACAAAATGACAACCTATTGTTTCAAAAAATAAAATATAAATCAAATATTAAAAAATGAGAGAAATGTCGAGTATTATTTTACATTTAAGCTTACGTTCAGTAGTGGACGGCGATGGGCTCATGTGATAATGATTTATCATTTGACTAGTTTTAAAATAAAATACTTAAAACGATAATTTAAAAACTAATCATCATCACATCAGCCTATTGCCGTCCACTACTGAACGTAGACCTAAATGTAAAATAATACTGGACAGTTCTGTAACTTTTCGAAGTGAAACTTCTAATGCGACGTCCAACAAGGTTGCGTTAAACGTTTAATGCTAAGGGGGAATAGAAAGAGACAGAGCAAAAGTGCATGCGTGAGACTCAAACGCATACGCGTAGTATACCTGTTACAGGGGTTAGTAACGAGTAGCGCGTCCAATATTCCTTGATGCAGTTTTTGCAAGAAATATTGAAAAATATAACTCAAACATTTCGTATCTTACTTAAGTTCTCATAATCCCATTGTAAATGTTATAGATTTGGATATTTCTCCACTCGAAAATGATAATTAAAAGATGTGATCAATTGTGAATTGTAAGCAATGTTAATAAAGTATGTCTTAAAGAAACAATATGATTTCACTAAAAATCAATTTCGGGGTAGAAATTTTCATTTTCACATTACGAAGTTTCACTTCTTTCGCGCGAAGGGGCTACACGCACTATTTTTTTTTTTGAGACAAATATCATTTTTTTGGGTTACTCATAATTTAATTTTTATTATAATAAAATATTTAATGGTATTGAAAATCTGTATCAATATTGGTATTTGGCTTCCTTATTCCTTACCTTGCAAGTTCAAAGGAATATTCCCTGTGATTTTTATTTTTAAATTGATTATTTTTTTATTCATATCATTTTATTTGAATGTTAATCTGATAAATTGTTAATATGAATATCTTAGTCTTATTATTGGAATATGAAAAGCATGTAGATTTTGTTACAATAGAAAAAAGTCGATTTTTATGCAAATAATGATTATTTGTATTTATTAAAATCGATTTTCGACAAATTAATTTAAATTTAAAAAGAAAAATCGATTTTTATTTAATCGATTATTTTCCATTAATGTCAAATCCCTACTCTGTGGTTAAAAACTACCATTTAGAGATGTTCACTCTATATGAAAGTTAAAAAAATATCGATAAATCAATCTAATTCGATATATCAAAGCACAGAGTAAGAGTTAAAAAATTCTTAATATTGAAAAATGAATTATTAACACTTTACGATTTACTGAAAATATAGTTTTTTTGTCTGATATATCGTTTAAAATTATTAAAAATTTTGAAATATTGAGTAAAAAATATTGATATATAAACAGTCGATACGTGAATTCTTATCGATGGTAAACACATCTTTACTGGAATATAAATAATAAAACCAATGTCAAACTTGTAAGATTTCTAAATTAGTATATTATCTATGCTATAAATCGACCACAGAGTACGAAAAGGAAATACTAATTTGCACTTTATCTAAAATTATTATTCATAATTATGAGGCATTTTAATTGCACTTGATTAAAAATCTCTATAAAGTTACGAAGATGAGGACTCGTAGCAATTCGGGTGTGCGTCTAGACTACTATCAGAGGGTTGTGCATAAGCTAATTTTAGACCACCAGCAGCCTGTGACTGGTTTATTTCCAGCTAGTCAACAAAACGATCATGCTTGGATTAGAGACAATCTCTACTGCATATTGGCGGTATGGGGACTCTCGATGGCTTTTAAAAAAATTGCAGATCAAGATGAAGATCGTGCAAAAACATATGAATTGGAACAGAGTTGTGTGAAGCTTATGAGAGGTATGTATATTATAAGTTACATTACCTCGGGTTGGCTTGAGGTCTGCCGTACTACTTCTTCGACTTGCTCTGAGTTTGAAATTGTGCTACCTTGAATCTAAAACGATTGTTCCAGCTTATATTATCTCTAAAAGGGTATTTAATTATTAAGTTAATCTCAAGTTTACTTTAAAATAACTTATATAGACATCTAGGAACAACCAAATACAGTAGGCTCACTAATCTGGTGCTACTAAAAATCAGAAGGTGTTAGAGTATTTGAATGTTCTGATTACTGGATTGTATAGAGTTTTTGAATGTTATACCTGTGCGCAAGTACAGAACGAAAGTATGGAGTGGTCTCTTCCTTTTTTTTTTTAAATGTCGTAAGTGGCAAACGAACAGCTGGGTCACCTGATGTGAAGTGATCACCACCGACCATGGGCACTAACAACACCAGAGTAGTCACAAGTGCGTTGCCACTCTTTGGGGGGAAGGATTAGGGGAGGGAGGGAGAGGAGAGGGGAGGGTATGTGGGCCTCCGGTGCTCTCACTGACCGAATGAAACTCAACAATGCAAGCACTGTTACATCGGTTTTCTATGAGAGGGTGGTACTACCCCGGACGTGCCGACCCATTCATGCTAAAACCAGTAATAGTTTGAACGTGGCTCTACCACCACTAAAAGTAATGGTGGTAAGGGTATGGTAAGTGAAGCATGAGCATAGAATGCTGTATTATTGGACATATCGGACTACTGAAGTGCCAAATTACTGAGAAAGTATTCTACTCGGTGTGTATTATCTAAACTTTAAACATCATCTTAAACATTTTATTTATTGTTTAATTAATTTGCATGCATCTTTTTTTCTTAATATATTAATATCTTTACAGGTCTTCTAATGGCTATGATGCAGCAGAAAGATAAGGTAGAAAAATTTAAAACCACACAACATTCACTGGATTCCCTTCATGCTAAATACTCATCTGCAACTGGGCGCACAGTTGTCAAGGATAATGAGTGGGGACACCTCCAAATAGATGCTATCTCCTTGTATCTCCTTATTCTTGCCCAGATGACAGCATCAGGTTTGCAAATAGTGTTCTCCCTGGATGAAGTAGCGTTTATTCAAAATTTAGTATTTTACATAGAATCGGCATATTGTACTCCTGATTATGGGATATGGGAAAGAGGTGATAAAACAAATCATGGTCTTCCTGAATTAAATGCCAGCTCTATTGGTATGGCCAAAGCAGCCCTCGAAGCCATGAATGAATTAGATCTCTTTGGAGCTCGAGGAGGTCCATCAAGTGTGATTCATGTTTTGGCTGATGAAGCTCAGAAATGCCAAGCTGTATTACAATCAATGTTACCAAGGGAATCAAATAGTAAAGAATTAGATTCCGGCTTACTTTCTATAATCAGTTATCCAGCATTTGCGGTTGATGACCCTCAATTGATAGCAAAAACAAGAGATGCAATTGTGACTAAATTGCAAGGAAAGTATGGATGTAAAAGATTTCTTAGAGATGGACACAAGACACCAAGAGAAGACCCAAACCGTTTATATTATGAGCCATGGGAACTACGAATGTTTGAGAACATTGAATGTGAATGGCCTTTATTTTTCTGTTATCTGATACTCGACTATTGTTTCCAAGGGGATAAAGTAAATGTTGCTGAGTATATGCAGAAATTAGAAAATGTAATGATAAGAAAAGATGGTGGAATTAAATTAGTTCCTGAGTTGTATTCAGTGCCAGCACACAAAGCTGATCTGGAGCAAAGTGAACCAGGGTCACAAGAGCGTGTTCCTCTTGGCAGATGTCCATTTATTTGGGCCCAATCTTTGTATATTCTTGGAAAACTTTTACAAGAGGTATATTTGATTTTTCTACATTTTATGAACATTATTTTTAATAATAGCTACAAAGTTTAGATACAATAATGTAGATAATAAAGGCCACAATGCACTTGTGACTCCCCTGGTGCTGCTAGTGTCTATGCATGGCGGTGATTACTTACCATCAGTTGACCCACCTGTTCGTATGCCCTCTATCATATAAAAAAAACCTAGATAATAATCTTTGATCTCCATCTGTAAAGTGTATATGTATAATTAAACCTCCTTGGACAATATTTTTAGGGATTTTTAGCTGTTGGCGAGTTGGATCCTCTGAACCGAAGATTATGTTCAGAAAAGAAGCCTGACGTAGTTGTGCAGATAGTAATACTTGCAGAAGATAATGAAATAAGAGACAAATTATTGGAGTATGATTTACATGTTCAGACTATCAGTGAAGTTGCTCCCATTGAGGTACAGCCTGCTAGGGTACTAAGTCACCTTTACACATACTTAGGTAAGTTTTTTGCTCCATTTAAGGAAACATAATACTATAATATATTCACATTATATTTGGACTTTTTGCTTGTTTTGTTGAATTATTATTGTGATTAATTCATTTATATAAAAAAAAAACCTAGATAATAGTCTATCTTTGATCTCCATTTGAAAAGTGTATATGTATAATTAAACCTCCTTGGACAATATTTTTAGGGATTTTTAGCTGTTGGCGAGTTGGATCCTCTGAACCGAAGATTATGTTCAGAAAAGAAGCCTGACGTAGTTGTGCAGATAGTAATACTTGCAGAAGATAATGAAATAAGAGACAAATTATTGGAGTATGATTTACATGTTCAGACTATCAGTGAAGTTGCTCCCATTGAGGTACAGCCTGCTAGGGTACTAAGTCACCTTTACACATACTTAGGTAAGTTTTTTGCTCCATTAAGGAAACATAATACTATAATATATTCACATTATATTTGGACTTTTTGCTTGTTTTGATGAATTATTATTGTGATTAATTCATTTATAATTTTTTTAGTGTAGATATTGATACATAAATAGTAAAAAAAGGCAGGTTTTATTACAGAAAACAACCTGATAAAACCTGCCTTATGTTATTAAAACATTATCAAAAGCTTTGGTGCTTTTGAAAATGCTCTTGTAAATTGAGTGACAATTTCTAATTTCCAATACATACATGGGAAAGACAAAAACAATAAAACATGTCAAATACAAGTGACAACATTGGTTTTTGTCACACATGGCATACTACAATATTGCTGTAGGGTACTGGTACAGGGTATATGCCCCTTGGTGGACTGTAGTTATGTAGATTGTGCTTTGAATTAAACCTGAAGCAATTAATTTATTGACGTCTAACAACTGCAGTCAGCTCCATGCATATGTTTTATGCAGTAATTATTTTTGGTTATTTTATTTTATGGTAATGAAAAACATTTTAAAATAATAAAATCTATTTCAAAGTATTACAGATAATTTCAATAGGTTATCAAATTTGTAATCATTTGCTTCTTGCTACAAAACATTACCAAAGTCAAGTCTAAATAAATTTCATTATTTTGTAATTTAATTCTATACAATATCTAGAAGTTTTGGAATGATGTTTTTAATGATGTAGTTTAGTATTTCTAATATATGAAAGCATTTAAGAATTATGGAAAATATATTGTTTTTTAATATTTTAAATTGTTTTTGTTTTCTTTTGCAAAATCTAAAAGTGTTATTGCTAATCTTTGTACCTTATGAATTTATGAATAGCATAGTCTATAACACAATGTTATCAAAATTTGTTCGGAATAATGAAATTATATTTTGTTGATAATTCCTGTACCCAATTAATAGATAAATAATATCAGACCTTTCAGTGTACAAGAAATTGTAAAAATCGATCAAGTTGTTTTTTGTTCAATTTGAACATATAGATAGACAGGCAAAAATGTATCAACATCATATACATTGATTATTATATTATTATAGTGATATGTATTAATTTTCTATCATAAAATATAGGAAAAAAATAAAAATACAGACAGACCTTCAGATTTATTAATAGTGGTTGAAATCTGATCTCAATAAGTGGTAAAAACGTTTTCTTAACATGTATTGTATGTAGGTCGTGAAGTATAAGGAAGACACCCCATTTTTCATTCTTCATAACACTAAAGCTCCTCAAGAGCTACTAAATAGAGAAAAAAATAAAGTTAGTCCATTAAGAAAAGTGGGGAAAGATATGCTTAATGGTTTTGTCGCTATATATTTATATTTCTTTATACATAAAGAAAAGATAGATAAATATAAGGTGAGATTTTTAATATTAACTTACAATAATGTTTAAACTTTCACAGGTAGAAATAAGAAACTAGGCTTGTCTGGCAGAAAATCACGCGACGTCGGCATACTCAGTACCAGCAAGCTGTATTCCCTGAACGACCGCATATTCGCTTTTACACCACAGGTAATAATATTTTATTTATATATTCAGCTATTAAAATGGCTATGGGCGTTCCTAACAAATTATTATAGATATATATTATTCTATTCACATTTTTTTTTCTTCATATTATTCACTAATACTTTCTTTGATTTAGTTTTCTGACATGAAGCGTTTCTACATTGCTTCCGACTATGAACTGATGGTTGACACTCTCAAAGCTGAAATTAATTTCTTGAAGTCTTCTTGGCAAAATCTTCTCGGAAGACCGCTTGTTGTATTGACCTTGAACAAAATGCATTTAGGTATTATTTGTTTTTATTACTTTCGCTCCTTATGCTTGGTCATTGCATCCATCAATTTTATCTTATTATATAGAGAGCTTTTTAATTTTTCTAACAACTAATATTTCTTAATATTTGTGTAGTAAGTAGTAGTTGTTTGTGTTTAAATGATAATTAACTTTTGGAAAATTGTGCTCGAGGTTTATCAAGATTAATTATTATTTACTTATATCTGTAATTATATATATAAAAAATATAAATATATATTTCATGTATATATATTTTTTATTCAATTAATAGGCATATAAGAAGGTGAAGGTGGAATTAAAACAATTTCACACAATTATCTCTTCTGTCTTCTTTATTTATTTTTTTGTTTAGTAGCTTTGGTGAGCTTTAGTGTTATCAAAAAAAAATGAACACTTTTTTTTTACTTACCACCGATAAGTCCTAAGCCTTTAATTACAACTTTACTTATCATACTTCGGGATACTTGTGGCTACTATTATCTATGACATTTCTACAATTTTTACAAAAAAAAAACCTGTATAATATTACAACTTAAGATAATCATGAATTATGATAGAATTCTGACTATTGGATGACCATTAGAGATAAAAAAGGAGGTAGAGTTTGTAAATATGTTGGTGGTTGCTAATCTTAGGAATTACTTAATCGGTCCAAAAAATCCTATAACCGATTTGAAGCTACTTTATAATGGAGCTATTTATATAAAACTTAATAACGATATACTGTATTGTTATATAGTTTTATATTTCAACAAATTAAACGACATTTTGAAGTACAGAAAAAGATGTGGGGTACTTTCATCCAGATAAAAGTGATATTTCCGAGGGATAGCCAGTATTTTATAAATATACTGTATCAGAATGTCTGTTGGTATATCCCAGTTGGATAGACGCCTAGACACCATTTGATCAATTATAGTTAAAGTTGACTAGCATAAAGATTTATTCATGAAGAATGTATTTATGTTATTTTGCTATAAGTCAACTTTTTATTTAGACAAATAGTAATTGTAATAAATAATAACATATACGTGTGGAGTCGCGGACGAAGCTAGTACAGTCTGTATATAAATAGGCGAAGATAAAAAATATTGGTTCTCAACTGTTTTTTTTTTTAAGTTTGGTAAATTCTTCTGTACCTTCGACTCGTATTCTTTTTATACATTTCAATTTTTTATAGGTTTACGCTCCTTACGTCTACAATATACAATATTACATTAGTACAATACTCTATCATTTAGAAAAAAAATTGAAGAGAAATACAGATAATAATATGTTAACACATGAGAGAAAACTTTTGTAACCCTTATTATGGACGAATATCGACCATTAGTATAAATGAATAAATGACTGTAGTAAATGGAAAATTACAAAATCGAGTAGAGCCTCATTAAGTCAAACCTCGATAAGTCAAAAACGTTCTAAACTCCAACAAATATTTTGTTATTTTATTATTTGTTTTTTTTGTTCCCTTTCTTACAAACCCCAAAACCTCCATTACTGGAAATATAAACTCTGTATAAGTCGAAATAATCAGTGAGTCTCTATAAGCCGTGTAGGTATACATTTTCCCTCCATATTTGAAAAAGAATTAAAATTGGACCTCTATAACTCGAATACAAATTATATAATTTATGGACGTTAAGAATTTGCCAACAATTGTAACTAAAAATTTTAAAGAACGAATTCCAATCCCCCAGAAGTCCAATATTTAATTACAAAATCCGCCTAATTCGAAATTATCCATAAGTCGAAAACTATAACTCGTTTTTTTTGACGTCTCCCTTGAAGTTCGTCTTACAGAAGTTCTACTGTATATGTATTGAATAAGGTTTGTGTTACTACTAACACAGTGTGTTTACGTGTTTGGTTTTTATAACATTGGTAAATTACCTAAATTTATTAAATAAATGTAGTTTAGAGTGGTGTGGTCAGTTCCTATGTAATTTAATTGATAATCTCTGTTTGTAATAATGTCCTGCATGGTTGTGGTGTTCCCTAGAACTTCGACTACGAGGAATACTACATGTCGCGTGACCCAGCACTGCTCGCTAGCACGTTCATGGCCAACGTCGCGTTCCTCGGCATGAGCTGGACACAAATGCTAGGCCGACCCACAATCACCTTACTCGCAACGCAGTATTTGTTAGGTAACCCTTGAAATAAATACATTTGTTCAATTCATAGCAGTCGCGTCAGTCATATTATACATATTTGAAGCAATCTATAGTCCGCGTCAAACTTATTGACCGCTTTAAGTTGATGCACAGAACACAAGTTTAGGTATCAGAGGGACGCAGAAGAGGTGAAGACGGAGCAGACTCGCCCGCTTACGTACCTCACCACTATTGCACCCACGCTTACACATGTGTCAGTGTCAGTACTAGTTACAGTACAATCGCATTCAGAATACTTATATTGTTGTTCATTACATTTATTCATTGATATATAATAACCAATAACCAATGTATATATTGCTATTTTCGGTGTTATCCTATTCTTGTTTATATTTGTTATTTTTCTCTCTTTATTGTTACTTGTTGATATTTGTTATTATTAGAAGATCATCCAATTCGGAAAATGTTTTTTTTCTATTGAAAGCGTTGTCTCACTATAAATCAATGTAATACGACGCAATCGGAGTTGTACCTTCCTTTCACATACAAAATCTTCAGAACGTTGCATCCTGGTCGTTATACTATGACACTCATATTATTTCGTCTAATAGGCCAATGACTACTTGAATCATAATTGATTAAAATTTAAAAACGTTCCTAATATCTTGTACGTATAATATCGATACAACTAAATGATTAATAAATGTCAATGATAAAATCCTATAATAATAGTTTTAAGGACGAACTTATAGCTATATTCAGAGCGGCCAAAAAGTTTGACGCGGACTATATATAACTATAACTTATCGAATTTTCTCCTAAGTTTGAATACACCTATTGATTTTGTCCTATAGAATATTGTTATGTAATTTGAATGAAAATTCGAATATCGAATTAAACCAACAGAGTTATATCAATATAAACAGTATAATTATTTAAAAGAATTGAAAAAATAAATATCCGTTTGCAAAAATACTGGCATAAACACAACTTTTTTTGTAACCTAATGAAAAATATTCTGTATTATAATTTGTAATTTAAGTTTACATATGGAACTTACTCTTAACTTACCATTGCTTTTCTCTTTCTGATTAAAATCCTTCAAAGCATTTAAGCTACAGGCTGTGTAAAAAAAACACAATTAGTCGAAATCATCACTCGTTTTACACAGTTAATAAAAATAGTTTATATTTAAACAAGTTCTTATAATAAACGTAGCTCAATAAAATACATTAAAGAGATCACTTTAAAAAAATACGTTAATTAAATATAATTTCCATGAAGATACTAGTGATAGTTTTTTAGGTAATAGTGTTAGGTTCTACAATAAAGTCCCAAAGCATGTTACCGATTTGCCGGACTGTAAATTTAAGCGCCATGTCAAACGGGTTTTAGTTTCAAAAGGATATTATAGAGTGGATCAGTATGTGAACGATAGTGATGTCTGGAATTGACTCCTCTCTGTGCATCCACTAAAAGCATTGTATAATGTATTGGAAATATATGTTTAAAAAATGTACCCGATCGAGTTTCTTGCCGGTTCTTCTCGATGACTGGGTTGTTTTCCGAACCAGTAGTAGTCTTTGACGTTCATAAATGCCTTATTAGGGCATAAACTGAATAAAATACATTTAATTTGATTTGATATTTATCTTTTAATAGACTATTATAACATATAATAAAGGATCTAAATTATTATTATGGAATTGAATTACTAATTATGTACTTATTCCTCGAAGTTAACATACTGTAATATTAACATTTAAAAATTATAAAATTTATTTCCTAATATGTCATTGAAAAAATAATAGTTTCATCATTTCATTACTATTGCTTTTTAGTTCCAAAATACAGAAACAAAACATTGTATATCTAAAACTGTTTACCATTTTTCAGATCAAGGTAAGATACCCATGGCGATGATAACAACAATGAAGAAACTAAAATCCGGATACATAAACGGGACAAGAGTGACACTAGGAAATCTTGGAGAATTTTTAAGCACATCAGCTATTACTAATTTAAGCTTCCTGGGCAGTCAGGAAGATGGGTATCCTGATAGTAAGTTACAAATCTATAAGTATATAAGTATAAATAGGCAAAGACAACAGTTGAGTACATCTTCCTCCCCTACTTCCCAGCCGATTTTCTTTTTTTCTGTTTAATAACTACTGATGAACTTTAGGGTTATGTATAAAAAAATTAGGTGTTTTTTTAATTCCTTAATATTAAAACTTAAAAAATCAGTTAATATTCGTGTGGAAACCTAGTTTTTTTTCTAAAATAAGAGTAGCCTAAGTTACACCTTATAATATTAGCAATTTGCCAGGGAAACTCCTGCCATAATCGAATCAACCGTGTCAGAGATTGGTCAGAACAAACCGACAGACAAAAAGGAAAAAACATGTTCCGAGTACCGTGTAACTAATCTAATATCGTAATAACTTATCTATTTAGTAAAAGGCTGTTATATTGATATTATAAATATACAGTTAATTTTTTTTTATATGTACATCTTGCAAAACCTCAATAGTTAAAGTGGTGTTATGTGTGTGTATTTTGTTATATGTTACCAACGCTTAAATTTTTTTTGATAGTATAAGAATTATACCACAAGTATTTATGAAGTGACCGAACTTTGCATTAATATATTTCAGTATTTCAGGCAGATATTCCCAGAAATTTGGGGAGGGGGGGAAATGATAACATATCCGATTAATATAAAAGTGTGTGTATGTGTTTTTTTAGAGTTAAACCCACAAGTGCAGAGTTATCTTGAGGAACATTTACTGAAATCGTTTAGTAACAAGATGAGCGTAATTCAACGTTCGTCAGGCGGTACTCGCTACGCTCGAGGCCTTCGTCGCCGTATGTCTGTGCGAGGAGCTATTAAGAAGACACGATCTATCAACGTGGACTGTACGTATTATCACTTTCATATACATTCACTTTTTTTCTTTTTTTTTTATATATATATAATAGACTGTGTGACGCTTGACCACTGTCACACCTGATGGAAAGTGAGGACGAGGCCTAGAATGTAACGCGTTCACCCAGTAAATACACATTCACTCTTCTTTTGAAGAGTAGTTCAGGAAAAACAGACGCAGGCAGCGTATTCCACTTCTTCGCGGTTCTCATAATAAATAACGATGCAAAGCACTTCGTCCGGATGAATGGTTTGTCAACCGCGAATGAATGGAGCCCCGTATTCTGGTAGTCCTAAGATGAAACGGAGACGGTGGAATTAGTTGGTGCAGATCTTGTGCACATTCTGCAAAGTGTAGCCGATAGAATACTACAAGACAAGAGAACCTACGCCGATGTTCCAGTGTTTGCAGTTTGGCTGCTAACAGTGATTCGTTACCGACAAGTCTTCGAACACTGTGATCGACGGAGTCCAGCAAGGCCAACTGATATTTAGCAGACCCGTTCCAAAGGTGGCAGCAATACTCCATACACGGCCTTATCTGTGACTTATACAGATTAAGAAGCTGCTCCGGCATAAAGTACCGGTTCACCCTGAATTAATCACTAACGTTTTATAAAGATAATAGTAGTAAATAATTAAAACATAAATCTTAAAAAATGTGTATAATAATTTGTTCTGAAATATTAGGTAAATGTACAGTTGTCATAATTAAATGTATATGAGATAATAATATAGGGTTTATTAATGTGTGATATCGTAATATATATGATGATATGGAGCGTTTTTTTTTACCAAGAAAAAACTAGAAAGCAAAAAATGATGTCAGGAAATTTGCGTTTTTTTTTTACCGATAACATTTGTTTAAAAATGAGGGTGAAACTAGAAAGCAAAAAATGATGTCAGGAAATTAACCAATAAACATTAGGTGTATTGACGATGGGAATGCTAGTCAATTCGTTTAATTAAAACTCATTTTTATTGAATAAGAAGACATTATTTTTCTCTATTATCGTTTAAAAAATGTTAAATAACTCAACCGATTTATTTTCTTTGAAAAATTGAAACCACATAAAATGAAGATCACATCTTTTTTATAGTGGATATATTTTTTATATCTTACTCTCCTGCACCCTGTAATTGTGTCCTTGTTGCTTTACAACATTCAGTAGGTACTTGATTATTGATGTGAAACATCTATAGTGGTGGGTCAGACCAACTGTTGGTGTGACGACGCGTCACCACGGTATGCGTCGCCACGCTATTTGGTGTGCAACTTATATAGTGGCAGGTCAGACCGACTGTTGGTGTGGTGACACGTTGCCAGTGCATGCGTCGCTACGCTATATGATTATGAACTTGTAATTTCTATATTTAATGAATACAAAGACTATTAAATAAATAGTCGACTCTTTATTGAAAAAAATCTAGTATTTCTGATTATGCCATATTTACTATCCTTTTATGCATACATACCTGTATAAAATAATTTCGATGCTTCACATCTACCAGGCGTCCTACGACAGCTCACAATATTTAATATAGAATGTAAAAATGAGTAAATGATCTTAAATGAAATTCAATAGCTTCTATGGTTACGGTATATTTTAAAATCATACGGCAACTCTAACGTACAAACTTTCAGCGGAAACACTGGGAATGGAAGGGGAATATGTCGGCCCGTTACTGGAACGAAAACCATCGTGGCTCGAAGTTGAACCTATAATCGGTCGTAGCCCGTCTCCGGAAGACGTTAGAAAGAAAATTATCAATAAGTAAGTTAATCAATGATTTTTATTGTCTGTATTATCCGCTATATATAAATCGCCAGTAGGAATACAGCTAAGGACGTCTCCTAAGTCTGTTTTTCAGCCGATTTTTTCACTCCTTTTTTCTTTAGTATCAATAAAAAATTTGGAAGATGTTTTTTTTTCTTCTATAGTTGAAGTTAGAAGGCTGAACGAACACTCGTCGTTACAAAATGGTAAACATTGTATGTTTGTTGGAGCTAATATTTGGATCTGGTTAATTTAAAAAATAGTTTCACTGATGAAAAGCTACGATTTGGCTGATGAATCTCGTTACTTCCTTAAATTATAAATTCCCTTCCCTTTCCTTCTTCTTCTCCTATTATAAATGCGTACGTGAGTTTGTTTCTTTGTTACGCTTTCATGTCTTAACTACTAAACCGACCGTCATGTAATTTTCCATACACATTGTCAGGGGTATAGAAACGGTCATAAAATACCGTTCATCCAGAAAACAAGTACTGTACCCGTGTGAGGTCAAATTTACATTTACGCGTGAGAAGCCGTGAGCAAACACTAGTATATTATGCTTTGTAGTTATTGAAGTTGCTTACTCCGTATAAAATCGTAGGCGTTTCAAATAACAAATCGAACTGAATAAAATCATAACTTAAAATGCACATCTTCGGAAAATTCACCGTTGCAATTAGATTGTATGTAATTTTGCAGTTTACAAAGATTTAAATCAGTTGAAAAACTTTAGTTACATTTCTTTATGCTTGTGGGCAGTTTCTTGTTACTGAAAAAAGATTCAGTCATATACAATTTACAATGATACTGATTGATAACATTAAAAAGGAAAAAAAATACGGTGTTGCTAGGATAAGAAAATGGTAAATTTGTGTTGTAAACACTAATAGCAACAATAACATAGCAGAATAACGCATCTCTATTCCTTATAAAGACCCTTTTTACATTGAGTGTAGTAAGATAAATTATATATTTTTGTTAGCATCTGATAAATTGTGCTTACTATTTTGTTGCTTAGATAATACTGTTATATAGAGACAAGATTTTTATTTCATTTGTAATGGATAAACTTAAAAAATACTCAACACTACATTGTCAGCGAGTAGCTTGGGTTATTTTATTTTCAAAAACTACATTAACGCGAGGGTAAAAACTAGTCAGATATAAATTAGATGGGAAGTATGGAGTCGAAATTGTAGGTTGAGATTTTTTATACCATCAAAATACGATACGGTAATAAATTCTATCTCATATTAAGTGTTAAAACTGGAGTTTACCGTACCATTATTACTATTATACATAACGTTTTAATTATAGAGGCACATCTACAACGAATTTGGGTGTGGCAACACCTACAATAGAAGTTACCAAAGAGAAAAGTCCATCTCCTGCTAAAGAAGAAGGTAAGTTTATACAAATTTTGGCAATATTTTTAAAGCAAATAAACTCAAGATATAGGTTGTTCGTATTAAATAGCGCGCGCTTTCCCGGTTTCCTGTAACACATTTCCGTCCCTTTACTAAAATCACTCCCACAAAAAAATATCCACCAACCGAGAGGAAAGATGTTACACATTAATACAATTTCAGTTGTTAACAAAACAACACCGTCAGTGATACGTAATCGGACAACATCAGAATCGCAAAACTTGGTGTACGCTGAGCAGGAGACCGACGAGCTGCTGGCAATGCTCCGGGAAACTGAAAGTCTAGACGAACAAGGCGATATACTACAATATTTGGTTGACACACACGGCCTTGATTTCAACACAGGTAAATCTATACATACAATAAGAATGTATATTTAACGTGCCTATACTTTTTAGGCTTTTGTGAAAAAAAAATGTTAGAGGTATAACAACAAGTATACCAGGTGGCTGTTTAAAGTTTAACAGCCTTCAATCGTAGAGTAGTTCATGGTCTCAATTAACATATAAAATAATAATATTAAAACAAATACTAATAAACAACAAAGAGAATCTTCGTTAAAGTTTGTTCTAAAACATTTAAGAATATGGGAACTACTGGTCCGATTTGAAAAATTCTTTCAGTGTTACATAGTTTATTTATCGAGGGAGGCTATATATGATCATGCAAACACCATTAGGAACGGAGTACCAATGAATAATGTTTCAAAATCTGAGATTTATTTCCTTTTGAGAGCTTCCGTTGCGTATTAGCGTTAGCCCAAAGTAACTATTTCACGCGGACGAAGTCGCGGCCAGAAGCTAGTTTAAAATATAATTCAAAATTATTTTTAGATATGCTCGAAAACGGTAAAATAGTCACAGTAAAGGATCTTCTGAAGTCGTTGTATGAGAAAGCGTGTACGCAAAAGTTATGGGGGCTCGTGCGTCACACAGCGGGTATGTTAGGCAAACGGGTCGAGGACTTGGCTAAAGCCGTCACCGACTTGTTAGTCCGACAGAAACAGATCACTGTCGGGATGCCGCCGAAGAATGAACACACAATCACTGCACCACTCCCGGAGAACGAACTCAGACAACTGATACACTTGGTAAGTCATTTTAAACCAATACAAAAATATAAATCTCTAAGACCAAACTGTGGTCGGTGTCTTACAAAGAAAAAAAAAAAACTCATGTCATTACTACCTTTCAGTGAAGCCAATTACATTTATACATGCACTAGCGGGCCCGGCAGACGTTGCCCCGCCCTGATTATAAAAAATCTTTGACAAATTATGTACCAAAACCTTCCTCATGAATCACTTTATCTACTGGCGAAAACCGCATGAAAATCCGTTCAGTAGTTTTTGAGTTTATCGCGAACAGACAGACATACCGACGTGGTACGGGACTACGTTTTATCCTATGTAATGATGTATATTCGTATATTAAAAAAATGCTCGCTGAATTAGAAAGTATAACGGTACTTTAAAACTGACATCCATATGTTTTACCTACTGAAGATAAATATAAATATTTAATATCTTTGCATATAATAAATGCATGTTATAAACTATGATAGTTTCACAGATCTTATTTTTAAAAGATAAAGTTTTCGGGTCTAAACAATTGGGCAACAACCAGGATTTTTGTTATTTTAAAAATGAGACACTGATAGCGACTGCTGACAGTAGAGAAAGTCAAAATAATGAAATAAATGTCTCTTGAAATTGTATGTACACAGTACACAGGCTCTAGTATGATGCAAACGTAATACGTCACCAGCATGCTACTGACGCTTCGCGTGTCGTGATCACCGGTGACGAACCCATGAGTTTTTCCTTATCAAAAATCGATCAACGCAACCGAAGAAGTTTTCACTTCAATTATTCAAATAATATATATCATAAACGTACATACTTACTTACTTACATTTTTATAGAGATTTGTTTTTATACGAACATTTACTTAAATGTAAGCCGTAGGTTGTTAGGTACATATCTTAATTAACAACACAATAATTTGTTTTATTACATGCAGTCATTTCGCCGTGAAAAGTGTGAAAATGATCAGAAAAAGGTATTAAAGACACTTACTAATTAGATACTACATAATTTGTAATTCACGAGATGATACAGTTCAGATGTAACATATTTATACAATTATTTTATTTCAGAGATTTGCTAATAGCCAATTAATTTATTATATATGTTTAAAATTTCTGAAATATACAAAGTGTACATTTTAAAACACATGTCACCCGTGTTTTAGATTTTTTTTAAATACTGTATTTATTTGGTTGCCTTAATCTCAGATAGGTTATGCTTTTCAGTGGATATTTAACAAAAGTATATATTCTTTTCTTTTGTCCTTTGTGTATTTTAATTGTTGCAATAGATATAAATCGATGTAAAGTCTGAATCTTGGACAAATTATTATGCTAAATGAAACTTCATTAGGGGCCGTTCACAAAATGCGTTACGCAAAATTTTACCTTTTTAAACGTTTTGCCACCCTTCGACGATTTCTGCGATATCGATATTGGGTCATGAATGATATATCCCCTTGTAAACATAAAAAAAAAGTATATGTAAAAATATATACTGAAAATATTTGTATGAAACGAATATTTTTCTATCGTACAAAAAATTGAATTAACAAAACTTAGAGAAAAATTTCCATAATTCTTTGATGAGATGCGAACGTCACATTTTCTTACCCCATTTTTTCAGAGTAAATGACATATTTAAGTGCGAACGAATTTTATGAACGGTCCATATGTCAAATAAACAAATAGAATGAAGCAAAAAAAAATGTATTTGCATAACCTAATTATCAAGTTAAACCGTTAGATTAAATCAATGCTTATTTGTAATTTAAGTTACATGTTTATATTTCTACACATTGTAAAATAATACAGATAAACATAAAAGAGTGCAGCAAAAAACTCAAAAAATAAATTAATACTTATGTGTAGTTGGAGTTACATTTTTATTTTATGTATTTCTGCAGATTCTTCGTCCGAAATTTTTTACTAATTTTATTTGATTTTTTTAATCAAATCAAAAATCATTTTAAGCGTTATGGAGTTACGTGTTTATGTTGTGATGGGTTAGCGTTGAAGTTATATATTAATGTTTTTATGTATTCCTGCAGATTCTTCGACCGTACTTTTTTACTGATTTTATTTAAGTCATTTTAAACCAATACAAAAATATAAATCTCTAAGACCAAACTGTGGTCGGTGTCTTACAAAGAAAAAAAAAACACTCATGTCATTACTACCTTTCAGTGAAGCCAATTACATTTATACATGCACTAGCGGGCCCGGCAGACGTTGCCCCGCCCTGATTATAAAAAATCTTTGACAAATTATGTAAGCATAGTGGAGTTACGTGTTTATGTTGTGATAGGTTAGCGTTGAATTTATATATTAATATTTTTATGTATTCCTTCAGATTCTTCGTCCGCACTTTTTTTCTAATTTTCTTTGATTTTTTTAATCAATTCAAATCAAAAATCATTTTAAGCGTAGTGGAGTTACGTGTTTATGTTGTGATAGGTTAGCGTTGAAATTATATATTAATGTTTTTATGTATTCCTGCAGATTCTTCGTATCTTTGCATATAATAAATGCATGTTATAAACTATGATAGTTTCACAGATCTTATTTTTAAAAGATAAAGTTTTCGGGTCTAAACAATTGGGCAACAACCAGGATTTTTGTTATTTTAAAAATGAGACACTGATAGCGACTGCTGACAGTAGAGAAAGTCAAAATAATGAAATAAATGTCTCTTGAAATTGTATGTACACAGTACACAGGCTCTAGTATGATGCAAACGTAATACGTCACCAGCATGCTACTGACGCTTCGCGTGTCGTGATCACCGGTGACGAACCCATGAGTTTTTCCTTATCAAAAATCGATCAACGCAACCGAAGAAGTTTTCACTTCAATTATTCAAATAATATATATCATAAACGTACATACTTACTTACTTACATTTTTATAGAGATTTGTTTTTATACGAACATTTACTTAAATGTAAGCCGTAGGTTGTTAGGTACATATCTTAATTAACAACACAATAATTTGTTTTATTACATGCAGTCATTTCGCCGTGAAAAGTGTGAAAATGATCAGAAAAAGGTATTAAAGACACTTACTAATTAGATACTACATAATTTGTAATTCACGAGATGATACAGTTCAGATGTAACATATTTATACAATTATTTTATTTCAGAGATTTGCTAATAGCCAATTAATTTATTATATATGTTTAAAATTTCTGAAATATACAAAGTGTACATTTTAAAACACATGTCACCCGTGTTTTAGATTTTTTTTAAATACTGTATTTATTTGGTTGCCTTAATCTCAGATAGGTTATGCTTTTCAGTGGATATTTAACAAAAGTATATATTCTTTTCTTTTGTCCTTTGTGTATTTTAATTGTTGCAATAGATATAAATCGATGTAAAGTCTGAATCTTGGACAAATTATTATGCTAAATGAAACTTCATTAGGGGCCGTTCACAAAATGCGTTACGCAAAATTTTACCTTTTTAAACGTTTTGCCACCCTTCGACGATTTCTGCGATATCGATATTGGGTCATGAATGATATATCCCCTTGTATATAGTATATGTATAAATATATACTGAAAATATTTGTATGAAACGAATGTTTTTCTATCGTACAAAAAATGGAATTAACAAAATTTAGAGAAAAATTTCCATAATTCTTTGATGAGATGCGAACGTCACATTTTCTTACCCCATTTTTTCAGAGTAAATGACATATTTAAGTGCGAACGAATTTTATGAACGGTCCATATGTCAAATAAACAAATAGAATGAAGCAAAAAAAAATGTATTTGCATAACCTAATTATCAAGTTAAACCGTTAGATTAAATCAATGCTTATTTGTAATTGAAGTTACATGTTTATATTTCTACACATTGTAAAATAATACAGATAAACATAAAAGAGTGCAGCAAAAAACTCAAAAAATAAATTAATACTTATGTGTAGTTGGAGTTACATTTTTATTTTATGTATTTCTGCAGATTCTTCGTCCGCTCTTTTTTACTGATTTTATTTGATTTTTTTAATCAAATCAAATCAAAAATCATTTTAAGTGTTATGGAGTTACGTGTTTATGTTGTGATGGGTTAGCGTTGAAGTTATATATTAATGTTTTTATGTATTCCTGCAGATTCTTCGACCGTACTTTTTTACTGATTTTATTTGATTGTTTTATCAAATCAAAACAAAAATAGTTTTAAGCGTAGTGGACTTCCGTGTTTATGTTGTGATAGGTTAGCGTTGAAGTTATATATTAATGTTATAATACAATTTTTTATGTTTAAAGGCATACGGTGACGATGAGAGTACAGCAATGTTAACACAAGAACTTCTCGTGTATTTGGCTATGTTTATACGCACTGAGCCACAACTGTTCTTAGAAATGCTACGGCTAAGGGTCGGACTTATTATTCAGGTTTGTGAATAAAATCTCCTTTTTAAAATATGTAAACATACACCGAATAAATAATTGAATTGAATACATACGCAAAAAAATAATATGTAAACATACACCGATTAAATAATTGAATTGAATACATACGCAAAAAATATATGTGTACGTATGTACGCACGTGAGAGGTTATACTTTTTGGCGTGTTAATATATATATTATTTTTTTATTGTATCACGGCAAAATGACTCCAATATGCCTGATGGTAAGCATAGTACAATCCAAAAACAATGGCGACCACCGAGTGACACACTATCCATCGCCGTGAAAAGTGTGAAAATGATCAGAAAAAGGTATTAAAGACACTTACTAATTAGATACTACATAATTTGTAATTCACGAGATGATACAGTTCAGATGTAACATATTTATACAATTATTTTATTTCAGAGATTTGCTAATAGCCAATTAATTTATTATATATGTTTAAAATTTCTGAAATATACAAAGTGTACATTTTAAAACACATGTCACCCGTGTTTTAGATTTTTTTTAAATACTGTATTTATTTGGTTGCCTTAATCTCAGATAGGTTATGCTTTTCAGTGGATATTTAACAAAAGTATATATTCTTTTCTTTTGTCCTTTGTGTATTTTAATTGTTGCAATAGATATAAATCGATGTAAAGTCTGAATCTTGGACAAATTATTATGCTAAATGAAACTTCATTAGGGGCCGTTCACAAAATGCGTTACGCAAAATTTTACCTTTTTAAACGTTTTGCCACCCTTCGACGATTTCTGCGATATCGATATTGGGTCATGAATGATATATCCCCTTGTATATAGTATATGTATAAATATATACTGAAAATATTTGTATGAAACGAATGTTTTTCTATCGTACAAAAAATGGAATTAACAAAATTTAGAGAAAAATTTCCATAATTCTTTGATGAGATGCGAACGTCACATTTTCTTACCCCATTTTTTCAGAGTAAATGACATATTTAAGTGCGAACGAATTTTATGAACGGTCCATATGTCAAATAAACAAATAGAATGAAGCAAAAAAAAATGTATTTGCATAACCTAATTATCAAGTTAAACCGTTAGATTAAATCAATGCTTATTTGTAATTTAAGTTACATGTTTATATTTCTACACATTGTAAAATAATACAGATAAACATAAAAGAGTGCAGCAAAAAACTCAAAAAATAAATTAATACTTATGTGTAGTTGGAGTTACATTTTTATTTTATGTATTTCTGCAGATTCTTCGTCCGAAATTTTTTACTAATTTTATTTGATTTTTTTAATCAAATCAAAAATCATTTTAAGCATAGTGGAGTTACGTGTTTATGTTGTGATAGGTTAGCGTTGAATTTATATATTAATATTTTTATGTATTCCTTCAGATTCTTCGTCCGCACTTTTTTTCTAATTTTATTTGATTTTTTTAATCAATTCAAATCAAAAATCATTTTAAGCGTAGTGGAGTTACGTGTTTATGTTGTGATAGGTTAGTGTTGAAATTATATATTAATGTTTTTATGTATTCCTGCAGATTCTTCGTCCGCACTTTTTTACTGATTTTATTTGATTGTTTAATCAAATCAAAACAAAAATAGTTTTAAGCGTAGTGGACTTCCGTGTTTATGTTGTGATAGGTTAGCGTTGAAGTTATATATTAATGTTATAATACAATTTTTTATGTTTAAAGGCATACGGTGACGATGAGAGTACAGCAATGTTAACACAAGAACTTCTCGTGTATTTGGCTATGTTTATACGCACTGAGCCACAACTGTTCTTAGAAATGCTACGGCTAAGGGTCGGACTTATTATTCAGGTTTGTGAATAAAATCTCCTTTTTAAAATATGTAAACATACACCGAATAAATAATTGAATTGAATACATACGCAAAAAAATAATATGTAAACATACACCGATTAAATAATTGAATTGAATACATACGCAAAAAATATATGAGTACGTAGGTACGCACGTGAGAGGTTATACTTTTTGGCGTGTTAATATATATATTATTTTTTTATTGTATCACGGCAAAATGACTCCAATATGCCTGATGGTAAGCATAGTACAATCCAAAAACAATGGCGACCACCGAGTGACACACTATCCATCGCCGGTCGCCACTGTCATGCCGGCCTGTGAAAAGGATATGCACAGGGTGATCCCGAAACGCGACCCGCAAAAGCGAATCACTATGACGGGCTTTTTCGCCATATACATGGTGGTTGCGACCCAGTCGGGCTGTAAAACCCTACCACCCCGCTTTCGCCATTGCCTCGTTCGTTATTCAGCAGGGTGCACTACGTGCAGGTGAGGTTGGCTTGGGTGTCTCAAGTCTTATGATGTTATTCGACACCCCTTAACCCCTAAAAATAAAAACCTTTAATACGTGATTTAATATTTTTCGAACGAATAAATTACAACTTGAAAAACAAAGATACTTAGCAACAATAATAATGAGCTTATTAATGATAATAACAACACCATAATGTTATTAATGATTATTCAGTCTCCAGTTTATTAAATAAATATTACTTTACTTAGGTTATGGCAACAGAACTATCTAGAACATTGTCTTGTGATGGCGAAGAGGCTTCAGAACACTTGCTTAATTTATCGCCTTTTGAAATGAAGAATCTCCTTTATCATATCCTCAGTGGTAAAGAGTTCGCCATAAATAGCGGTAAGTGATTTATATTTTTGTTGCTTTTTTTACTAACTATATATGGACTATTAAATAAAAATATAGTGCGACTAAAAGTAGGACAAATAAATTATTCACCATAGATTTATTCACAATATTTTTACATGGATGACAAAATGCTCAAAATATGCAAAAGTTAAAAAAATAAAGTTTTTATAAAAAATAACTATACTATAACATATGGCAATGATGTCTTTTTTATTCTATACATAAAATACATTTTTGACCAATAGTATATTTTTTATTACTTATTTTGAAAGATACTATAATGTAACAAACTTTAAGGTAAACCTATTTAAATATTATACAAGAAAATCTTGGTTTTTTAAGTTATCTGTTGACGTTGTACATTAAATTTTAACTGATTTTCGAAGTACATAGATATTACCACACGTGTGCAAAAAAGTAGAACATTTTGATTAAAATTTTTGTTAATTGTTTTATTCAATTTATTTCTATATCTATGTTGTTGCAATTTTTTTAAACGCTCTTCATTATTATGTTTCGATTGTTCAGTAAAGATTATATATTATAGCGTTTTGATGTCATTTTTATATCGTTCAATATATGTATACATTTCCTTTGCAGCGAATTCTCTGTTTCTAGTAAAGGGGAAAATCGATAAAACTAAAGGCGAGTGGTCGATTATCGAACATGATATTTATACCTGTTTATGCCGTCCTCTGTGATTAACGTCCATTATAAATATCATTAATTAATTCTGTGTAATCTGTTTATTCTTAACAATTGTATAGAAACAAAGAGTACTCCTACCCTATATTAAAAATGTTGACAAATTAAAAATGAGACCTATGTACCGTGAAATAAGATTGGCTATCCATCATCCATTAGTTACTATACTGCCGTTCAAAGAAAGAGGGGCGCATATGCGGTTTTTTGCAAAATTAAATATATTAGGAATTTGGATAGGAAAGTTTACTTACTTATATTAATCAAGCGATAATGGCTTGGTGGTCTTCGGATAATGATCTAGCCAGAGCTTAGAAAGAAGGAAAACATTGTGATAAAACATAATATGGTGGTAGGGCTTTTTTAGGTATGCATGAAAATCTATCGCCAAGCACCTGTTGGAGTGTTCTGGCAACTGCGCTTGTGACCGAGTCTAAGAGCCTGTCCAAATGAGGCGTTTTACGCGCGAGTCGACTCGCGCCTAGATACTCGCGCGTACTCGAGATACTTGAGTTACATATATACCGTCCAGATGGTGCGCTACGATTCCTAACTCGCGCGTAAAACGCGTGCAATGAGCGAGACTCTCGACTCGCACGTAAAATGCGTGCAATGAGCGAGACTCTCGACTCGCGTTTCCTAGAGTAGAAACGCAGTATCTGGACGCAATATATTTTGAAGCGCGCGAGTCGACTCGCACGTAAACCGCCTCGTCTGGACCTTTAAGTTTAACTTACTTATCATCTCAAACCACATCGTCATTTAACATCAAACGAGATTGCCGTCAAATATTTAAAAAACATAGAAACGCGGTAGATGTGCTTCGCTAAAGCCGCAGGTTACTCATTATTTCACTTGTCTCCGATTTGTATTTTAATTAGATGCGCAAGTTTTTCTTACGGCGGCAGTATAATTTTCATATAATTAATTTATATAGTAGTACTGCATAGTTGTTGCACTGTGCCTGATATTGAATACGGTACAACACTAAAACAATGACGGCCAATGAGTTACCGATAGTCCATCGTCGATTATAGCTTTCATGCCGTCCTGAAAACAACTAGACTCCACAGATTATTCCCGTAACGCGCAAAAGCAATGTGTATAGTGGACGCGACTCAATCAGGCACACAACTCTTAAATAACTTGTTACAAATGTAAAGGAAAAAAGACGATAAAAATAAAATTGCGCGCGAATCGCTCTGAAAAGAATATCTATAAAAAAATATATTGAAGATTTCGATATATTTTTTTACTTCTTAGACACTTATCTAAATAAAGAATTATCAAGATAGCTTCTTCATTACATAGTATAAAACAAAGTCCCCTACCGCGTCTGTCTGTCTGTTCGCTTTAAACTTAAAAACTACTGAACGGATTTTCGTACGGATTTCACCAGTAGATAAAGTAATTCATGACGAAGGTTTAAGTGTATAATTTGTCTCAGTTTTTTTAATTATCAGGGCAGGACAAAGTCTGCCGGGCCTGCTTGTTTAATATAAGTTTATAAAAGTTTTAATAAACCACAATTATTTAAGCATTCGCGTCCAGCAATGTGTTTTAGTGCCGTGGATAAATAGGGCAAACGGTGTGGAGCTCATGTGCTTTCCTTTGTATATGAAATTTATTGTTGAGAAAGTCGCGAGTAACATCAAGTGTATAATAATATTACGAAATAGCATTATATATATGTGAATTATTATTAATACATGTTTTTAATTTGTATAGTTTATTTCCCAACTAACGTTAGCTAATAGTCTGGTCACTAGATTATGCATGTGTATGATTTGTATATGTTATTATTTTTGTTTTCACTCGTTTGACAGACGTAAAACCTTCGTTTGCAGTTGGACGCGGCAATTTCTCGATTGTGAGTAATAAGTCAAATCGATACGGAAAGAAATCTCAGATTGTTCTCGAAGGACAACAACTTCAAAGTGGTATCGATGAGAGTGAGTATGCCCCATAGTATCTCTTTAGTTTGTGGTATAAAGTAGGTAATTACTGGTTTTTTTTTTTCGAACCCTCTACGCTATTGACCTGGCAAGGTCTTAACAGCTTCACCGGACTACGTAATTACTGGTCCTGTGTACTGTGACTCTATCATTATGCTGGTATTCAACCAGTCATGACTAGCTTTAGAATCGTAGTCCGGTGAAGCTATTAAGACCTGGCTAGGTCAATAGCGTAGTCAGTTCGAAAAAAAAAAGACTAGCTTTAGAAACACCAAAAGTCTATATTTGTGCTGTAAATAGGACCTAGATATGTTGCTTTACCAATACATAGAAAATGAATTCAGGTAATATGAATGTATATCATATTTCAGATACCCTGTAAACATGTTTTCTGTCTGTCATGTGCCAGAGCAGATCACACACATTGCCCGAGATGTCGAGAGAAAGTAAGTGCCATTTAGAGTCAATTTTTTCAAATATTCATTTTAAATACCCACAATTCATGGACGTAATTATTACTTTTACTGGATTAAGACTATGATGTTTCCTATTGTAGAAACGCGCGTAAAACGCGATATCTGATTGCAATATATTTTGAAGTGCGTGAGTCGACTTGCGCGTAAAACGCCTCATCTGGACAGGCTCTTACCTTTCAAGTTTAACTTATTTATCATCTCAAACCACATCGTTATTTAATATCAAAAGAGATGGCCGTTAAATTTTGAAAAATAAAGAAACGCGTTAGACGTGCTTCGCTAAAGCCGCAGGTTAAAAACTATTCCACTTGTGTCCGATTTATATTTTAATTAGATGCGCAACTCTTTCTTATGGCGGCAGTACAATTTTTATATAATTAATTTATATAGTAGTACGGCATAGTTGTTGCACTGTGCCTGATATTGAACACGGTACAACACTAAAACAATGACGGCCAATGGGTTACGGCCATCGTCGATTATCGCTTTCATGTCGTCCTGAAAACAACTAGACTCCACAGATTATTCCCGTAACGCGCAAAAGCACGCAAAAGGACGCGACTCAATCAGGCACACAACTTTTAAATAACTTGTTACAAATGTAAAGGAAAAAGACGATAAAAATAAAATTGCGCGCGAATCGCTCTGAAAAGAATATGTATAAAAAATCTATTGAAGATTTCGATATATTTTTTTACTTCTTAGACACTTATCTAAATAAAGAATTATTAAGATAGCTTCTTCATTACATAGTATAAAACAAAGTCCCCTACCGCGTCTGTCTGTCTGTTCGCAGTAAACTCAAAAACTACTGAACGGATTTTCGTACGAGTTTCACCAGTAGATAAAGTGATTCATGAGGAAGGTGCTAGTATATAATTTGTCTCAGTTTTTTTTAATTATCAGGGCGGGACAAAGTCTGTCGGGCCTGCTTGTTTACTATAAATTTTTTACTATAAATTATTTAAGCATTCGCGTCCAGCAATGTGTTTTAGTGCCGTGGATAAATAGGGCAAACGGTGTGGAGCTCATGTGCTTTCCTTTGTATATGAAATTTATTGTTGAGAAAGTCGCGAGTAACATCAAGTGTATAATAATATTACGAAATAGCATTATATATATATGTGAATTATTGTTAATACGTGTTTTTCATTTGTAAAATTTATTTCCCAACTAACGTTGCTAATAGTCTGGTCACTAGATTGTGCATGTGTATGACTTGTATATGTTATTCTTTTTGTTTTCACTCGTTTGACAGACGTAAAACCTTCGTTTGCAGTTGGACGCGGCAATTTCTCGATTGTGAGTAATAAGTCAAATCGATACGGAAAGAAATCTCAGATTGTTCTCGAAGGACAACAACTTCAAAGTGGTATCGATGAGAGTGAGTATGGATTGGTTTCAAGTTTTTAATTTATTTATTATTCCTTTACATATGAAATATATATGAGTTTGGTCCTGAGACTTTATACTTTATTGAGGGAAAAATTATAATGAAACCACTTTTGATTTAAAAATCTATAACCAAACACATAGCTGTTTTCCTTAGATATCCACTTGAGAGTCAGTTCCTGTTTAGTGTGTTACTGTCATAGACTACTACCACCATACCAATGCTAAATCTATAAATTAAAATAATCTTTTTGCCAAATTTATGCATATATCATAATTTAAAAAAAATCTAATGCAATTTACATGACTCGCGTAAACTTTACAATCAAGCAAAGTAATTTAATGCATTAAATATGTAATTATTTACTTGTTATAATTTAGTAAGAATTACTTAGCTGATGCTAATTATGTTTCAATAATGTTATGGTTAAAAATGTTAATATGTCTAAAAATTAGTTTATAATAATATAAATCTTTACAATAATTTTACATAATCGATATGTTCACAATAATATTACATAATCGATGTGTTCACAATAATTTATTTAATCGATATGTTCACAATAATTTTACATAATCGATACGTTCACAATAATTTTACATAATCGATATGTTCCCAATAATTTTACATAATCGATATGTTCCCAATAATTTTACATAATTGATATGTTTACAATAGTTTTCCGTACTGCACTTTTTTTTTTTCCTAATGGAATTGTTTACAATATTTTTATAGTGCCAATATTTACTCTAATTTTCCATAAATGAAATGATTATACAATATAATGTACAATTTATTGATTGATTACTACAGCACCTATAGCAGAACCCGATCGTCAGGGGCAGTGGTTGCGCCGGCGCAGGTTGGACGGTGCTCTTAATCGCGTACCAAGTGACTTCTATCCTAGAGTCTGGGGTGTTTTAGAAAAGGTAATTAATTATCAGGAATTAAGTCTACTAGAGGTCATCCAATAATTGAAAAACTATTTCCAAATTGTTTTTCACGACTTCGTCCCCGTTTAATTACAATTTAAAACTAGTGACAAAAAATTTGAGCCTTATTTTGACACTGAAACCAACAGTTACGGTGTAATTTATAAAATCCGATCAAATTTTTGAAAAATTGAACTTTGATTTTGAATAACTTTTGAACGCGTGGACAAATCAAAAATTTTTATCAGACCTTTTTTGTAGAACGTTCAATTTTCTATAAAGATTGGAGAAGCGATTTATCAGTCAACCAGTCGTTTGAACGGTACAAAAATCAGAAGAAGCAAAAAAAAATTTTCCCATGTTATTATTATGGGAATTAATAAAATGCGATGTGGAATATTAATATTAAGGGCTCATCTTTTCACAGAAATTTTTTTACACCCAAAAGTAACTTTTGAGCCTTTTTGGAAAGAAAAAATGATTTTTGGATCACCCTAATATATATACAACCTACCTACATATCTACCAAACTAGTGACAAGTTTGTAGTAAGATGGATAACATAAAAAACTATTGTTATAAGATTTCTGTGTAAAAAAAATCCTAAGAGGTCTTCAAGCAATTTCTTCAATACAAACAGACAAATCGACAGACAGACGTGGCTTTTGTGATGGATATCTGTTTGATTTCGATTTCTGACCTTGTCACTGAGATAAACAACCTTGAACTCTTTTAAAAATCGACTTGCCTTTTTACAAACTCTACTAAGTTAGCAGGTTAAATATTTAAAATAAAATTAATTTCCTTGAAATAAAGCCTATATGTTATCCCAAGCTACACGTGTCATTGACATAAAAATTGATCTAATAATTTTATAGATTAGAATTTCGAGCTGTTTAAAAAAAAAGTATCATGGTACACTCCCTTTTTTTTTCTTTTTTTTTTTTACGTGGGGAAATCCCTTGATACGCCACCCTCCCGGGGGAGAGGGTGGGTTATGTCCGAGTCGCACGGACTAAAACCCCACGGTGTACCGACAGACCTTTTTGTGGGGGCGGCAAGGGATCGTTCACGCTAATCAACCTTGTATAGCCGCCCCCACGGTCCGCCCGGCGGAAGGTGACCGCCTTTTCCATAAGGCAGAGCCGTCCAAGCTTCCAGGGCTTCGGGAACTGCCCGACCGAAAGACACCGGTCGAACAGCTCCCGAAGGCCCCTCAGGTCCGGCTACGGTGGCAGGAGGAGTTGGGCGAAGCGCCTTCTCCTCCTGCCTGTCCTCCTTTGGCGGAGACGGCCGCTTTGAGGGTCTGCCTCGCGGGCCCTCTCCGCCTCCTCCTTCTGCGAGATGACCTCCTCGCAGAAGGAGCCCATCGCCCGCCAAGCCTGTTCGCTGCCGAGCATGGCCGAAACCACGCTCGACAGCGATAAGTCCGTTCCCACAGCCGCCGCCAGAATGCGGCGCTGCTCCCCCCACGCAGCACACTCAGACAGCGTATTATCTCCAATCAATATTGAGGGATTGTGTATTTTCAATGTACATTGAAATGGTTCATAATCTTCTTTATCTCACCTAAGTAGTGTCGGTACAAGTTTTCCTCATCCACTCTCTCCTGTCAGATGTTAGTATTCACCACTTTTATACAAATAATTTTTCACAAAATCTGTCCATACCTTTTTTGGCCTTCCTCTATTCCTATATCCGTCGGAGTTCATACATAAAAAAGTTGTAGTTACATGACTTCTTCTTGACATACCCATACCATCATTGAGTAATCAACTCCTCTGTAGTAGTGAAGTTTCAAACTTCCTTCATACTCATTCTTAATCTTATCAATTCTGGTTACATCACACATCCATCTTCGCACCTGTTTCGTAGTCCAGGAGTCAGATTAATCTACATACATATGCAAGAAAAATACAGTTTCTATGAGGCCCAATGACGTCAATACTACTGAACGTATTCGCATAGGACAATGACCATTTGATACGGAAGTTATCGTAGATAGTTCTAGACTATTTTTTATAACCTTCTGAAGGACCTTGGCCTGTCGAGAACTGCAGTAAGTTCTATTTTAGAACGAGCACCAACGGCTGCACTAACAGGTTCCTACCAAATTTGGTTAGGCAGGGCGGGAAACTCGAGCAGTGAAGGTGGGCGTAGAGGCGCATCTCAAAGGGGGTCTCCTTAAACCTACACCTGGGTCGCAAGTCCTGGGAACTGCTTTGAGTTTCTCCCTCGGCAACACGATGGACCCGGCACCCGCACGGTGAATCAATGGAATGCTAAGAAGTTCGTCTCTAATTTTTTATTTGTACGAACTTATACTTGTTACTAAACCATGAACTTGAAAAAAATTGAAATCATGATCCGCCATTTGAGAACCGGTTTTTAAAAAATCATCCAACGGGTTAATGCTCAAAGAAGCGGGCGAGAATCAGTTAGTTATAGTTTATAGATAAAAATATTAAAGTTAAGCTTTGATTCATGTGCGTTAAGTTGTTTTATGTTTCCTTTCCAGTGTCAAGGGCTAATAATCCAGGGTAAAATATTACAGCCGAATTTAACCCAAGAGATGACGTCAGGGGAACTTAAATTTGCTCTCGCAGTGGAAACGGTGTTGAATTCGATTCCGCAGCCAGAATACAGGCAGTTGGTCGTTGAAGCTCTGATGGTTTTAACACTTGTCGTCGAGTACAAATCTGTAGCACATCTCGGCGAAGCAATCGGTGTCGAACAACTGGTTCACAGAGCAAATCAAATATTTTTGGAAGATCAGGTAATTTGCATGAGTTTTATTGCATTATTTAATTGCCATAAAAGTGGTCGAATATCATGTGGTTCTACAATTTAAGTTCATTTGAATTGTTTATTTAAGTGAAAATGGACTCTAATGTAAAAAATGTTGAACTCGAGACCTTTAGAAAAAAACAGCGTTGTTCAGAATTAGCAAAACGTCTTGTCGTGACACGACACGCTAGTACTATTTACTACTAGTAGTACTATTTTTTTTTACTTTATACTCTGAATAATAGGTTGGAAGAGACCTCAAAAAAATTCTCCGCGTTGCCGACTCGTACAAAACAGGCTAACTATACCGCCCGCGCCGGTTTTTGAGGTCGCTCTCAGGCACGATTTCGAGACAAAGCACCGCTTACGCACGCTGGCGGTGCTCCGCCAATCAAAGCGCTCATTGCGTCCTATCTCACTATACAGGCGGGGCGGTATGGCGATGAGTCATCCTTCGCTTTCTATTTATTTATATACAAAAACATTACATTTGTACTTACAACTACCAACTTATACTACTTTAAACTATTAAACTAAACTATACTATAAATCTATGCACTCTATAAATCTACGTAATACAATATTCATTTATTTTACACACATTATTTATCAACACGGATCATTCTAAACTGTCGCGAACAAAAATATTTATTTATTTTACATTTGAACCTAAGATCATATTTACACAAAGAAACCGATTTAGCGTTTACACTTTTGGCTGATTGTATTGTCATACTCTTGCATTGCTAAATATAAACGATAGATACCAGTAATGGCCTTATTAAATGTTACTCAAAGTACATATTTAATCGATCTAAAACCGAGATCGTATTGATTATTTTCTTAATTTTAAACAATGTTGATAAGAACAGGAAGGCTTCAAAGATTACTAAGTTATATAGAAATTAATATTTGAAAGTATAATAAATTTTATATAACATTCACCCAAATCTTATATATTAATACGTGAAGCCAAAACTTTGTACCCCTTTTTAAGCGAATTGCGCGAACGGATGAACGTCGAATTTTGCAAAGTTTATGTGGTGGAGAAGTGCAGAAAGCTATTTTCGTTATATAAAATGCATTACAAACATATTAAATTAATTAAAATATACATTACTCACACTACTGCTTGAATTTCACACAACATATACACACATGTAAATGCCAAAGACATTTTGACATTTTACTCTTACGTTCCAATTACCTTTTCAATATTTTTAACATGACTGACGTTGCATGCCCTTTGAAATCAACTGGTCAAATTTTAGGTTAATTTTATAATAATATAATATGTACATTCATAATATACACTCATCAAAAAAGTCTAAGCAACATGTACTAATTTAAATTTTAGGATGGTTCTTCACATTATAACGTTGTATTTTATTTTTAAAATAATATCTTTAGGGT
>MU158950.1:76609-165295 GCA_015888305.1 Antheraea pernyi
AATCGATATGTTCACAATAATTTTACATAATCGATATGTTCCCAATAATTTTACATAATTGATATGTTTATTAATAGTTTTCCGTACTGCACATATTTTTTTCTTAAAGGAAATGTTTACAATAATTTTGTATAATGGAATTGTTTACAATATTTTTTATAGTGCAAATATTTACTCTAATTTTCCATAAATGAAATGATTACACAATATAATGTACAATTTATTGATTGATTATTACAGCACCTATTGCAGAACCCGACCGTCAGGGGCAGTGGTTGCGCCGGCGCAGGTTGGACGGTGCTCTTAATCGCGTACCAAGTGACTTCTATCCTAGAGTCTGGGGTGTTTTAGAAAAGGTAATTAATTATCAGGAATTAAGTCTACTAGAGGTCATCCAATAATTGAAAAACTATTTCCAAATTGTTTTTCACGACTTCGTCCCCGTTTAATTACAATTTAAAACTAGTGACAAAAAATTTGAGCCTTATTTTGACACTGAAACCAACAGTTACGGTGTAATTTATAAAATCCGATCAAATTTTTGAAAAATTGAACTTTGATTTTGAATAACTTTTGAACGCGTGGACAAATCAAAAATTTTTATCAGACCTTTTTTGTAGAACGTTCAATTTTCTATAAAGATTGGAGAAGCGATTTATCAGTCAACCAGTCGTTTGAACGGTACAAAAATCAGAAGAAGCAAAAAAAAATTTTCCCATGTTATTATTATGGGAATTAATAAAATGCGATGTGGAATATTAATATTAAGGGCTCATCTTTTCACAGAAATTTTTTTACACCCAAAAGTAACTTTTGAGCCTTTTTGGAAAGAAAAAATGATTTTTGGATCACCCTAATATATATACAACCTACCTACATATCTACCAAACTAGTGACAAGTTTGTAGTAAGATGGATAACATAAAAAACTATTGTTATAAGATTTCTGTGTAAAAAAATTCCTAAGAGGTCTTCAAGCAATTTCTTCAATACAAACAGACAAATCGACAGACAGACAGACGTGGCTTTTGTAATAGATATCGGTCTGATTTCTATTTCTGACCTTGTCAATGAGATAAACAACTTTGAGCGTCTTTTAAAAATCGACTATTGAAATGTCATCTTTTGGCTTTTTACGAACTCTACTAAGTTAGCAGATTATATATTTAAAATAAAATTTATTTCCTTGAATCGATTTCAATTATATGTTGCTCCAAGCTACACGTGTCATTAACATAAAAATTGATCTAATAATTTTATAGATTAGAATTTCATGTCATGTGTTTGAATGTCATTTTATTTGCATTTATTTTCCTATTATAGTTTTTCTATTTTATTTTTTTATAATAGTTTATTATATCTAATATTATATTACTATTACGGAGAAAACTCTGAAAAAACGAATCCTGAAAAAAAAAATCAGAAAATGCAGTCCTCGAGAATAGTCTAAAGTTGGCTAGTTTTCTGTTACATAAAAATGGCAATATAGCAAGCAAACCATAATATTGAAGAACTTCGTTTTAAACCGGAATGAAAAGTTTTAAGGCTAAAAGAGCCCATCAGACTTAGTAACTATATAATAATAATCATATATACAGTGGTACAACAAAATAATCCCAAGGAGGGTTGATGTCAGGCAGGCGGCCGATCGTAAAAATTAAGCCAAATCATATACCACAACATGAGAAACATGTTGTACCGACCCTACTTATGTGGGATAAGGGTAAGAAGAAGAAGAAGAATTTCGAGCTATTTAAAAAAAAAATATCTTGGTAGACTCCTTAAAGTATCTCCAATCAATATTGAGGGATTATGTATTTTCAATGTACATTGAAATGGTTCATAATCTTCTTTATCTCACCTAAGTAGTGTCGGTACAAGTTTTCCTCATCCACTCTCTCCTGTCAGATGTTAGTATTCACCACTTTTATACAAATAATTTTTCACAAAATCTGTCCATACCTTTTTTGGCCTTCCTCTATTCCTATATCCGTCGGAGTTCATACATAAAAAAGTTGTAGTTACATGACTTCTTCTTGACATACCCATACCATCATTGAGTAATCAACTCCTCTGTAGTAGTGAAGTTTCAAACTTCCTTCATACTCATTCTTAATCTTATCAATTCTGGTGCTACACCACACATCCATCTTAACGTGTACATCTCTGTCACATGTAATCTTCTCTCATCCGTGTGTTTCGGAGCTTAGTAGTCAGTACGGTGAGCCAAAAAAACTTACCTATCGAATTTATAGGTTAAAATTAACCTATTTACCGAAAGAAAAATGTCTGCGGAAGGCTGAATTTTTAGCTCAATTTTAAAAGGTTAGCTCATACGGTTTAAAAGTTATGATACTTATAATGAAAAAAAGATTTTTTTACGTTTTATTTAAATGGGAAACTTTGACTGCTCACCGACACCTTTTAAAATTGCGCCAAAAATTCAGCCTTCCGCAGACATTTTTCTTTCGGTAAATAGTTTCATTTTAACCTATAACTTCGATAGATTAGTTTTTTTGGCTCACCCTAGTAGTCAGTTTAATATATGCATACATATACGTGGCGTTAATATGTAAGTACCAAATATTTAAGTAGGGTTCCGGGCCATGTGCATTAAATTGTTTTATGTTTCCTTTCCAGTGTCAAGGGCTAATAATTCAGGGTAAAATATTACAGCCGAATTTAACCCAAGAGATGACGTCAGGGGAACTTAAATTTGCTCTCGCAGTGGAAACGGTGTTGAATTCGATTCCGCAGCCAGAATACAGGCAGTTGGTCGTTGAAGCTCTGATGGTTTTAACACTTGTCGTCGAGTACAAATCTGTAGCACATCTCGGCGAAGCAATCGGTGTCGAACAACTGGTTCACAGAGCAAATCAAATATTTTTGGAAGATCAGGTAATTTGCATGAGTTTTATTGCATTATTTAATTGCCATAAAAGTGGTCGAATATCATGTGGTTCTACAATTTAAGTTCATTTGAATTGTTTATTTAAGTGAAAATGGACTCTAATGTAAAAAATGTTGAACTCGAGACCTTTAGAAAAAAACAGCGTTGTTCAGAATTAGCAAAACGTCTTGTCGTGACACGACACGCTACATAAAATATAAAAACGACTACATGCCATTCCAAGAACCCAGCAAAAAGTCTTATTTCAACTTGCTTAATTTCTTTGTAATTTTCGTCTTATAATCTAGTTGTGCATGTTCTCTTCGTGTGTGGCTCTTATGGGGTTGAGGGCCACTAATTGTTTGACGTGAATAGAGGTTGCAGAGTATAAAGAGTGGAGCGATCGGCGTGGATGTCTTGTCTCGTGTGTAATGTGTATACCTTGCGCACAAGTTGTTCATTTGAATACAGGTTGTAGAGTATAAAGAGCGGAGCGATTAGCATGGAAGCCTCACCTCGTGTGATGTGTTTGAATGTGTATACCTCGCGCATAAGTTGTCCATGTGAGTAGAGGTTGTAGAGTATAAAGAGTGGGGCAATGGGCGTGAAAGACTCGTCTCGTGTGTGCTTGAGTGTATAAGGTATATAAGTCGTAGCGTACAAGTTGTGTCATGTGTATCGAGGTTGGTTGCAGAGTACAAAGGATACATGTGCAGATGGCGGAGGGTGGAGCGGTCGGCGTGGAAGGCGGTGCGCGCGATGGCGGCGTAGCGGCTCGCGACGGCGGCGGTGGCGCGGCTCGCGGCCCGCAGCGCCCACGCACACGCGCCCGCACTCAATAGCGATAATTTTTGTTTTAAATAAAGACCAGTCACGTCCAATATTATTGGCGTCATCCGCATATACCAGGTGATAGGTTAGACACTCGCAGTATTCTAGGATATGATAATTCATGGTCACATTTACCATATAAAATAATAATATTACAACAAATACTAATAGACAACCTTAGATAAAGTTTGTTATAAGAATTTCAAAAGTATGAATAATAACTTAAATAAACCTAGGTTGATTGATCGGTTATAAAATCTGCGAGCGCTGACCCAGACTTAATAACTTTCGATAATAAAACGGGCAATAAACCCTGTTGTTTGTTCAAACTTCGGGTAGTCCGGTGAAGCTGTGAAGACCCTGCCGGGTCAATAGCGTAGTCAGTTCGAGAAAAAAAAAATTGTTCAAACTTCGAAAAATTATTCTTTGTTAGTTGGCTGCCTTCACTTTCATTTCACCCGACGGTCATTGACACTGTGCTTTAACATAGACGCTTAGAGGATTGAGTATATTTTTTGTACGTTTCTAGATAATTAGGTGAAATATTAAGCACCTATTTTTTTAATTGATTTAGAATTTAGATTGATTTGTCCACCATAAATATTGCTACTGTCTAAACATTCACCTGGTATATCTAACGTTGTGTACGCATCACCCAAAAACTACTAGTCTTTATTTAAAACAAAAAATATCACTATAATCTTTATCTAAAGTTTTAAGAACTACACGATACTAATATTATAAAGCTGAAGGTTTTGCTTGTTTGCTGGAATGCGTTAATCTCAGGAACTACTGGTTTGATTTCAAAAACTCTTTCAGTTTATATAGCAAATTTATCGAAGAAGGTTATAGGCTGTCACGCTAAAGCCAATGGGAGCGGAGTAGCATTGAAGAATGTTTCAAAATCGGGCCTTTTTTCCTTTTGAGTGCTTCCGCTGTGTGTCTAAAGTTTTAAGAACTACAGTTTTTATGAGCACTACGCGTTCAGCGAACTGTTTTCTTGTCGTGAAGAAATGGGGCTAGCGATGTGAGGTGCATGTGCAAGAGAGAAGTAAACGCATAACATTGTTTACCAAGAAATGTTGTCAGCAAATTATATTTTCGCTTTTTTTTTCCTCTGTGTATAAAATATATTGTTATGACAATAAACAATGCAGTCGAAGTTATGGGAATCAGCTAATCTCAAATGTATGACTAGAAATAGTTTCACTTTTAAAGATACATAGAAATTTCGACTTCACGCTGTAAAAAATTGTTAGTATATATTTTATCGACCATGTATTTGTATTTGGACATCAATGAAACTATCATTACAAATCGTTTCTGTTTTATGGCTTAAAGGATTTTTGAAATTATAAATCAAACTTTCGTTTGGTCTTGATAAATAATATTAAACTGCTCGTTTTTTTCTACTTGGGCCTACGCCTTAGCTCGAATGTTGTTTCATATTTTATTTTTAGTAGTAAACTAGCTACCCTTATATATATATTTTCCTCTTTCTAACTATCTATCAGTTCCTAGCATTGCTGTGAACCATAAACTCTATTACGGGACGCTGCCCTTAATCGGTCCAGTAATTTAGAAGTTGCATTATAAGTGACATACTGTTTGACTTATTATATTCGTTAATATTATGTTTGTAATAATTTAATAAATAATTAGACCTGTAATAATCATTTTTTCCTAACAGTTTATTGAAATTTAGATGTTACAATTGTTGTAGGAGTAGGCTTGTTGTGATAGTTTTTTTTTAAATAATAATTGAAATGATATTTATATGAAAATAAATTTTTACATAAAATATTTGTAATCAAATCAGATAATAAATATATAAATTAATAAAGTCTTGTTTAATTTTTATTTCCTAAATTACTGATTGTATAGTAATAAATTTATTTATTTTTAAAATCAGTAACAACTATAAAGTTTACCACCTACTTTAACCAATGCTTAGAGTAAATGGTTAAATAGTTTTAACTAGAGTTGACATACATTATTACCAAAACAAGGTTTTTATTACCTGCCATTTTTTAATTACCAGTATACTATTATAGTCTTCCAACAGACATTTATTTAACTTTTGTTAGTAAATCATCACAATAATGATCCGAGCTTTCCATCCAAGGTGATGTAAGGTCAACATTATGCAGTGTGGCAGTTAACGAAGTACCCTCAAAAACAATATTCTTATGGTATGTGGGTACAAACAGATATGCAGTCTACTTGATGTTAATAATCAAGGCATCCATAGATAATAACCTCAAATAGGGCCAAGCAATATTGGATTAAGATTTGATTTTAATTTGAAATCGTGAAACAACAACTAAACTTAAATCAGTTATTTTTAATCTTAGTACTTATTAATTCGTTAATAAATGAAAGAAGTAGAATAAAAGAAGCTATAGTATATATAGTTGGCAACTATACATGCCTGTACTCATGTCCATCTGGCGAAATTAGAGTTCGGGATCACTTGCTATGTGAATGTGGTTTAGATAACAGATCGGGACCATATTTTCTTTCTGTCCAAATCGGCGCTTTGTCGCTATATGATATACTCCCCAGGAGATATCCCGTCCCACCCGTATGAAATTACTCCTCTCCCTCTCATTCACTCCTTTTATTACCCTTCTGTGTAAATATGTTAATATGAATAAGACTCTATTGCTAATTGTTGCGTTATACTTACCTGTACTATATATATATATATACTAGCTGTTTAGGAATTCACTAATCCTAATGGTGACTTGTCGTTTTGTTCTATTTTAAACATATAGTGGTTGTTAAAATCAGCTATAAATCCTGTTGATTTATTATCATTGGATTTGATAAAAATCTACATGACACTGGCAGAATTGTGGAATTTTCTACAGGGGCCAAAGACTAAATAAAAAAAGACCACATTTACCCACTGATTTTACATTTCAAACACATGACACTAGCAGAATTATGTACTTCATACATGTTACCATTACTATATATGAAGAGAAGAGGCAAACTCTCCTGTCTTTGTTGTTTTGTCTCTGCTTTTCTCATCAATATGTTCAATTAGTCATGAAACGGTTATTTTAAACACTCGGATCACATGGAAAATTAAACACAAATACACACAACAAAGTCATCTATTTCAATAATTACATTTTATCTAAAACAATATTTTTCTATACTTTTTTTATGTAAACAATCTGTAATATCTTCTACTAATTCATCTAAGCTTCATCTTTCTTGCCAAAAGGATTCATTTTTGAAAGCCATGATGTGGTTGATCTGTAATATAGATTACATTTGATTAAATATTATATGAAATTCTATAACTTGATGATTTACATAAGTCAAGGCTATGGAAGGAACAATCATAATATTTTGCCTTATATAATTATGATATTCCAGTGTCTCAATATTGGTCTTTTGGCAAAGGAAATTATGAATATATCAGTCAGTTCTTAGGGCATTAAATCATAAGCTAAAAATTAGTTTATTATTAATGCATACTGTTCTTATGAGTTCCCAAAAAAAAATCATTATAATTTACCACAATATTACCACACGCCTTATTAGTGAAACCACTGCAGTTTTAAATATTTAGAATAACTTACGATATTTCGTCGGCTGAATTATTATTTGCCTCTATGCCTGCAGCTTTCAATTTTTCTACAAGGTTTTTTCTATAAACATTCTTCAAAGGTACTGGTCTATTAGCTGCTTCTTTCTCTTTGGCAATCTTACATAAAGCCTCATACCATGTCAGCCCATACCATTCTATTTCTTCAGGAGTGTACTAAAAGATTTTATAAATTACTTACACTATATCAAAACCAAATCACAGAACACCGACGTGAAGTAAATATGCTTGCATTATTGCGTTTCGTTCGGTCAGTGAGAGCGCCGGAGGCCCACCTCCTTTCCCCCTTTCCCTTTCCCTGCCCCTCCCCCATACACAGGCTGGCAACGCACTTGCGACTCCCCTGGTGTTGCTATTGTCTATGCACGGTGGTGATCACTTAACATCAGGTGACCCACCTGTTAGGTTGCCGCCTTTTGACATTAAAAAAAAAATGTATAGTATTTTCAGTTAATAACCATGAGAAACAAATATAAGTTTGTCTTTGTTAAGAAATTAGCTAGAGACTATTAAAATATATTTTAATTCAAAAGAGACTGTTTATAATAACAGAATAAAATAATTTTAATAATTCAATAAAATTTATAATGTAATAAAACTATAATTCTATTACTGACAATTAAATTTAAGTAGTATCAGAATTTTTATGGAAATGTAGATGTAAAACAAGATAAATGAAATTAGACAAGAATAAACTTTCGACCCTCACCGATGATAAGTATGTTTTGTATTCTTCATAGACTTCTTTCTGCTTTTCAGGTAGGTGCGCATATCTTGGGCATCCATTCATAAGCTCTGTTAATATTTGCTTCTTTAATTTTAAAGCCAACATAGACACTAAATCACAAGCCGGTGTCTTGAGCAAATAATGATCAAATCCATAGTGATCATTGATAAGCCTAATGGTCTTGTCTGTTACGGTCACTGAAAGGTGTGCATTTAGAACCTCAGACTTCACCACGGTTCTCTTTAGTACAGGAACCCAGTAATGTGGTACCCTGCGACGCCTTGGGTCACGTTTTTGAAAACCTGCAATTATTTTACTATATATTATGTTTATCATAGTGTCGCTCAAAGAGACACTATAAATAGCCTACCAAAGCTAAAGCCTACAGAAAAATTGTAAGGCTAAGGATCCCATCAGACTTCGTAACTATATAATAATAATCATAAATACAGTGGTACACCAAAATAATCCCAAGGAGGGTTGATGTCAGGCAGGCGGCCGATCGTAAAAATTAAGCCAAATCATATACCACAACATGACAAACATGTTGTACCGACCCTACGTATGTGGGAGAAGGGTAAGAAGAAGAAGATTATTATCCTCTCAATTACTCTTTGTAGATTAAAATCACCAATATGTCATGGGCTCTCATGGTGATTATGTCCATACATTCTTTTGGAACTAGGCCTATGGCCCTGCAGTGAGTCTCTTAGAGGCTGATGATGATGAAGTGTCTTTTATTTTAATCAAGTATATTATGTTAAATTTTTAAATATGTAAAATAGTTTATCATTAATAATAATAAAACTATTATTAATGTCCTGAAGCTTGGACTGGATTTCTGGGTAGACATGGAGTTGGCAACATGAACAGCAATGGTCAGTTGCTGCTCAGTCTTTGTGCTCAATACGGACTGGCAATTACGAACACTATGTTTAGACTTGCCGCCAAGTACAAGACAACATGGATAGGGGTTTATTGTTGGAACATACCATGGTTGTCTCTAAATATGACTATACTTATAATGTATCACAATAATCCTACTTTTATACATTGACTAGTGTATTGGCATGTTGAGGATCCTAAAATAAATACTTCCGCTTTATAATTACACTAATACCTAATTTGGTAAAATTGATGACCTTATAGACCCTACAGTTTACATGTAATATACATTGGTTACATACAATTATAGTCAATGTCAGTACATACCGAGGTACGTACTTTCCATTGACGTCCGTCAAATTGAGGGTAGAGATTGGGGTGGGAGGAAGGGGGAGAGGGGTACAACCACCCCTTAAAAGGAAAAGTTACGGAACCCCCCCTTTTCGAATTTTTTAATTTTTAATTAAGATGTAATTTTTGCTCAGTTTTCCATCGACGTCCTCCGAGTTGGGGGTTCATTTTGTTTTACAGAAAGGTAATATTATTATTAGCACACAACTTAACTTTAGGTAAAATGAAACGTTCAATGACAAGAATTACATATAATCTGTGGTAAGGATTTCGTAAACATTGCAAATTGAATTACATTTTCTGCATGTTAAAACCTTGCGTGTGTGCTTATAATAACGTAACCTCTCTGTAAAAAAAAATCAACACCCAACTTGATGGATGTCAATGGAAAACTGAGCCCATACAGAGCACATTTGAAATTAATTTAATGCTTTCATTACAAGATTGCAGAATGTACTCAATAAGCAAAACATTTACAGTTGTTTCACATTCGGGCATGGGAATAAAGTTTAAAAACAAAAATATAGACTGTCTGTTTAGTAATACAAGTTCAAGTTGAAGTATTGTACTTTCCACTAATTGCAAATACCTTTTACTACTGCTTCTCCTCCCCATATTCCATCATGAATCTCAGCTGGATATTTGAGGGGGATAGGTATATTCTGTATGGGTAATGTCTCGCCCGTGAGCTCGTCACGTTTCCATTTTCCCTCTTGTGCAACAAAATGAACTGCAACTGGCTTTAGAACCTTCCATTCACGCCAAAATTTTTTGTAGGCTGCAGGTAGCTCCGATGCTATGCCTACATCAAATCTATTTTTCCTTTTAAATGTTTTTGACAACTGACGAGCAGTCGCCTGAAAAAATATGCGAAAAGGTATAATTAAATGACGAAACACGTTTATGTTTATTACGCGGATTAACAGATACCTGTAGACGGGAAGTTGCCATTGACAATTTCACAATTACAGCATACAAACTATTTATTCGTTCAGTTTCCTGAAATAGTTTTTTCAGTATTTACAAATTGTTCACTGATAAATTTCAGAGAATGAATAAAAAAATTCTAGTAATGGATAATGACATTGACGTTTGTTTTTTTATGGTGAAGTCAGTTCACAGATATATGATTATTATGTTATATAAGCCACAGAAAGAAGTAAAGTAGCAATTATTATAACATGAACTTCAGAATTAATTTTGTATTATACTATCTCTGAGGACAATGCATGAATGCATAGAGATGGGATTCAGTATAATATTTTATTTATAAATATAATTAAGAGAATTTTTGCTTATTTAACCAAAAGATAATTTTCTCTTTTGCGTTTGCGAGTATTTAACAAAGTATAAATAGTTTTAATATTGCCATTTTAATACATTTAAATTTTAACTCTTAATTCACCTTATTTTATTTTTTTCGAACTGACTATGCTATTGAGCTAGCAAGGTCTTAACAACTTCACCGGACTACCGTATATATATAATTCACCTTAGGTAAAAAGAAATAGCTGTTTATCAAAGTATTGTGATCTCTATACCAAATTAGTCTGGATTAGTTCGTACGGATTGTTCAGTTTTTATTTTATGATTCTTATGTTATTTTTCTTATTATTTTTTTTGTCGTTATTACCATCAATTATTACTTTTTTCATATTGCGTGTCTCACCACTTATTATTTCGTGTCGCCTTTTAATATCACTAAAATTCATTCGTTTCATGATTTCTTAAGTCGTTAAACTTTATCACTCGCTAATTAAACTTAGCACTATGCATTTAGTGTGCTAAACAATAATTGCAATTAATAATATTCTGATTTTTACCACAGACTTAAGTCAAATGGTTGTTGGTTTGGCATATCTGAAGGGTAAAGGTAAGGAGAACCATCTCAGTATATTAAAAAGTGTCCACTGAAAGGCGCCTTAAGATGGCGCCACAATATCAAGTGGAAAGTATTTAAAAATCGCGCCACAAATAATTAAAGTAGGATACTAGATTAAAGAAGGAAATAAAGACTTAGACTTTTAAAGACTTTGTCACCGCGCATAATTAATAAATAAAGTTCATTAATAATGAAATTAAAATATAATAGTTGCCATTATAATATAATACATCATAATAATTTAGGCTATTACAAGATAAATAAAAAGATTACTGATATTTTATAAATAAGTAAAACGGTCATTTATTGAATAATTTCTTAAAATTTTTCAACCCAGCACATTCACTTCGTTTATAACTGCTAAATTTATATAATTTCCTTTTCCTACACTAGCGCTATTTTGTATTTTGACGAGTCCTCGAACCATAATTTGCTGTTTACAGGTGTGGACATTTTTTCACCTTTTTTTTTTCGAACTGACTACGCTATTGACCAAGCAAGGTCGTAACAGCTTCACCGGACTACTAAGGCGAGCGCTTAAGGCACTCAGCCGATTTTATTTTGACAACTAGCTCAAGGGTGCCGGCACACCTCGGCTTTGGCTGTTGCCTGATACATGCAATTCGCGACCTATCTGAGCTAACCTAAGCTAAGCTAACTATTCATACATATATGAGTTGTTGAAACATATATGTGTACCAAGCATACATACCTCAACAACCCTTATATATATTTCGTATCGGATAATATTCTAAACTATTTCAGTTTGATAAGGGGAAAAAATAAAACCCTTCCACCTGCATGTGTAAGCGTGTATGCGTGCACGTGTGTGGAGGTGATATGTGTAATGTTGTCGCAGTAATGTAAGGTTTTGTGTCACTGTATCGCGCGAGCAGCGTACTCAAGGGCTCCACGCCGAGGGAACGGACCTAGGCTTGAGCTGCTGCCGAGGGGGGCCTAGTCTGGTGTGCGGGAGCGAAATTTACCCCCAGACCACGGCGGCGTGATCTGTGGTTACGCGGGCGTGGGCGTGAGCACGCTCTGTTTGGAGATACAGGCTGGTACTGATCGTTCACTGCCGTTATTTCATCGGGAGGGTCGGTAAAAATATGTCGCGGACGTCTTTTAAAACGTGCAGCGTTTGGTACACTTTTTTCAACTGATCCCCCATTGGTTCTCCTTACCTCTACCCTCCATAGTTTGGCAGCCCTGCAGTTTTTTTTTCTTCCTGTATGGACTCTGTCTATGTAGGCAATTTCTCCAATGTCAATTGAGACATATACACGTTTTAAACTTATTGCCAAAAGCGCAGTAGTATGACGTGCTTAAATATAATGTCATTAAGTAACTAATGATGAATATAATAATAATGATTAATTATATGTTGCGCTATAGATATTATTATTATAGCATAGATTATATGCTATATTATGATGTGCTGACGTGTACAGTTGAGTCTGTGATATGAGTTTGTGGTAGATTCATGATGTAAATGTATTTATGGCAAATACTGAGTGGTCAAATGGTGGTTTATTATTTTGTTATTATCGCGTTTGCTATATATTATTAATTTCCCTGTGCACGTTTACAGTTTCGTGGTTCTACCTACCCCGTAGGTGTTTATAAAGTGCGGAATTCCATACGTTTTGCCTTTTAAATGCTAAAAGAGTGTAAACCATGTCGGACAAAAAAAATATCGATAATCCGTCCGATACGGAGCACCACGTCGGTGACGAGAATGTCTTACAACATAGCGAAGTTACTAGTGTTCTCGGGAGTGTAAAAAGCACCAAGGTACTCATATGAAGTTAAAATATTATGCTTTTACATGATCGTATGTAAGACAACTTTTCCATATGTTTTTCATTCCGTATTGCTGAACTGGTTGTTTTTGTTTACATTTTGATGGAAACAAAAAGTCATCCGCACTTTTTTAGATGTGGAATATTCATAATCCTTTATTTTATTAACATGGGACACTATTTTGGATTAATTAGAGGAATATAGCTTGTTTCTTCTATTGCCACAGATATTACTTCTTCTGTACCGTGGTTTTGTGTACTATGCAGACATAAACATTGCATAAGTACACACTTCTGTAATTGTGGGTAAATTATAATTATATAAGAATCTCATTATTTTTAAAATATTTATTCAATGGTGTTCAGATATGAACTAACTATAGCAAAAAATATAACATTTTGAAATTACTCCAGTCAGTTATAAGAAATTAATTGAAGAAATAAAAATCTACATGACAATAAATAGGTACCCCTGTTGATCATTTAAAATTAGTGTATATTTATTCTTAACTTTTACAGATATCACAACAAATTTCTTCAGAAAGACAAATAAAGTTTGAACGGGCCCAGAAATGTCTTGAAAATGTAGCACTTGTTTCAAAAAGGATCAAAGAACAGAGAAAAGCTACAGCAGAATTATTAGGACGAAATTTTGGTATTAATATAAATTGTTTTAAAATTTATTCTTGCTATGAGTGGTGGTCTATACAATGCTTCTTATAAATTGCAGTAGTATGGAAGTGTTTTAGAGGCTACTTTCATAGAAATACATAATATAAATAACTCTTCGTGGCATATTAGTACCAAGGCTTAAAAAGGGGTGGTATTTAGTGAATTAATAAACAACAACAAATACTACATTTTAAATTTACAAATGGCTATAATATGCAGCTCCCTTTGCTCATAATAGTCATGACTTTGTAAAATCTATAGGTGACTTTATGATCAGATAATGAATCTAAACTAACTATATATTAAATGTCTATCAGACATAAATACTCCCAAAATGCCACTCATAAGTGTGTCATTCTGGGATCATTTTATGTAAATCTAGTAACAAAGCAGATTTTTCGTCATCCATACCCAACTGAAACTTAACACCATATACCAGGTGTAACACCTACCATGCTGGTAAACTTAGGTGGTTTGCATACTAAGGTCAGCTATTACATACCAGTAACCAACTGTTCACAACTAAATGATAATAAACTTCTCATAGTAACTCTGTTTTAAATCACATTGGTAGGTATTAGAGCCACACTGAAGCTATTATTGGTTTCAGCATAAGTGGGTCGGCTCTCCCTGGGGTAGTACCATCCTCTCACAGACACACCGATGTGAAGTAAAAATGCTTGCATTCGTTTGGTCAGTGAGAGAGCCGGAGGCCCGCCTCACCCTTCCCTATCCGCTTCCCCCTACCCCCAAACAGGCTGGCAACGCACTGGAGACTCCCCAGGTTTTGCTAGTGTCTATGGACAACGGTGATCACTTAACATCTGGCGACCAGCTTGTTCGTTTGCCTTCTTTCATATAAAAAAAAACATATCAGTGTCAGAATGTGTACTGTGTAAACCACTATTGTGAAGTTAAATAGTGGATCTCTAGGCAGTCTTTTTGATAGCACTGTGCTTATCATCAGGTACATTGTAATTAACTTTATCATGCTACAAAAAAAAGTATATTTATTAATTTTCATAAATTTACAGAGGATGATGATGTTGACACTGCATCAGAAATGGCATCCACCATGAGCGAGAAAACAGGTTATTCTGTAGCCACTGACATTTCTACTACATTGTCAGTTCAAGATGCCTTAAATAGTAAGTGATATCATTATATATAATATTTAAAAATAGTCATTGATGTATTCTGAAATTTAGTCATATGAGCGAACAGTTCAATCTCCAGTTCTCCAGTCATATATGTTCAGGTGATGTTTTCAATAAATACACCTATCTGTTATGTTCAGGTGATGTTTTCAATAAATACAACTATCTGTTATCTGTATGATTACTAATTAGTTACAATTTGCTGCTAATTTGTTTGACTATCACTACGGTCATTAGTGATCGTAGTCAATTTTAAAGAAATAAACAACAATTTTTATTGTACATTCAACAACTTTTTTATTTTATAGTTCCAGGTATCAGCGAAAGCTTAGCAAACACATTAAAACAAAAAGAGTTGTTATTAGAAAGAATTAAACAATACAAGGAAATTAGTAAAAAACCTGCAAAATCTTCAACATATATTAAAAGGGAGGTCACAACTGACTCCAAAAAAGATATTAAAAAGGTATGAGTGATTTTTATAGAAAGAGATTGTTAAGTGCAATAGTATTTGTTCATTAGATGTTGCTTGACTAATCTTTGCTGAATCCCATGAAATATAGGCTACTTTGGGATTGGTAAATGGATCTATATAGCTGACAAGGATGTAATTTTAAATACATAGTAGTCCATGCGGGACTATGGTCTACACTTAATTGTAATTCTGATTTTCAGGATAACAACGACGTATCTCAATTATTAACCACTATAAAAGAAAAAGAAAATGCACTAAGTATGATGCATGTGAAAATGAAAGCAATGGAAACAACTATTTTAGACTTACAGGAAAAAATTAATGAAAAAGACCAAATAATAGAAGCTAAAAATATGGCGACTACACTTATGTCAGACACTCTTAGTAAAAAAGGTAAGTGAGGGATGAACTAATGCTATTATTTAAAGAGAAATGTTTAATATATTTGTTTTTTTTTTTATAGAAAAAGATTCTTTAGTCTTACTTGAAGATACAAAGCAGCAAATGATAAAAATGCAAGAAAACTTTATAGCTATGGAAGCAGAATGGAAAGAAGAAAAATTGATGTTACTTAAAGATATAGAAACCAAAGAGAAAAAGATTAATAGTTTAGAAGAAGCCAATACTATTCTAGAAGCTTCTAGATTCGAGATAAGTGTAGAACACGCAAGATTAATGGAGCAGATAGATTTAAAAAATGAAGAAATTACTAAGTTAGAAGAAGCCATCCAAAACTTGTCACAAGTCAGTACGGAGACTACTAAAGAAAAAAATGATAATGAAGAAGAAAAAGGATCCATTGAGGTAGCTGGCATGATAGAGTTAACTAAGAAGATAGAATTGCTGGAACAAATAAATTGTCAAATGAGACAAACAAATAAAGAACTTGAAAACAAGCTTGCTTCAATTAGTGTGGAGTCTAAAATATCATCAACTGGTTCAATGAGTAAAAGAGGAAGTCCAGTTCCTACTCGGAAAGCGGGTAGGGCTACAGCATCAAAAATGAAATCTCCCTGGAGTAAATTGTCCTCTGAAACTTTACCACAAGAAACTGATAAGAAATCAAATAAAAATGACATAGTAAAATTAGAGAGGTTGGTACAGTCTCTAAATAAAGAAATTTTGGAAAAGGAGTACATTGTATCACAGAAAGATGCAATAATATTGGAACTTCAATCTGTTGATAAACAGAACCAAATGACGAAGACTGAGATGACTGATATTGGTGTTTCTACTCATAGTGATTATGAAGCGGATTCTAAATCAGTGGAAATTAATTTTGATAATAAAGAGCATGTCACTGAATTAGAACCTAAAAAAGAGCAAACCTTGGATGTAAAAGAGCTTAATGACAGTCTGAAGGCAGCTCAAGAACAAATAGACTATTTAAACACTGAAATTGATGCAGCCAATAAAAATATGGTAAAAGTGAAATCAGCTCATAAACTAAAAATAAAACAAATGCAAAAAACCATAGACAATTTTAGTAAAGTGTCTGATACCAATGCAGAAATTGTAAAACTTAATGAAGAATTGCATCAGCTTTCACAGAAAGTTGCAGAATTAGAAGAAGAAAAAGGAAATTTACAGTTACATCTTGTTGATTATGACAGTGGTAGATGTAAGTAATTCATTTCTATTTATTTTCCGTTTTTATATTAAATAACTACAAGAAAATATCTTTAAAATATTGAACTTTTAGTATTGATGTTTCTTTTATTACCCACATATTTTTTGTTCTTTAATATTAAATATTATGTTTTAGTGACAGAGTCCGATATTTACAAAAAAATGATTGAAATGGAAAATCTTGCTGAAACAAGGCTACGAGCAATAAGTGTTTTGGAGACTCAAAAGTTTGACTTAGTTCAAGGTAATGAGTTGATAAAAAATACATGGCTTTTACAATTTTTTTATTAATTTTGTACGACTATATTAGTATATAATATTTATAATTATATAACTGTATCTACGAGCAATAAGTGTTTTGGAGACTCAAAAGTTTGACTTAGTTCAAGGTAATGAGTTGATAAAAAATACATGGCTTTTACAATTTTTTTATTAATTTTGTACGACTATATTAGTAATATTAGTATATAATATTTATAATTATATAACTGTATTTAATATATATATATATATTTTTCTTATCACATTAATATGAATTTTTCAGAACTACATATTCTACAACAGAAAAATAATGAAATGGAAGATAAGTTAGCTGACATTTCACAACTTCAAGGTGAACAAGTTTGTTCAGAAATTAAATTAGTGCAATTGGAAGAGCAAGTAGATCAACTCATTGCTTCCAAGAGGGAATTAGAGTTGGTAACAGAAAATTTGAAATTGGATAAAGAACAGTTGAATGGCACGATTAAACTTTTAGAAGAGAAGAATGAAGAACTTATACACAAACTTGAAAATTATATTCAGGAAAACATGGAACTTTCTGACAAGCTTGAAAAATTAAGTGCAGAAAAAGTCAGTTCTGCAGAATCAATAGAAATTGTAGAATCTTTAACAACACAGGAAAAGCTGGAACTAGAAGAATATAATAAAAGCATTTTAGAAAACAAAGACATTGGTGAAGATGGAGGAAATATAAAATCTTCAGATGTAAAAATAGAGACTTTAATAGAAGAAAGTTCTGATTTAAATAAAAAAATAGAATTATTTACAAAGGAAAGAGAAGAGGTAATGGATAAAATGAATAAAATTAATGAAGAAAATGAAATATTGCATAAAGAAATTGCAGGATTAAATATTCAGTGTGAAGTTTTAAATAACAACATTGAATTGCTTAATAATGATAAATTAGTTCTACAAAATGTAAACCAGGACCTGAATCGTCAATTAGAAGAAGTAAAGCGAGAGCGCATTGAAATTATAAAGGAAACAGCAGAGATGGTCAAAACAACGAATATTGAAGATCCTTCAGAAGGTGTTCCTCACGAATCGCTCCAGGATGATAAACTAACTGGCGAAAAAACTGTCAATAGAACAAAGTCCGTAAAACAATTAACGAAAGAAATACTTAAGCTAAAAAATACAATTAAAGACAGAGAAGATGAAATCGCAGATTGTCAAATGAAAATATTATCATTGGAAGAGCAACAACAGAAACAAAATGATATTTTGCAAAATAATATATATTTAGATAACAAGATCAAGGCTTTGATGGAAGAAAATGGACATTTGAAAGGAGAGCTTGAGGCACTAAAATCAGACAAAGATTCTGAACAGCAAATATTACAATATAAACATGCTCATGCTATGTTGCAACAAGAGATTCAAAAGGTGCATCAAGAATATTCGATTAGTCTTAGCGCACGTGATACCAGAATCAATGAGCTAGAAAACATTCTGTTAGAATATGAGAAACAGTTATTTAATTATGGCAATACCTTACAGCAGAAAGATAAAGAAATAAATGAATTTATAAACCAAATAACTCAATTGAATGATATTTCACAGAAGCTCAAGTTAACTGTTGAAGCACTTGAGGAAGATAAGGCGAAAGATCAAAATGCAGAACTAGTCAAATCTCTTAATAAACAAACTGCAATACTCCAGAAAAAGTTGCTTGAATATGAAGATAAAATACGAACATTAGAAGAGGAAAAATCGCAATTGCTTTCGTTACAAAATGCTTTAGAAACCAAAAACATTAGCATAGATACCGAACTAAAAAACTTGCAAGAAGCATTTACAGAGAAGCAGATTCTTCTCAAAGAATTGCAAGCACAACATATAAAATATTCGGAAGAAAATTCAACAACTTTGAAGGAACGTGATGAAGAAATTCATGAAATTAAATTACAGTTAAGAAAAGAGTCTATTGAGAACGAAAAATTACGTACAAGCTTGACGGAAAAAGAAAACAGTTTGATTGATCTTACAAAAGCTTTTGATGATATCAAACAAAAACTAGATAGTGTATCTTGTGAAAAAGATTTACTAAACCAAGAAATTAAAACTCTAGAAACAAAAAATAAAGAAATCATAGAAAAGTTGAAGAAGTTCGCAGTAAATATTAAGAAAAAGGCATCAATGTATACAGATCTAGAAAACATACTTCTGGAAACTCAAAACCAGTTACAAGCAAAGAATGAACAATTAGAACAATTGTTAATTCAAGTTGAAACTCTTCCAGTTTTACAGGATAAATTAAAATATGCAGAAGAAGAAATCATTCGGTTACAAACCCAAAAACTTACAATTGATCAACAGAAATCTCAAGAAGTTAGCCAACTACAGACTGAAATTTTAACTCTAGAAGGTCGTTTGAAAGACTCTTTTGAAGAAATAAAATCTTTGAATGATGCAATTAATGTAATGCAAAAAGAATTGCATTTTACGCAGGAAGAAAATATAAACTTCAAAACGTTGAATGATAGTCTAAATAAAAAATTAGCTGAATATGAAATAGACCAAAAAAATAATTCTAACTTTGAAACAAAAATTCATTCACTAGAAGCTGAACTCTGTCAGAAAGAAAGTCATATAGCAGAACTGTTTACCAAATTTGATCTTCAAGAACAAATGAGAACGCAAACACAATTTGGTTATGATGCTAAAATTCAAGAACGAGATTTATATATAGACACTTTAGAAAGTGAAATTAGCAAATATAAAAATCGTATTTGTCGTCTTGAAGAATCTATATCTGTTATGGAAGATAGAAGATATTCCCTTGAACGCAAAGCGGATCAATTGGGAAATCAGTTACAGGAAAAACAAAAAGCTTACAGTGAATATACAGATCAGGAAGATGAGCTTGTTGGTAGACTAGCAGTTCTTATGGATCATGACAGAGTTGTTGAAAAGCAGCTTCATGAAATAGAGAATGAAAACAAGGATCTTCAAAATAAGATACAAAGTCTGACTGAAGACAACCTGAGATTAAAGAAATCTTTATCTGACATACAGGAATATTGTAATACCCTAGTTGATAAAGCTAATAGATTCGATAATGCAGAATCAGAATTAACAAAATATCAATCTCAGCTTCATGATGTCGAAGTACTTTTGAAACGAGTTACATCCGAAAATCAAACAACACTAATGCAAAAGAAAAAAGAAATAGAAGAATTGGAAATTGAATTTAATTCTCAGATTGAATCTTCAATAAAAGAAAAGAAAAATTTAAGTGAAAGATATGAAAAAACTATGTATCGTGTATCAGAATTGGAACGAAAAATTCGGGAATACAGTAATAATATTGAAACACTTAACAAAAATCTTGAAGATGTCAATAACATAAATCAACAGTTAATTGAAAAATCCTCAAGTCAGCAAAGTACCACCCCAGATTACACTGAGCAGTACATAAGTGAAATCAATAAGCTCAATTCTATAATAAATAACAAAAATGAAGAAATTTCAGAATTGATGAACAGAGTTCAAACTGTTCAAATGAACAATGTAGCATTAATTGCCGATTTAAAAAATCAAGTATCACAATTGTCTTTCGAGTTGAATGAATCTTCTTTGGAACAAGCCAAGTTAATAGAAAAAGAAGATAATTTAAAACAAAATATTGAACAGCTTCAGCTAATAATAAATCAGAAAGAAGAGCAAATACGGGATCTAGCGGAAACAAAGAAATTAACATTTAAAATGAATATTCCTAAAACTGAAGGAATGCTGATTTCTTCAACAATAGAACCACTAAAGGAAGACCAAAATCTATTTGATATATCATCTCTCGAATCACAGATTATTTCTAATGTTTCGGAAGTTCCAATTGTAAAGAAAGTCGTCATGGAAAATGTAACGGAACAGTTGCAATCGAAATCAGTTGCAAATGTTGACTCAGAAATAAATACCGAAAATTTAATAGTACCTAAAAAAGCTTATTTGTGTTACAATGTTGAAGATAATAGTTCACACCAAGAAACAGATCCTTTTAATTCCGACGAGGGATGGGGCTTCTCTTAAGTTCTTCGGTCATAGATATCCATATTCTTCTTACCTGGTAACGTTTTCTTAAACTATTCTTTACTTTATTATAGGCAGCCGTTTTCATTATTTCTTTATGATGAGTAGCTGCTTGTAACGAATCTGGTAATTTATACTGTTTATTATCATTTGTACTTACTGTCGTTATAGACAAAATATTTGATTTCCCTTCATTTGTAGGTAATAATGTGAATTCAAAGCGAAGTTTCTCCATTTCTATTGACATAAACAGAAATGTCGTTTTATAAGATTAATATTGGAACAAAGAATAAAACTTGTATGTGTTGCTCTGTAAACATAGAAAGTTTATTTATTGCATAATAAATTACATAAAACTATGCTAATTTACATAATTATCTACATAAATACCCACCTGTAAACATAGAAACGACATTACAAGTTTATCTTTTAAAATTTTAGTTTCTACAATTTTTCTTTAATATTTTATCAATTACTTTGACATGACATTACATTTATTTTTAATATACTAAATTTATTAGAGAGTTTGTAACTGGAAGACGATGAAACTCCATGTAATACTTAAGAAATGCATTTTCTTTACATATATATATATATATTTTTCTTATCACATTAATATGAATTTTTCAGAACTACATATTCTACAACAGAAAAATAATGAAATGGAAGATAAGTTAGCTGACATTTCACAACTTCAAGGTGAACAAGTTTGTTCAGAAATTAAATTAGTGCAATTGGAAGAGCAAGTAGATCAACTCATTGCTTCCAAGAGGGAATTAGAGTTGGTAACAGAAAATTTGAAATTGGATAAAGAACAGTTGAATGGCACGATTAAACTTTTAGAAGAGAAGAATGAAGAACTTATACACAAACTTGAAAATTATATTCAGGAAAACATGGAACTTTCTGACAAGCTTGAAAAATTAAGTGCAGAAAAAGTCAGTTCTGCAGAATCAATAGAAATTGTAGAATCTTTAACAACACAGGAAAAGCTGGAACTAGAAGAATATAATAAAAGCATTTTAGAAAACAAAGACATTGGTGAAGATGGAGGAAATATAAAATCTTCAGATGTAAAAATAGAGACTTTAATAGAAGAAAGTTCTGATTTAAATAAAAAAATAGAATTATTTACAAAGGAAAGAGAAGAGGTAATGGATAAAATGAATAAAATTAATGAAGAAAATGAAATATTGCATAAAGAAATTGCAGGATTAAATATTCAGTGTGAAGTTTTAAATAACAACATTGAATTGCTTAATAATGATAAATTAGTTCTACAAAATGTAAACCAGGACCTGAATCGTCAATTAGAAGAAGTAAAGCGAGAGCGCATTGAAATTATAAAGGAAACAGCAGAGATGGTCAAAACAACGAATATTGAAGATCCTTCAGAAGGTGTTCCTCACGAATCGCTCCAGGATGATAAACTAACTGGCGAAAAAACTGTCAATAGAACAAAGTCCGTAAAACAATTAACGAAAGAAATACTTAAGCTAAAAAATACAATTAAAGACAGAGAAGATGAAATCGCAGATTGTCAAATGAAAATATTATCATTGGAAGAGCAACAACAGAAACAAAATGATATTTTGCAAAATAATATATATTTAGATAACAAGATCAAGGCTTTGATGGAAGAAAATGGACATTTGAAAGGAGAGCTTGAGGCACTAAAATCAGACAAAGATTCTGAACAGCAAATATTACAATATAAACATGCTCATGCTATGTTGCAACAAGAGATTCAAAAGGTGCATCAAGAATATTCGATTAGTCTTAGCGCACGTGATACCAGAATCAATGAGCTAGAAAACATTCTGTTAGAATATGAGAAACAGTTATTTAATTATGGCAATACCTTACAGCAGAAAGATAAAGAAATAAATGAATTTATAAACCAAATAACTCAATTGAATGATATTTCACAGAAGCTCAAGTTAACTGTTGAAGCACTTGAGGAAGATAAGGCGAAAGATCAAAATGCAGAACTAGTCAAATCTCTTAATAAACAAACTGCAATACTCCAGAAAAAGTTGCTTGAATATGAAGATAAAATACGAACATTAGAAGAGGAAAAATCGCAATTGCTTTCGTTACAAAATGCTTTAGAAACCAAAAACATTAGCATAGATACCGAACTAAAAAACTTGCAAGAAGCATTTACAGAGAAGCAGATTCTTCTCAAAGAATTGCAAGCACAACATATAAAATATTCGGAAGAAAATTCAACAACTTTGAAGGAACGTGATGAAGAAATTCATGAAATTAAATTACAGTTAAGAAAAGAGTCTATTGAGAACGAAAAATTACGTACAAGCTTGACGGAAAAAGAAAACAGTTTGATTGATCTTACAAAAGCTTTTGATGATATCAAACAAAAACTAGATAGTGTATCTTGTGAAAAAGATTTACTAAACCAAGAAATTAAAACTCTAGAAACAAAAAATAAAGAAATCATAGAAAAGTTGAAGAAGTTCGCAGTAAATATTAAGAAAAAGGCATCAATGTATACAGATCTAGAAAACATACTTCTGGAAACTCAAAACCAGTTACAAGCAAAGAATGAACAATTAGAACAATTGTTAATTCAAGTTGAAACTCTTCCAGTTTTACAGGATAAATTAAAATATGCAGAAGAAGAAATCATTCGGTTACAAACCCAAAAACTTACAATTGATCAACAGAAATCTCAAGAAGTTAGCCAACTACAGACTGAAATTTTAACTCTAGAAGGTCGTTTGAAAGACTCTTTTGAAGAAATAAAATCTTTGAATGATGCAATTAATGTAATGCAAAAAGAATTGCATTTTACGCAGGAAGAAAATATAAACTTCAAAACGTTGAATGATAGTCTAAATAAAAAATTAGCTGAATATGAAATAGACCAAAAAAATAATTCTAACTTTGAAACAAAAATTCATTCACTAGAAGCTGAACTCTGTCAGAAAGAAAGTCATATAGCAGAACTGTTTACCAAATTTGATCTTCAAGAACAAATGAGAACGCAAACACAATTTGGTTATGATGCTAAAATTCAAGAACGAGATTTATATATAGACACTTTAGAAAGTGAAATTAGCAAATATAAAAATCGTATTTGTCGTCTTGAAGAATCTATATCTGTTATGGAAGATAGAAGATATTCCCTTGAACGCAAAGCGGATCAATTGGGAAATCAGTTACAGGAAAAACAAAAAGCTTACAGTGAATATACAGATCAGGAAGATGAGCTTGTTGGTAGACTAGCAGTTCTTATGGATCATGACAGAGTTGTTGAAAAGCAGCTTCATGAAATAGAGAATGAAAACAAGGATCTTCAAAATAAGATACAAAGTCTGACTGAAGACAACCTGAGATTAAAGAAATCTTTATCTGACATACAGGAATATTGTAATACCCTAGTTGATAAAGCTAATAGATTCGATAATGCAGAATCAGAATTAACAAAATATCAATCTCAGCTTCATGATGTCGAAGTACTTTTGAAACGAGTTACATCCGAAAATCAAACAACACTAATGCAAAAGAAAAAAGAAATAGAAGAATTGGAAATTGAATTTAATTCTCAGATTGAATCTTCAATAAAAGAAAAGAAAAATTTAAGTGAAAGATATGAAAAAACTATGTATCGTGTATCAGAATTGGAACGAAAAATTCGGGAATACAGTAATAATATTGAAACACTTAACAAAAATCTTGAAGATGTCAATAACATAAATCAACAGTTAATTGAAAAATCCTCAAGTCAGCAAAGTACCACCCCAGATTACACTGAGCAGTACATAAGTGAAATCAATAAGCTCAATTCTATAATAAATAACAAAAATGAAGAAATTTCAGAATTGATGAACAGAGTTCAAACTGTTCAAATGAACAATGTAGCATTAATTGCCGATTTAAAAAATCAAGTATCACAATTGTCTTTCGAGTTGAATGAATCTTCTTTGGAAAAAGCCAAGTTAATAGAAAAAGAAGATAATTTAAAACAAAATATTGAACAGCTTCAGCTAATAATAAATCAGAAAGAAGAGCAAATACGGGATCTAGCGGAAACAAAGAAATTAACATTTAAAATGAATATTCCTAAAACTGAAGGAATGCTGATTTCTTCAACAATAGAACCACTAAAGGAAGACCAAAATCTATTTGATATATCATCTCTCGAATCACAGATTATTTCTAATGTTTCGGAAGTTCCAATTGTAAAGAAAGTCGTCATGGAAAATGTAACGGAACAGTTGCAATCGAAATCAGTTGCAAATGTTGACTCAGAAATAAATACCGAAAATTTAATAGTACCTAAAAAAGCTTATTTGTGTTACAATGTTGAAGATAATAGTTCACACCAAGAAACAGATCCTTTTAATTCCGACGAGGGATGGGGCCTTGGCGACAATGAAGATGTAGATATTACTCCAGGCTTTACTCATCTTAATGATCAGATACAAAAACTTAAAACAGAGAATGATGCATTAAAATCTGAATTGGATATAAATAATAGTAAATTAATTAAAGCATTGAAGAAATTAAAAGAGTTAAAGAATAGTAATGAAATGTTAACAAATGAAATAAAGATATCTAAACAATTATCTTCTTCTTTCTTAGATACTGCTATTGAAGATGAATTACGTTTTAATATCCAAGGTTTAGAAAAGAAAATTGAAGAACTCGGTTCAGATTTAAATAAAGAAAAACGAGAAAAAGAAAGGCTTAAAAAGCAAAATGAAGTATTTAATAATGCTAACGATAGGTTGACAGAAATAAAAGAGAAATTAGATAATGAAATAGAGTTATGGAAATACAAATTTAAAGAGGCCAATGACAAGCTTTCGACTATGCAATGGGGAACAGATTCTAAGGAGTCTCCGCAACATATAATTAACTCTGCGAATAATATGAATGAGGAAAAATTTAAAAACGAATTAATGAAAATTGAAAAAGAAAATGATGAATTACAGTCGGCAATAGACCAATTGACTTTGCAAAATGAAGAATTAATTACTCAACAACTACAATCAAAAATTGAAATAGAAAATCTAAATGAAAAATTGCAACACCAAACATCAGTAAAATCTGATGTCGTTGAGAATCAATTGCAAGAGCTACAGCATATTATTGATAATTTACAGAGAGAAAATGATATTTTAAACAAAAAACTTCTTGATCTTGAAGAAAATTTTAATGTTAGAACACAAAATAATGAAGTACAAAGAGCTGAATTTGAGAATTCCCTAAAAGATTTACAAATCGAACTAGAAGAGTTTAAGCATAAATGTTCTATATTTGAAGAAAAAATAGCAAGCTTAAATCTTGAGAAAATTGACGCAACCAATAAAGTAACTCAGTTAAATTCTCAATTACAAGAAGACAAATTAATTATATTGCAATATGAACAACAATTAAATATAAAGAATGTACACGATGAAAATCTTGTAACCATACAGTGTAGTGAGTTAGAGGAACAATGTAAAAATCTTAAACAAAACCTTGAAGAGTTTAAGCATAAATGTTCAATGTATGAAGAAAAAATAGAAAGCTTAAATCTTGAGAAAATTGAGGAAACCAATAAAGTAACTCAGTTAAATTCTCAATTAGAACAAGTCAAATTAACTATACTGCAATATGAGAAACAATTAAATGTAAAGAATGTAGAAGACGAAAATTATGTAACGATACAGTGTAATGAGTTGGAGGAACAATGTAAAAATCTTAAACACAACCTTGAAAACGCTAATGTCAAAATTTTAGAAATGGAACTTAAAAATACTGAACTTGAAAATGCATCGAAAGAATATGTTAAGCAAATAAACGAACTGAATATGAAAATTCAAGATTTGAACAATGAAAATGACAATTTACTATCGACTGTCGCTGAATTACGATCTTCAGTATCAAGTGCGATTGATCAACGTGGTTTTGAAATAGCTGAATTATGGAAACAGCACTTAGCTCAGAGAGAGGCCGATTTCCAAAAATTAGAACAAGAACTCCGATCACAGTTAAGTGCTTTTGAAAATAAATATGAACAGTTATTAGATAATGTTCAGTCATCAAGCCAAGAGGAAACTAACAAATTAATCATGGTCGAGCAAGTAACTTCTCTTCAGGCTAAATTACAAGATAAAGAGGAACACATTTGTAATCTTCAAGTGAAATATGCTGAAATAATGAATCAGTTGGATATTTTGCGTTCGGAAATGGAAGATGAGAAGGTAACACATGAAAATAAGGTACTCGAACAACAAGAAGAATATGAAAAAATGATTCAAGAACTCCGAAAAAAAATTCTCGAAGATACGGAAACTTATGAGACAAACTTAAAAACATTTCAAACAGAACTAACCACATCGAAAGTAAACGGCGAAGAACTAATTCGGCAAAATGAAGAATTGCGTAATGAACTCGCAGAGATTAATACTAAAACACTTGAACTGACTAATGAACTTCACCTAAAAGATAGTGAAATATATCAGAAAACACACGACTATAATATTACATTATCACAAAGGAATGAAGAATTCGAAAATGTTAGGAAACATTTGCTTGATTATGAAAAGAAAGTTGAAGATTTAACATATGAAAAGGAGTCTGAATTGGCGGTATTAAGGTTAAAAATGCACGAAAATATGGATCACCATAAAAAAATGCAGAACAATTCTGATATAGAAAAAGCAAATTTAGCCCTTGCTTTAAACGCAAAAATTACAGAGTGTACAAATCTTAATAAACAGATTACTGATTTAAATAAGGCGTTAGAAGAACATTCGACAAAAACAACAGAAATGCAATTAGCACTTGAAAACCAAGAAATAGAGATAGTTTCACTTAAAGACGAGATATTTAGTTTACAGGATATGTTGAAACTTTCGAACAGCAAAATACAAAAGCACGTTACATTCGCTTCTGATACGAAGCCTTGGAATACAGTAATAATATTGAAACACTTAACAAAAATCTTGAAGATGTCAATAACATAAATCAACAGTTAATTGAAAAATCCTCAAGTCAGCAAAGTACCACCCCAGATTACACTGAGCAGTACATAAGTGAAATCAATAAGCTCAATTCTATAATAAATAACAAAAATGAAGAAATTTCAGAATTGATGAACAGAGTTCAAACTGTTCAAATGAACAATGTAGCATTAATTGCCGATTTAAAAAATCAAGTATCACAATTGTCTTTCGAGTTGAATGAATCTTCTTTGGAACAAGCCAAGTTAATAGAAAAAGAAGATAATTTAAAACAAAATATTGAACAGCTTCAGCTAATAATAAATCAGAAAGAAGAGCAAATACGGGATCTAGCGGAAACAAAGAAATTAACATTTAAAATGAATATTCCTAAAACTGAAGGAATGCTGATTTCTTCAACAATAGAACCACTAAAGGAAGACCAAAATCTATTTGATATATCATCTCTCGAATCACAGATTATTTCTAATGTTTCGGAAGTTCCAATTGTAAAGAAAGTCGTCATGGAAAATGTAACGGAACAGTTGCAATCGAAATCAGTTGCAAATGTTGACTCAGAAATAAATACCGAAAATTTAATAGTACCTAAAAAAGCTTATTTGTGTTACAATGTTGAAGATAATAGTTCACACCAAGAAACAGATCCTTTTAATTCCGACGAGGGATGGGGCCTTGGCGACAATGAAGATGTAGATATTACTCCAGGCTTTACTCATCTTAATGATCAGATACAAAAACTTAAAACAGAGAATGATGCATTAAAATCTGAATTGGATATAAATAATAGTAAATTAATTAAAGCATTGAAGAAATTAAAAGAGTTAAAGAATAGTAATGAAATGTTAACAAATGAAATAAAGATATCTAAACAATTATCTTCTTCTTTCTTAGATACTGCTATTGAAGATGAATTACGTTTTAATATCCAAGGTTTAGAAAAGAAAATTGAAGAACTCGGTTCAGATTTAAATAAAGAAAAACGAGAAAAAGAAAGGCTTAAAAAGCAAAATGAAGTATTTAATAATGCTAACGATAGGTTGACAGAAATAAAAGAGAAATTAGATAATGAAATAGAGTTATGGAAATACAAATTTAAAGAGGCCAATGACAAGCTTTCGACTATGCAATGGGGAACAGATTCTAAGGAGTCTCCGCAACATATAATTAACTCTGCGAATAATATGAATGAGGAAAAATTTAAAAACGAATTAATGAAAATTGAAAAAGAAAATGATGAATTACAGTCGGCAATAGACCAATTGACTTTGCAAAATGAAGAATTAATTACTCAACAACTACAATCAAAAATTGAAATAGAAAATCTAAATGAAAAATTGCAACACCAAACATCAGTAAAATCTGATGTCGTTGAGAATCAATTGCAAGAGCTACAGCATATTATTGATAATTTACAGAGAGAAAATGATATTTTAAACAAAAAAGTTCTTGATCTTGAAGAAAATTTAAATGTTAGAATAAGAGCTACAGCATATTATTGATAATTTACAGAGAGAAAATGATATTTTAAACAAAAAAGTTCTTGATCTTGAAGAAAATTTAAATGTTAGAATACAAAATAATGAAGTACAAAGAGCAGAATTTGAGAAATCACTAAAAGATTTACAAATCGAACTAGAAGAGTTTAAGCAGAAATGTTCTATATTTGAAGAAACAATAGAAAGCTTAAATCTTGAGAAAATTGAGGCAACCAATAAAGTAACTCAGTTAAATTCTCAATTAGAACAAGACAAATTAATTATACTGCAATATGAGCAACAATTAAATGTGAAGAATGTGGAAGATGAAAATCTTGTAACAATACAGTGTAGTGAGTTGGAGGAACAATGTAAAAATCTTAAACAAAACCTAGAAGACTTTAAGCGTAAATGTTCAATATATGAAGAAAAAATAGAAAGCTTAAATCTTGAAAAAATTGAGGAAACCAATACAATAGCTCAGTTAAATTCTCAATTAGAACAACACAAATTAATTGTACTGCAATATGAGCAACAATTAAATATAAAGAATGTAGAAGATGAAAATCATGTAACGATACAGTGTAGTGAGTTGGAGAACCAATGTAAAAATCTTAAACACAACCTTGAAAACGCTAATGTCAAAATTTTAGAAATGGAACTTAAAAATACTGAACTTGAAAATACATCGAAAGAATATGTTAAGCAAATAAACGAACTGAATATGAAAATTCAAGATTTGAACAATGAAAATGACAATTTACTATCGACTGTCGCTGAATTACGATCTTCAGTATCAAGTGCGATTGATCAACGTGGTTTTGAAATAGCTGAATTATGGAAACAGCACTTAGCTCAGAGAGAGGCCGATTTCCAAAAATTAGAACAAGAACTCCGATCGCAGTTAAGTGCTTTTGAAAATAAATATGAACAGTTATTAGATAATGTTCAGTCATCAAGCCAAGAGGAAACTAACAAATTAATCATGGTCGAGCAAGTAACTTCTCTTCAGGCTAAGTTACAAGATAAAGAGGAACACATTTGTAATCTTCAAGTGAAATATGCTGAAATAATGAATCAGTTGGATATTTTGCGTTCGGAAATGGAAGATGAGAAGGTAACACATGAAAATAAGGTACTCGAACAACAAGAAGAATATGAAAAAATGATTCAAGAACTCCGAAAAAAAATTCTTGAAGATACAGAGATGTATGAGACAAATTTAAAAACAATGAAATCAGAACTAACCACAGCGAAAGTAAACGGCGAGGAACTACTTCGGCAAAACGAAGAATTGCGTAATGAACTCGCAGAGATTAATACTAAAACACTTGAACTGACTAATGAACTTCACCTAAAAGATAGTGAAATATATCAGAAAACACACGACTATAATATTACATTATCACAAAGGAATGAAGAATTCGAAAATGTTAGTGTTACTTCACGCCGGTATTCTATGAGAGGGTGGTAGTACCCCGGGCGAGCCGACCCATTCATGCTGAAACCAGTAATAGCTTCAGAATGGCTCTACCACCTGTGTAATCTTTTCTTTTCTGTATCTTTTTTTTTTACTTTGTAGCCTTTTTCGTTAGGCCACACCCTTTCCTGCTGTTAAATATTGATTTAAAAAGGGAGACTGGCTCTTAAGTGTAGCTGCCGGAACACAATTTGGCGATAGATTTTCAACTTTAGGGGGTGATGGCTAGTCAGCCGGGCTTAGAAGACGCCTCACTATAGTTTCATCATGAGTTTTCCTTCATTGAATGTTTCGTAACATACGGTAGTGGGTAATCTTCTATATATATATAATAATAATGTAAATCTAACGTGGTTGTTTTTTTTCGATTTTCGTGTAAAAAATTGTTGCAGGTGTCTGGGTAATAAAATACATCTCGATCATTTTTAGAAATGTCTGTCTGTTTGTATGAACACGCATCACTGCTAAAGTACTGAGTTCACGATAAAACCTTACCAAGCAAAATCATAAAGCATATCCTCGAGAACAACTTAGTCTTTGTTTCATTAAAATCAGTAAACTCTATCAAAAGTTAATGTAATTTTAATGACGATGTGGCGTAAATACGTAGGAGAGCAGTAGAAAATTAAATGCACTAAATACATTCAGATGACTTTATTAATCACCGTTTTTTTTACATGAGGTTCCACGCGATTGATGTCGCGGGCACAGCTAGTAATATATAAAGTTCGAATTTCAGTGTGCCTGTTTGTAATTTTACTCTTAAAGAAATAGTGACTGATTTTGATGAATTTGTAGTCATGGAGCAACGTGAAACGTTCTTAAGTATAGTTGGTTTTGGTAGATGATGCTTTAATCCAGATTTACTACATAAAAACATAACCACAAATTTCCAGCACAAACGCAAGAAACTGCGAGGCAAAAAATACTAAATTGCTATTAATAATGTTACATTTTTTGTAAGATAAATAGAACGATTATGAGATTTTATTTTTGGATTAAAGTCTACAAGCATTCAGTTTATCCATCACAATTAATTTTTTATTTCAGCACGCGATTCACAGAGCACTCCGACAGTGCTCTTAAATTGGCTTCGAGGCAAGAGTACGCCGAAAGTGGTGCACATGTGAGATGGTGAATTTTTCTGATATAATGTCCACCGTCCGCGATATCCGTTGAAACGTGTATATATCAATAATGAATTACGCTGTCAAGCGTTATAAACTTTTATTAATTATACTGAAGACACTACGCGTTCAGCTATGTGTTTACGTTTTGTGTAGAAATGGGGTTAGCGATGTGGTGCTTATGTTTTTTCCTTTAGATAAGATCTATCTTTAAGATAATAAACGACTCAGAAGAAGTCGCGTGTATCAGCTAGTAATGGAATATTTATATCTATAATATTCAGGTTAACAGAACTCCGTAGCGTGAAGCACAGTCGGGACGTGCGATTACGGCATGAAAGCGAACAGCGGCAGATGGACTTACGACTGTTGCATCGCGACGTCGCCAATCTACCTCCTGAAGCCGTTGACCAGCTTAAACAGGCACATCACACACTTTGTGAGTACTTGTTACATCCTTACAATCAGAGCTCAGCTTGAGAGTGTCTTTCTGTATCTTTTTTATTTTCTTTTGTAGGCTTTTCGTTAGACCCTTCGATCAACAATAACTAGATATCGGGTCGGCGCGAAAAATACGTCTCGGTAAATAACAACTCACTTGAAATGTGAGCTTTTATTTTGTTTAGTTTGTTTGAAACACAACCGATGTAAGCACGTTTCACAATGCCGCAGTGTATTCAAAAGATGCAAAAATAATACCCCAAAAAGCAATTTAACGGCCGGAGTATCTTACTTTCGCTAAATACATGTTGAATAAGCTATATTTTAAGCTTTAAACTAACAAATAATATCAAATTTTGAACAAAATTACCAATTTTAAACCTTGGTACAAATGTTTGGCCAAGGCTCGCCAACCACGCATAAACACGCACAATAACGAGAGGAAGCGAGAGGGGACGGGTAGGTGGGTATCCGGCGCTCTCACTGACCGAACGAAACGCAACAGTGTTACTTCACGCCGGTATTCTATGAGAGGGTGGTAGTACCCCGGGCGAGCCGACCCATTCATGCTGAAACCAGTAATAGCTTCAGAATGGCTCTACCACCTGTGTAATCTTTTCTTTTCTGTATCTTTTTTTTTTACTTTGTAGCCTTTTTCGTTAGGCCACACCCTTTCCTGCTGTTAAATATTGATTTAAAAAGGGAGACTGGCTCTTAAGTGTAGCTGCCGGAACACAATTTGGCGATAGATTTTCAACTTTAGGGGGTGATGGCTAGTCAGCCGGGCTTAGAAGACGCCTCACTATAGTTTCATCATGAGTTTTCCTTCATTGAATGTTTCGTAACATACGGTAGTGGGTAATCTTCTATATATATATAATAATAATGTAAATCTAACGTGGTTGTTTTTTTTCGATTTTCGTGTAAAAAATTGTTGCAGGTGTCTGGGTAATAAAATACATCTCGATCATTTTTAGAAATGTCTGTCTGTTTGTATGAACACGCATCACTGCTAAAGTACTGAGTTCACGATAAAACCTTACCAAGCAAAATCATAAAGCATATCCTCGAGAACAACTTAGTCTTTGTTTCATTAAAATCAGTAAACTCTATCAAAAGTTAATGTAATTTTAATGACGATGTGGCGTAAATACGTAGGAGAGCAGTAGAAAATTAAATGCACTAAATACATTCAGATGACTTTATTAATCACCGTTTTTTTTACATGAGGTTCCACGCGATTGATGTCGCGGGCACAGCTAGTAATATATAAAGTTCGAATTTCAGTGTGCCTGTTTGTAATTTTACTCTTAAAGAAATAGTGACTGATTTTGATGAATTTGTAGTCATGGAGCAACGTGAAACGTTCTTAAGTATAGTTGGTTTTGGTAGATGATGCTTTAATCCAGATTTACTACATAAAAACATAACCACAAATTTCCAGCACAAACGCAAGAAACTGCGAGGCAAAAAATACTAAATTGCTATTAATAATGTTACATTTTTTGTAAGATAAATAGAACGATTATGAGATTTTATTTTTGGATTAAAGTCTACAAGCATTCAGTTTATCCATCACAATTAATTTTTTATTTCAGCACGCGATTCACAGAGCACTCCGACAGTGCTCTTAAATTGGCTTCGAGGCAAGAGTACGCCGAAAGTGGTGCACATGTGAGATGGTGAATTTTTCTGATATAATGTCCACCGTCCGCGATATCCGTTGAAACGTGTATATATCAATAATGAATTACGCTGTCAAGCGTTATAAACTTTTATTAATTATACTGCTGTTGGGTAACTTGTTGTTCTGTCACATATTCCAATTTGTAACAGTGACATTATAGTGAACAGAATATTGTCGGTTTGTATCGTGAGTTTGGGTGTGAACAATCTGAAATGCTCTACCTTTCACACCTATTGGTAGCTGAATAAGGCTTGATTGTTCGCACTAATGATATTATAAGTAAAAAGGTACGTAAGTAGATATGTCATAAGCGCTTCGGTAGCGCTTTATTAAAACTTTGCTAATTAGCTTATTTTTAACGGCTTCCATGTCAGTCCGCCCGTATCTAACCAACATATAACTATTTCGTTTTCACCACCGGTATTGAGAATATGCCATCTTACTTCCACACTTTATCTAAGACAGTGTGGCGTTACAATATTACTTTACGTATGTGTGCGTTATCGTGTCATTTGTTTTGTAAAAAGAAAAAACATGTAGGTAACGTATGTATACCTTTTTACATTTAATATCATTGATTCCCACGTTGTGATAACATCGACCGACCATTGTCGTCGTGAATCATAATAACGAACAACGAATAAACAACAACAGAATAATTATGTCTTCAATAATTTGTTATCCATTGCGTAGGAATAGTGCTTTACGTTATTAGTTATTAACAATTTTCGGGTGCATCGTCAATATTACGGGATATAATTTAAAATATTACATAACAGAACTTTTGGTTACGTGAAATGTACTTGTTTGATGTATATTGTTGTGATTTGTGCTGCATTTTCTTTAAATAATGGTAATATAATAAATCACCACTATTATAGAAGGCATGATTTTAATATGTTTAGTTGTAAACATCTAGTTGTAAAAATTATGTTCCATATCAGTTTGCCATGGAAACGAAATAGATAGGTGTCGTCCCTATTATTAATTTGCTTCTTGTAAATGGTGCATGCCAAAGTTTTTCTTCCATCTCGGTATAAAAATAAAGTTAGATATTTAAATTTATACTTATTGTTCTCTCGGAGGCTGATTAAAGTTTTTCTTAGTTACTATGAAATCACACGCATTGTAGGTAATAATTTACAAGGACGATGTTTTAAAATTGGAGTAATACTTTCAGTAAGGGTCTACATTCGTGCCTCACTCCACGCCATCTGTCGGACGTCTTTTGTGGGACTTTTCTATTTTATAGACTTTAGTGTTTGACCACAATTTCACTGTGGCTTAAGGTCCTATACACGCTGAACTAAGAGGGTTGATGGCTCTCGAGTGCTGTCGGAACACTCCTTGACTGTCGCCGTTAACTCAAAGCTGAGGAATGTAGAAACATGTATCTTAGTGCAGTATGTCTAATTCGTTTTTAGACTGTATTTTGAGTATATATATATAAGCTCATGGGCTAACAAAAGTATACTTTAAATCTGCCTTATTGGCTTAATACCGATTATCTATATATAAATAGGCGGAGAGAAAACAGTTAAGAACAGATTATCTATATTATTTTTTTTGACTTAGTAGATTTTAACGAGTTATTATGAACAAAAAATTTGAAAAAAGTTTTTTTTATGAAATTTGATCGAATTTCGAACACTAGTGTATATAACTCAATGTCGATAAGAACAGTAGAATCGCTCCTCTGTCTTTAGACGGCAATATAGGTGCTTGCCGATACGTTTCCAAGTCGAGGACTGTGGCTAGTCAGGTGTGCGTTAGAAAAAAATAAAATGATTTTTGTACATTCCAACACGACGTTTTCCTTCACTTAAATCTCCATTAGAAATGGAATCTATAGACGTAGTATCCCCGAACACTTGAGCCATCATCGCTTCCTTCGTAAATACCTTCGTGCATTGACAATAAATACATACATGCATTGTGGTGTCTTGAATTAAAGTTCAAAACAGAGTTTACTTTAGAGTCCACCGTCCGCGATATCCGTTGAAACGTGTATATATCAATAATGAATTACGCTGTCAAGCGTTATAAACTTTTATTAATTATACTGCTGTTGGGTAACTTGTTGTTCTGTCACATATTCCAATTTGTAACAGTGACATTATAGTGAACAGAATATTGTCGGTTTGTATCGTGAGTTTGGGTGTGAACAATCTGAAATGCTCTACCTTTCACACCTATTGGTAGCTGAATAAGGCTTGATTGTTCGCACTAATGATATTATAAGTAAAAAGGTACGTAAGTAGATATGTCATAAGCGCTTCGGTAGCGCTTTATTAAAACTTTGCTAATTAGCTTATTTTTAACGGCTTCCATGTCAGTCCGCCCGTATTTAACCAACATATAACTATTTCGTTTTCACCACCGGTATTGAGAATGAATATGCCATCTTACTTCCACACTTTATCTAAGACAGTGTGGCGTTACAATATTACTTTACGTATGTGTGCGTTATCGTGTCATTTGTTTTGTAAAAAGAAAAAACATGTAGGTAACGTATGTATACCTTTTTACATTTAATATCATTGATTCCCACGTTGTGATAACATCGACCGACCATTGTCGTCGTGAATCATAATAACGAACAACGAATAAACAACAACAGAATAATTATGTCTTCAATAATTTGTTATCCATTGCGTAGGAATAGTGCTTTACGTTATTAGTTATTAACAATTTTCGGGTGCATCGTCAATATTACGGGATATAATTTAAAATATTACATAACAGAACTTTTGGTTACGTGAAATGTACTTGTTTGATGTATATTGTTGTGATTTGTGCTGCATTTTCTTTAAATAATGGTAATATAATAAATCACCACTATAGAAGGCATGATTTTAATATGTTTAGTTGTAAACATCTAGTTGTAAAAATTATGTTCCATATCAGTTTGCCATGGAAACGAAATAGATAGGTGTCGTCCCTATTATTAATTTGCTTCTTGTAAATGGTGCATGCCAAAGTTTTTCTTCCATCTCGGTATAAAAATAAAGTTAGATATTTAAATTTATACTTATTGTTCTCTCGGAGGCTGATTAAAGTTTTTCTTAGTTACTATGAAATCACACGCATTGTAGGTAATAATTTACAAGGACGATGTTTTAAAATTGGAGTAATACTTTCAGTAAGGGTCTACATTCGTGCCTCACTCCACGCCATCTGTCGGACGTCTTTTGTGGGACTTTTCTATTTTATAGACTTTAGTGTTTGACCACAATTTCACTGTGGCTTAAGGTCCTATACACGCTGAACTAAGAGGGTTGATGGCTCTCGAGTGCTGTCGGAACACTCCTAGACTGTCGCCGTTAACTCAAAGCTGAGGAATGTTGAAAAATGTATCTTAGTGCAGTATTTCTAATTCGTTTTTAGACTGTATTTTGAGTATATATATATAAGCTCATGGGCAAACAAAAGTATACTTTAAATCTGCCTTTTTGGCTTAATACCGATTATCTATATATAAATAGGCGGAGAGAAAACAGTTAAGAACAGATTATCTATATTATTTTTTTTGACTTAGTAGATTTTAACGAGTTATTATGAACAAAAAATTTGAAAAAAGTTTTTTTTATGAAATTTGATCGAATTTCGAACACTAGTGTATATAACTCAATGTCGATAAGAACAGTAGAATCGCTCCTCTGTCTTTAGACGGCAATATAGGTGCTTGCCGATACGTTTCCAAGTCGAGGACTGTGGCTAGTCAGGTGTGCGTTAGAAAAAAATAAAATGATTTTTGTACATTCCAACACGACGTTTTCCTTCACTTAAATCTCCATTAGAAATGGAATCTATAGACGTAGTATCCCCGAACACTTGAGCCATCATCGCTTCCTTCGTAAATACCTTCGTGCATTGACAATAAATACATAATGCTTGGCGATACATTTCCAAGTCGAGGACTGTGGTTATACAGGTGTGCGTTAGAAAAAAATTAAATGATTTTTGTACAATCCAACACGACGTTTTCCTTCACTTAAATCTCCATTAGAAATCTATAGACGTAGTATCCCCGAACACTTGAGCCATCATCGCTTCCTTCGTAAATAACGTTCGTGCATTGACAATAAATACATACATGCATTGTGGTGTCTTGAATTAAAGTTCAAAACAGAGGTTACTTTAGAAAACTTCAATACAATGATATTATATCTAAAAAGTTGTAGATACGTCATAAGTGTTTTGTTAAAACTTCGCTAGTTAGTATAGTTTTGACGGCTGCCCCGTCAATCCACCCGTATCTAAGCAACATATAACTATTTCTTTTTCACCACCGGTATTGAGAATATGCCATCTTACTTCCACATTTTATCTAAGACAGCATGGCGTTTCAATATTACTTTACGTATGTGTGCGTTATCGTGCCATTTGTTTTGTTGAAATATCATGTAGGTAACTTATCTTTAGTTATAATATCATTGCTACAATAACATCAATAAATACCAAGCCGATGTTTGAATAATACCGTCAGTATTTTTTAAAATAAACATATATAGTATCCAATGTGAGAGAATATACTTATATATATAATTACGGGTTTTAATGCTGATTGAACAATAATTTAAACATCAACAATATTTTGATTTCTTTAAATATATCAATAATTATCTTTATTAAATAATAAACTATTTACCAATTGGCTTCCTTATATAAATAAGACACCTTTTTAAAGCACTTTGGCGTATAAATAAACCATGTTTGATGACGAATACGAACGAACGAGAAATAAAATTTATAGACATAAATGAAATTATGAAAAATATGTAGATAAACGTTAGTTATTTTTTTGTCTTTTTTTTCTCTTGTATATTTGTCAATAATGCTGCTAATATTATAAACATTGTATTTATTCCTGAAATCCTAAAATACAATATATCGTTATTGTTCTCGTATAATGTACTATGTTGTTATATTCTTATTGAAATCTATTTCTTTAATGGTAATGTCGACAATGGAAACGTTAGTGAAGTAATCTTTCCATCATCGATATAATAAAGAGTTAAGTATGCAATAAAACGCATTTTAATATTGGATACTAAAACCGTTTTATTGCGTTATTACTTTTTATTATTATTAAAAAAAAATTACACATATGGTAAATTTTACAAGCGCAACAACGATATAATAGGTTCATTACGTGACATACATACTTCAATTTGTGTTTATATAGATTAATATTGTAAATTGGTGATTAAAAGGACCTTATATTTTGGTTAAGTGATTGAAAGTGCCTTTTCATTCACGTGTTTTAAATGTTATTTATTATATTCATATGAATTCAATCTTTATGTAATTAAATAATGTATATATCAAATAATTTGCAGCAATAAGATTTGTAAATTTATTATTGATTAAATCGGAATCCGTTATCTGATCGTGGACTTTTTATTTTTTCTTACTACGTGTTTTACCTGGATTACTGTGTACAGACATTTTCAAATAATCAGTCAAAAATCATAGACAATCGAAGATTAAGACAAAAGACGTCATAACCAGCTTACACGCTTCACAGAATAAACCTATGAAACAAATAATGTTTAAGGTTTTATTGAAATCTAATCTAATCTTGTAATCTACTACTGACGCGGGTGCAACGCTTATAAGTTATATATTGAAGGCCTGGAAGGATTCGCATGATGCAATTGGTGTGTTCTGCGATCTGTCTAAGGCCAGATTGCGTTGACCATAGTACGCTTATTCTAAAATTAAAACATTATGGTATTTGTGGATCTTCTCTCGACCTTCTAGTCTCTTATTTAAACGATCGTTGTCAGAAAGTTAGCATGGGTAACCTCTGTATGATCGTTTACGCGAATTGCCGTCCCACAGGGCTCTATTCTAGGACCGTTCTTGTTTTTAATATACATAAATGATCTGCCGCTAATGTTCAATAACTGTGCTGACATGGCGCTTTTTGCAGACGATACTTCAATTATGTTTAAAGTAAAAGGGACAGATTCAGAGGTTGGGCATGTAAATAATACTTTAAACGAAATTTCTCATTGGTTTGCATTAAATAACTTAGTACTTAATACAGGTAAAACAAAATGTATGAGATTTATTTTGCCTAACGTGCCACAGGTTGATATTAGCATCAAAATCGAAGGGAATTTTGTAGGGTTAGTTGATAATACTGTATTTTTGGGTATCAAACTAGATTCAAAATTACGATGGGGTCCTCAAATTAAATAATTGTCAGGCAAATGAAGTTCTGCTACATTTGCAGTACGTAAGATTCGTCAGCTAACTGATATTGCCACTGCTAGGTTAGTCTACTTCGACTACTTACATAGTTTAATGTTTTATGGCATTCTGTTGTGGGGGACAGCAGCTGAGGTAGACACCATATTTGTATTACACAAACGGGCAGTTCGAGCAATTTACAATATGCGACTACGCGAATCCTTAAAGACCAAGTTCAAGGAATACGGTATCTTGACTCTGCCCTCCCAATATATTCTTGACAATTTAATGTATGTCCATAAGAACCGTGAAAGCTAGATTTCGTAAAAAACCGGCACAATCTAAATACTAGAAATTGTAACAAATTGGTTGTCCCACGTTTTAATTAGTGTTAGATTTTACAACAAAGTCCCAAAGGATATTACCGATTTGTCGGATTGCGAAATTAAGCGCCATGTCAAGCGGGTTTTGGTTTCAAAAGGCTATATTATAGAGTGGATCAATATGTGAGCGATGGTGATGTCTGGAATTGACTCATCTCTGTGCATCCATTAAAAACGTTTGACATTTACTATTATATAGAATATATTATTATTCTAAATATTATAAATATTCGTTAAAAAAGATAAAACAGATCGAGTTTCTTGCCGGTTCTTCTCGATGACTGGGTTGTTCTGTGAACCGGTGGTAGGTTTAACGTTCATGAGTTCCTTTTTAGGGCCTGAATTGAATAAAGTGTTTTTGATTTTGATTTTATGTAAAAGTCTTCTAAGTTTTATTTATGTGTTATAATTTAGTACTTTAACACTTTGTTTCTGAAAATCGAATACACTGATTCAATTTATTCAATCGACTATTGTAATAAACGCCCGCGGGACGCGTTCCAAATGTGCTGGTAAAGACGATTTATCCTGCATTTTCCAACACTAAATAATTACTATTCACTTGAAACGTAATACTTTAAAGAAAAAATGATTTACACATACTAAACCTCAATGCAAAAGTGATTACAAAACAAAGAATTTTAAAAACCTACAGAGTTAATAATCGATACCTAATGTATGTTTTTTGGAATCACTGAAGTGTACAGATAATTACATTTTACTACCTAACAGAAGTATGAGCAGTCCAACCTCGTATCTTCTTCCGAACCGAGGCAAAATTTCATGTCGGTAAGGTTTGAAATTTCTGGATGTGGTAACATTTCCCTTCAAATACATCACACATAGGTACTGCGTTTCGTTTATGTAAACTTGCCAGTATTTCGACATTCAATAAAAAAGGGATAAAAAGTTCACTCCGGATATTGGGCGCTTATCAGATTTTTTTTTGTGAATATCATTAATTATGGAAATAAATTGAAGTTTAATTTCCATTTATTCGTAAATAGTATTTGCTACTAAAATAACGTAGTATGCGGTTTTTATGCAGAATATAAACACTAAGGGGTTATTGTAAAAATGAAAAGTAACAAGTAAATATATTTCAGACATTTTTATTATATTTCTTTAAATATTTACATCTCAACATCTTAAAGAATTTTACAATTTAAAGATAAATTTATTTATAACAATCATCACATACGAAAACGAAGCAAATCACGATCGTGGATTACAATTAAAAATTTACTTTATATATACTATATATATGTCAAATCTTACAAATAATAGCACTTAGTATGAGCTAAATAACTCAAATTAAATCCATCATGTACGTACATTACGGGAAAGTCATCATTAACTCGTCACTAAGTTAGTTATTAATATTATAGTGCTAAATTAAATCTATTCCACAGAAGCCAGTCAAAAGCTACTTATATAAGCATTATATAAGACTAACTCTTTAATGCGTATATTTTCCCACATGTTTTATATACAAACTAAAATTATAATCATTCTAAATTATTTTATTGTCGATATCCCGAATATATCTAATTGTATCGTTCATTGTGTAAGCTATAATATTTTTTTATCTGCATCTTATTTTGCTGATTGTCTAATTACAGTAGATCTGCTAAATAATATCCTGGGAGACTGAATTCAATGAACTATGACAACGTTTTTTTTTTGCATTTTATAACATACTTAAAGAGTAGTGTTACTTATGGCACCACATGCTTAGAGCATACATAAGTTATTATTACCTAACACTAGATATATCTATACAGATAGCAGATCGCTAAATAGTCCCATTTATTATACTATATTTACTTAGGCTAGTTTATACATAAAAAGGATAATCAGGTTTCTTATACAAAGGTGAAACAAAAGTTTATGTAACATTATTTTCAGAATTAAAAGAATGATTAACTTTCGCCTTATTTACTATATATACTTTATTGATTCCATCGAATTTACACAGCAATTGTGCAAATTCGTATTCTGATATTTCTATTTTAGCTAGCGATTAACTACCATGTAATATTAATAATGGCCCCATTAACTAATGGTACATTCCTTCGTATTTATTCCTGATTTCCTCATATATTTCTCATGGAAGACATTGGAGTGAATTCGTTTCCTTTTTACATTCTACTGAGCATAACATAGTTTTAACTTCAGAATATAGACGTATTAACATTTATTAAAACTAATATATAACACACCTATGAATCTATAACAATCTTATGAAAATAACATTCTTCTTACACTCTGCTTACGCCACCCGTACTTAATTTAAAAATAATAATATCTATACATACTGTGGAAAATATATCACAATTTAAATTAAAGTAATGAACATTCTGATATTTAACTAACCGTAGAAGCATTAAGTACAAATTAGTGAACTTTACTATTGCATTGTATTTTGTTAATGTTGCAAATATAGGAACGTTTATGTGATTTTTTATAACTACACATTATCCTAATCAAGCAGTTCTTGGTTACAATTAATTTTTATATCATATAAACAGTAGCCGAAGATGTCTCATATAGCACTTCGATATTAACATATGACTGGAAGTGACTATATTACTAAGTTCATTGAACTATTTTAATAAAGCTTATCACAATATAATACGAAACAATATATGATGATATTTTCACCAAAAAGGAACAAAGATATATATGTAATATATATTCTAAACAAAATTAAAGAGAAAAATTAAAACAAAAATATACATAATATATATAAAATCTTTTGACTTCGCACAGATATACTTCTGTTATATATATATATAATTAACGACTTTTTGTATGTGGAAACAATATATGTAGCAAACTGTTCTCCAAATATGTACTTTAAATTCTGATATAAATATAATCCGTCGTGTACATAATTAATATTGTTTTTACAACATAGAAGCGTAAATTATTGCCTTCCCCCAGAATATAATATCGTCTACATATTTACTCAATTTCACTAAACATATCCGTTATGAGGCATTTTTGTCAGTTAAAATATAGATTTTGTTTATTATCTTGCAACATATTGATACGTTCGCAGTGATTTGTAGAGGTAAATATAATTCAAATTAATCACAAATCGTAATCACCTGTTAGAATTATTAAAGTTATAATATAGTTGTCGTTGTAAAGTAATCAAATCTGTATATAATTAGTAAATATATAGAAATGTGAAAAAAGAAGTAATAATATTATGAATATGAGAAAATAACTTTGGTCCCATAAGAATATATTCACGTATCAGGTATCGATAACTTACGTGTAACAGTTATTTCATATATAAAATATTGACGTCTGAACATATAATACACTGGAAGCGAAACCTTATATTATTAAGAGGTAGATTGTAATTACAAGAACTGTATTAACTAGAACTGAAAGATTCGTGGAAAGTCAACTCGTTCAGTATTTTATAGTTATGAACCAACGTACAGACTAGAGGCAAATTACAAGTAGCACGGAGGCTTTAAACTTATTTATTATCTTATTTTCAATTAGAATACATGTATAGTTAACTGCGAGAGACATGCGATTGTCAGTCTTAGTATCAGTCCTTGATTACGGTTGCATCTGCCGACCTTGTTAGTTTATAGTATTTTCGTACTAACGTATGCACCGTAACTGTGTTGGTGTCCGTAGCTGTAGCTCGGGCTCAAAAATGTACGTCTCTGACGTCGGTGGGGGTTGCAGCATTACTGTGCGCTTTGTCTTGACTCGGTGGGGGCGTCCACCCCGTTGACTCTCTCGCCTGTCCGTTTGGGACATTCGTAGCGTTTTCATTTATCACGGTCTGTACCATCTCCTCGATTTGTTCAAGGCACGTTTGTAAACAGTCCTAAGACAAATAAAAAGTATATATAATATTCCACATTTCCCAAGAAATGTCCTATTGATTATTACTTCATGAATTACATATTTACCAAGTCAATACGAGTGAGTTCGTGCAGTCGTGTTAAATGGCCATCTAAACCGAGTCCTCTCAGAGCTGTAGCAATACTACAAGATGCAAGTGTGCTCGCCGAATATAGTGTGAACTCGTAATCTGTAACAAACGAGATTAAAATGAAATATGTAATCAATGCTAACAATAATGGAACTGTAACAGCAATCATGCATAAATCATTATAATTTGAACGTTTTGCAATACGATATCAATTGCAGCCTATTAATAGCATAACGTTTTGTTTGCACGGTAAAATATATCATAAAATATTTTCCTGTTTAAAACACAAATAAATATATGATTATAATAGGTAACTGTTGAACGGTTTTGGTCTTTCGTGTTCATATAGACAAGCAATATTAATGTAGTGATTGACGGAGCGAAGGGCACTGTGTAGGGTCTTTAGGAGGGAGGTACATCCGGTAAAAGAAATGTTCCTCTCTCACTCACGCAGGTTGTCAGTCTTTGGAGAGTTTAGTCTCAAAGGAGCCGGCACCCGCCCTCGCGGCCGCATTCCACAACCTGCGCTTGCGCGCCCGCGCCCATCTTACTTGAATATTTCTCACGGACGGACTTTGGCAAAACCATTACGAAAACGTAAATACATTATCGTATGGAAACCAACAAAAAGTTTATTGTAATATTATTATGTAAAATAATACAAGCCATTTGTAATATTTAATTGACAGGAAAATAGGTTAGGTTTGATGTTTTTAATTATATATTGTTAACGTTACAGTTATACTGATATTGTTTCTTAGTAGGTAAGGTAAACCTTAGTCCACAATCAATTAATAATAAAATACTTAAATAGGTATACATACATCCATTGTAGCTACTTTTCCATTTCTTACTTTACTACTGATATTAATGTTAACCTTTAAAATAACAAATAAGTAAAGTAGGCATCTATAAAAAAACATATTTTCTTTGAAAGTCTACTTCCCACGGTACGAGATTTAGTAAAGAAATCCCGTCTGAAATCATAAATACTCAGAAATTCGAGGACATGGACAATATGAAGCTTCCAAGAGCACTCCATTCATCATTAAGTAGATCCCATTATATTGGCCAGCACACAGAGCTTGCACACTCCCGGCTCATTTATAAGATTTATTTCATTTTTTTTTAATTTGCGTGTCGGCGTACCCGAGATAAAGGGAGCGGATAGAGGGAACGAATAAAAAGACATGAAACAACGAAAGCGACCGCTCCAACGAAGAATTTGCATAATCTGATGAAAACCAAACAACGTACTGAGAGACTACTGATGAACAATCTCGTTAGTATACATAAATAGGTTAAATATATATATATAAGTAGGTTAAATAAGTACCTTTTGATCAAACGAGTTTTTATTATCAGCTATTAAACTTTCGAGTTTAAAATTAGAAACATTTCGATTGTTTTTCATATTATCGATGAGTCGAAGTCTTTATTTATAAATCCTTATTTGTCATGCTTCAAGATCCTTACGTCTACTAATTTACAATATTTGTACGCTCGTTTTCATTCCAAAAAATACCACAATAACGTTGAAATTGTAAAAAATAATGAATTATGGTCGAATTGACGACTGCACGACTAGTGTCCTAACTAATACTGTCCGAATGTAAGTCTGTTTGTTACGTTTTGACGCCTGAACTACTTCGATCGTGAAATTTTGCATATAAGTTGTTATGAGTACAGAAAGGGCATCAGTCAACTTTCATGTGTAGTCCGGTGAAGCTGTTAAGACCTCGCTTGGTCAATAGCGTATACAGTTCGACAACAAATAACTTTTGTTTTCAAGGGATTAATGCGGAATTCAAATTTACATTAATGCGAGAGTAACTACGGACGTAAGCTAGTTAATTATATGTCAAAATGAATAATTGCGATGAAAAATGTAAAACAAAGGCGAACACACACGTAGCGGATGTAACGAGTCGTCCTTACAAATAGCAAATCGAACTAATACAGATATCCAGAGGAAGTGACTAGGAAGTACTGGTCCCGTGTTCTTTTATATGTAAATTGTAATAAACCTTAATTTGCATAAGATATAGTCTGTAAATTCCATAGAACTTCCGTATGCATGTTGATCAGTATTATCGATGTTATGCTAAATGACATCATTGTAACCTTTGGAACTAATAAGAATTTTACCAGCTAGATTTCGTTGTCAAATGTGAAATTAGATAACGATAGTGCTTTGTTATTAATCTGTTACCTCGTACTTTATATAGAGTCCAAATTAGCTTTCATTATTTTATAAACATTTAAAAAGAGTTCAGAGTAAATTGGTGTCTTATTACTCGTTACATTTAGCTCTGCGTGACCAGTTTGCGTCAAGGCATGCCTGTAGCAAAACCGCATCTTAGGCCTTCGGTGCCTTCAGCGGTGACATAATCGTTACCGTGTCCTTGAATATGGAGATGTGGTAATAAAACCGTATCGGCTGAGCCGGTGCGGGCGGCCGCGGTTCTAGCAATGTATTCGCGAGGTGAACGGTCCCGCGAGGCCATACTACGCATTAAGACCAGATGTGATTAGAGATTGACTTGTATCATCTACTAATACCGTGTTACTTAACTTTTAGACTTCAATCCATAAAACAATTAACGAAAAAACTTTAGCAACGGCCATAAACGTACCATAATTGTAGCTGTACCTTTGACCGGATTTTTGGCTCGCATAACGTAAAAACAGCATTGTTATTAAAATCAGCTATAACGATATCAACTTTAACAAGTAATTACTTTTATGAATTTCAGTATATACTATAACACATTGGATCCCAATCTGGTGTGAATAATGAAGTAAAATAATATTTCTTAATTTCAACAAGTTTCTATATATATTATTTTACAGAAACAGGCTTTAATATTGAGCAATTATCTAAGTACCTAATGTTCTTCAAAATTACGATATGGAATTATTTATCTGTACAAAAATTGTAATGAGAGATTTGAATTTTTGTTTTTAATGGATAAATAAAAACGATTTTATAATTCGTTCACCTATACAAGAAAGCTACATTATTATCGAGTAGCATGGTATAATAAGAGAAGATTAGAATTTTTGTTTCTAATGGATAAATAGAAAAACGATTTTATAATTCGTTCACCTATACAAGAAAGCTACATTATTATCGAGTAGGCTGTGTACTTTGTTTTAAAACTCTACATTTACCGATTTCAAAATACTATACTACCTAACAAGCAGTAATCCACGATCTCATATCGACGAAGCTGTATTTCATTACCTACGCTATCTTCGTGAAGTTTCGCTGCAATGCCTTACGGTAAAATTACGCATAGTCTTGGTGATTCGCGTTCATCGGATATCCAACGGAACAAATACGATATGTTACTGAAATACGATTTGTCTGTTAATAACCCGTTAGAATATCGACTGTCGCACACAAGTCAATCCCTTTCGAATGTCAAGAGTGAATGTAGAATGAATAGAATGTAGATTTAGAATGTCTCATATACCAGGTTTTGAATCCAGTTCATACATAGCACAGTAATCCTAATAAATTTTTATTCCTTTAGTAAGCTGTAAAATGCACTCATCTATAATTTGTATTGTATAGCGTTTAAGTTCTTTTTTGTCACTAAATTATTACGAAAATAATTATGAACAAAGTTTGATTAGGCCTTATAAATCAGTTAGTCAGTATATTATGTGAGTGTCATTTCGGCATTGTTTACGCTAAATTTTGTTTAATCTGTGTAGGTTTAACATTTGACCACAATCTGACCCCATGTTAAGTGAATATGTGGTCACAACAACGATCATAATATCTACCGTTTTTTTTATAAGGACACAGTTTTACACAAGACTTTTTAACTCCTAACTAGGTCCCTAAATCCCCATAATTTCTACTATACACTGTGAATAAATAATTAATAGAAATAAAAAGAGTTAGTATTTTTAGTTCCTAATGATTCTAAATCACATTTAGAATAGGTACACAATATATTCATCGGTAAGAAGTTATATATGGGGGGCCAAGAAATTTTGATACGGAGAGGAACCCCCGTTAAGGAATTAAGATCAGTTATGACACTGGTACCAACTGATATACATACATAAAAATAAAATAAAACAAAATTGGAGAAAATTCGAAAAGTCCTGAGCCTTTAGTGAAGCACGTCTAATTCGTTTTCTATTTGTTATTTAAGAACAGACGCTCATACATACTATGCGGTGCTATCGAGAGAACTATTTCTCCTGATTCCGAATCATCATATATATTAATACGTGAAGCCTAAACGTTGTATCCCTTTTTAACGGAATTGGGCGAACGGATGAACGTGAAACTTGGCATAGTTAAAGTTTATATGGAGGAGAAGTGCAGAAAACTATTTATTTTATATAAAATGCATTAGAAGTACATTAAATTAATTAAAATATGCATTACTCACACTACTGCTTCAATTTTACACAACATATACACACATGTAAATAAAAAAGACATTTTGACATCTGTCAATAAAGGACTTCAAAAAAGGTTGTGAAGGAGGTTGATATGCTCGACTGTATGTATTATTTTACTCTTACGTTCCAATTACCCTTTTTCATTCTACATTCAACTTTAAAAAATCAATGAACTATGGTCGTATGTCGACCACTGGGTGCCCACTAGTATATATAATATTGGCTATTACAAAAATTACTTTAGTCGGCAATATAGAATATTAAATAATCAGAAACAGAACTGACAATTATGTTTATTACTGTATAACAACTCAGCCATGTGCGGGAATCAAAAACAACTAACGATGCACTTCACCATTACTATAAATATATATATATATATATATATATTAATATCGAGTACTACAATTTACCTCCATCGACAAAAACTTGTGTGAGATATAAAATAACCCATTACAAATTTAATACCCCATCGCGTTACGATTCGAAGCGCAAGTTGTGCTATTGAAATAATGATGCATAATACGGGCTCGTTCAATACCGCGAAATATTGAAGAGTTTAAAAGATACGATCTCTACAGAGTAAATTTTTTTTACATATTTCTTTTTTATCAGAGTGCGACAAAGTGTCTGTAACCTAACTGTTGGTAAGTAAAATGCAATCGAAAAGCAATGACGACGACCGAGAGATTTATAATTCTTCTGGAGTTGCCGATCTTATACTCCGATACTTAATTATAATAGGTCGTTTTTGAAGTAAAACTTATTTAGGCGCGACTAGGAGATAACTGGACGACAATGCAACGGAAGTGCGTTACTGTTTACGTTTATTAAATCATAATTAATTTAATTCGTTACTTATCATAGTAATCTGTTCGTACTTTTCTATATTTTATTTACTTTATAACAAAGAGTTGCTAATAATATTTCCTGTGTTATTAAAGTTTCGAATTAGCTGGCACTACAGATAATGAAGCTTTGATTTAATTTGTTACTTACTTACATTAAAACCAGATGGCAGCACGGTCGCGCGCTCCATATATATGTAATTAATTCTATTGTATGATTTTTATTATTATAAAATTACATTTTTTTTCATAAATTTTTCTTTCATTTGTTTATATACTATTTATTGGCAAAATCAACAATATTTAAAAAGTTTTACTTTAATCGCGCGTGACGGTTACAAGCACTCATTTTTTGACTTTAATCTTGATCCAAATATCCATTGGAAAAGTTTAAAAAAAGCCCGCGCCTTTTCGTTTCGAAAAAATAAACGTTCACTGAAATATTTTATTTTCAAGATGGCTGGAAATATTAATTTCAAACAAACAAAAGGTCAACAACCCCAAAAGCGTTTGAAAAATTCAAACTTCTGTTTGAATACAACTAATTGATGTGACAAAAAATGTCATTTTTAACCTCTCAACGTACTTTCTACAACTTTATTTTCGACAAAGAATAATCATCCCACAATATAGAGTAAAAGAATGATAGATATTTTGTAACGATAGAATTATCCATCGTTAATCGTTCATTACATTCATTCGATTTCGTCACGTTCTGATGGGAAATCGAACAGCACGACAGCGACGTACAACTTTTTTTCTTAATTTAAGCATTAAATACGATGACATTATTTTTTTGTTGACACGAGAAAACTTTAGAGTTCCAAGTTTTCTAGTTTCTAGTAGTGACTTGATGGAAATAAGAATTTACTATTGAATATCCATTTTTTAGGAACAGTCTTATTAACTCCGAAGGTAACAATAGTTCATTATAATTGTTATAACCTTCAATATACGATCTAATATAATCAAGTTGTTGTCTTTTTATGTTTGTTTCGTTGGTATTCACGGTAGGGCACGCATTTGATCAGGGTTTAGGATAACACTAACTATAAAATGTGTATTAAATTTATGATTATTGATATATTGGTATTAACTTATATATACCATGTCGTTAAGATAAAAAGATCACATGAATATATAAGCCTTATTATTAAATGCTTGAGGTAGGTAGAGTACACGTTAATCAAGAAAATGCATTTACTATTTGATAAGAGATGATATCCGAGGACTGAGTATAATAAAAGAGCTGGAGCGTGAACTCCTTTAACAAAAACAAAACGTAAGCGGCGGCGAACAACAAAAACCGTTGCACAAAAACATATGATCCCTGAGGGTTGCGGAGGCTGTGGCGGGGTGAGGGAGGGAGTCCCGAGGCGTGCTGGAATGCGCTCGGTCGAGCGGCGTGGGAGGCGCCTAAGCCGCCGGCTCGGGACACACACGCCGCGCCGCCCTGGCCCGCTGTAAACAAACCTATTCACATCTCCGTGCTTTCTCTGATAACTTTCAATAAATACCGGGCCTACACGCTTTTCAGTTAAATTCATATATCTCGTATCGTACTTGTTGAAAGAGTGCAACTGTAAATACAGTGAAGTATGTAAATAGACTACAACCTACGTCCCATCGGCAGCCACTATTACACCAGAGAGTTCATAGAATAAAACGAAAGCGGTTTACCTTGTAGGAAGCGACTAGCGACGAACAGCGCTCATTATTTTTGGTGCAACAATTTTACCATTGATAAATACTACTACATTATTCCACACTCTACGTGCCTTTTTATTATTAATTGTTGTAATAAATAACTGACATTGTATAAGCATTCTCCGCATTCAAATACCTACAACTAAAGCTCCTTCTATTAGCGAGTTATGGTAAAACGAATCGCATAGAAACCAACGAAAAAATGCTAGGTGTGCCAATTTCCAAAATTCATTTTTATATCAACATACTTTGTATTACATCATTGTGATATACACCCGTCAGGTTCAGTTGATTCACTTAGTTTACATTTTGTGTCTCGACCAATATCAATGACAACTATAGTACTTAAACGAAAGTAAGATAAATAGGTCATTTATGTCAATATAAATACAGATCATGAACGTCGTGTATATGCCTTATAGAGCATTACATAAATCCGGCTAAAACAATACGACGTTTCCTGGCAAACAGTGTAAGTAATTCCATTTAAAGTAAACTAAAAAAAGTTATACCTTAAAAATTAAAAAGTAAGATAGAATATTTTGTTATATTATTGATTTTTTACATAAAATACTGTTATCCACGTGTTGTACGGGCCACGTCAATCTTTTTGGCCGCCGATAAAGTATTATTACAGGAATCTAAAATTGGTATTTATTTATCCTTAAGTTGTCTTGATGTTATACAAGTAAAATAAAACGTATCTATACCCAAATTTGTGTCCTGAGCATAATTCAGAGCGGTCAAAAGGATTGTAAGAAGTTCAGTGATGCATCACAGAACATAAGTATCGATTGCGAACGCTTCAGCATTGTTTTTTTATATCATAGGAGGCAAACGAACAGGTGGGTCACCTGATGTTAAGTAATCACCACCGTCCATAGACACTTGCAACACCAGAAGAGTCGCAAGTGCGTTGTCACCTTGTGTTTGGGGGAAGGAAGGAGGGGGATAGGAGGTGGCCTATCCGGCGCTCTCAATGACCGAACGAAACGCAATAATGCAAGCACTGTTACTTCACGTCGGTTTTCTGCGAGAGGGTGGTACTACATCGGGCGAGCCGACCCATTCATGCTGAACCCAGTAATAGCTTCAGCGTGGCTCTACCACCTCTGAAATTGTCGTGACATGAAGTAGTATATTGATGCTAACGCCATCGCAAACCAAGCACTACTCTTACACATTATGATCATCCCATTGTATGTCAGGAATATTGTTATATCTTAAAAAGTATCTCAAATTCGTTATCTCAAAGCGTTTCACAATATATTCCATCGAGTTCAACATTTATTTACTTACCATAAGCAGAAAATGTTTCCTAAATGCAAATATTAGGTCTTATATAAAACTAGACAAGATATTTCAAAGGTTGGTAACGCTTCCTTTTGGTATTGAAAACGTGCTGTGGCTTGCCACGTATCACCAGAAGGATTCCACGCTTATTGACCATTTTTGTGTTAAAACGAAAATAATACACCTACGGTGTGAACTATCAATATACCATTGTTAGGTAGAAGCTTATACACTTCTTCGCAACTTTCTTCTTTAAGAAGAAGAAAAAATATCAATAACTTCAGAAGCTTTCGAGCTTTAATTAAGGTAATATATACTAATTATTTTTCTCTATTTAGCTACACATATTGTTAAAGATCCTAAATTTAAAAAACACCCTACGTCCAATTAAATAACATACGTATGAAATACAATTACTAATAATACGTCTACAATAACATTTCTTTAATGAAATAAAGTATGTAATGTTATTCGTTAGTATACATATATAAAACGCCTACAGAAAATGAATAGCAACAATATAAAAAATTATACATATAATTTGCTTTAAATGAAAACAATAATTTTATAAACTTACCTCTAGCGGCTAATGCAATGAAAGTCTGCGCGTGCCTTTGAACCATCTCTGTGTTCACAAGACCTCTGAGTGGAAGCCGAGAGAGTAGTAGCGGCAGGAAATCGTGTGCGGTCACACCAGCTACATCCCATTTAAGTTTTGATAATACTAGCAACTCCCAGCTCTGTTAACAACAATAATACAATAATTGATGATGGTATAAATAAAATTATCACTCAGTCCAACCTATTTCCTGAATAACACGTCCGTTATTTTAAAATATACAGATGTTAATGACCTCACTTAATATTTATAATATTCTAAATCAATGCTCGTCAGTAAATAGTTCGGAAATATTAATTTATGAGAGTCGAGACGTTTTCTCGATAATTATATTATAATACAGAGTTTAGTAAATATTAAAAAGTATTTCAGTTAGCATAATTTTCTTTTATAAGTTTTGTCCTTATTATATACCACAATAGGTACTATATGTATATACAATTTCATCAATTTTAGATAACTGTTTAAAACGTAGAATATTTCGAAGAGAATGTTTCGATTAGTCTGTATTATATCAAGCATTCTCGTCGCCACATCCGCCTTAATAATCGTAAACGTGGCAAGTTCGCTCGACTTCCCGGAACGACGGCGATGTAGGTAGTGACATTGTTGCGTAATCATAAGTGTTATTGTTTTATCCCAAGTTTAGTCTCATAATAACAATTATTTTATTGTAATTCGGAACAGACGTATCCTTCCTTGAATTCGATATACTTAGGTTTAATTTTATGATTAATTATTTCCTTATTTTATAAACTTTCAATTTCAACTTTATTTTATACGCCCCTACTTTAGATGACCTAGATTAAAATAATTACCTCCAAACTTCATACGTAATTGGGTCTAGCGATACCCTTGATAAATATTCGTTGGTCAATTTTATGAATAACTTGATTATACCGTGTATACATACACACATGCATATGAGTATGTAGGCGATGTATGTCCGTTGTCAGATAATACTCGATGTTTACTTAACTCAATCGACGGGGTCGACCGCGACGGAGTCACACGCATGATATACTCTCATTGAACTGTGTTTCGCATAGCTCTACGTTTAGAGTCCGCATTCGATCGGCCTGGGTTAGTTCTTAATACCTATGTATTCTCGGTATAACGTGTTTATGAATGAATGAAGTATCATCACTGCAAGTTGAAATAAGTCATGGCGACGCAACGCGATGCGACACGACGCGACGCGACGTACGGCTCTCCGCACTCTGCACTCTAAAATTATAGTGCTATTATTAATAATGAACAGTGCTAGGCTGGTTCAGCTAATAAAAATGCACTTAAATTATTTTTAAACAATAAACAGGCATAGAAACTAAAAAGTTTAGGCGAGTAAAAGTGGTTAACGAAGTCGAGGTATGCGGGTCGACCGCGAAATGAAAAGATCACTCTATCCCTGTATTTGTGATCGCTTGAAGAGCTCTTCGAAAACAATGCATTCATAAAGCATTCACCGCAAATAGACGTTTTGCAAACGATGTCAGAGATCCACACCTCTACGCTAAAGCATTCACCGGTTAAGACGTTATTACAGTACTGGTTTATGAGTTACCCGTATCAGCTGATCTCGTAAATTAAACCGGACCATATCGATGTATGTGTATGTACGGACGTATAGATATCATTGCCATATAAACTTGAGACGAGTGGAATGCAGCTCGTAAATTTGCAGGCGGGTGGTTCATTAGAGTGATGGAGGCTGGCGAGTAGCGTGCGACGGGGGTACGTAGCTGCGGCAGTTATCGAGCCACGTTACAGCCAATAAAGCGAGCTATGCAAACAGTCAACGTTGCCAACGATACATTCGCTGAATTCCACACTATGTTCCCATGCTTTATCCAATTTCATCGAACGTTGTGAGTGCTCCGTCGCGCCGCCTCGCTACTAGAATCAAACAATGTGCCCGGTGTCGCGTAGCCTTTAAGCTTCTTAGAGTACACGACTTAAGAATTTCCTAGATGTGGATAGAAATATTGTAAACTGCTTACCGAATATTATTAAAAACTTATTGAAGAAAGCAAACGATATATCTGTTTTTTAACTATTCAGAATTAATGTACAGTAATTACATAGTTGAGCACACTGTCCCGAATTAAGTAAAGTCTACTTAATTTTGCTAGGTACTATTTTGTTTAAGTAAGCATAAAGATAACGCTGAATACACGAGCAAATACTAAAGTTATCGCGCACATACAAAACGTGTCGGGCATGCAAGTTTTGGTATTTCTTACATATCGTCACATTCCTTTAAAATGATGACATCGATTATCAAGCTTGGAAGTTGTTTGGATTTTATTAAATAAAATATACATATTGTTAGCAATTATGGTTTACAATTTTACTGGGAAAATTGAATGCAACGGTAGCGTGGCTTCGCGACTGCGTTCGCCATCTTATTTCTCTAACCACAAAGGTTTAATTTTTTCTTTCCCAAGTCACGACCCGCATGTAGTTATATGACAAATAATAGCTGGTATATTATTGTAGTTTTAATGTTATTTTAATAGCAAATATAGAAACGGATAACTCAAAAAAGTATTGTGATAACATTAATTCCTTTAAATCGATATAGATTTGTAAAACATATAGCAGTTTCTCGACTTAAAATTAATTTTATAAGTTTTTGCTCTGCAGCTGCGTTTTAATACTTTTCCATTTGCCTTTAATGACCGGGTATTGACATGGAGTAAATATTTAAACGAACAATATTAATGTTACGACACATTCATCGTTTATAACTGTCACTAAGCGAATAATGTGACATGGTCTTGTAACTTGTGCCTAGAAATTACAAACATACTACTGCACCTTTACACGAGCTCGGGTGATTCATAATATTTGCCCTTCTTATATGTACTGGGGGCGTTTAAAATGAGAACGTGTTACAAACTCATTGGAAGTCATGCATACTGGCTGGAAAAGCTGGAATACCAAATACCAAATAAGGGGTTACTGCTGGAATTTGAGTCTTATTTGACCCCGAATTATGTAATATTGTTGTTACGTAATCTAGTTTCCATATTGTGTACAAGTTAAGTGAAATAATAATATGGACGGATGTAATTTTGATATGCCAGTAAAAAAATCTGGAAAGTTCGAATAAGGGGGGCCACCATTTTGTAAGAGCACTGGAATCACCTGAAGCCAACTGTAATATATGAGACATTTTGCACATGATCCCTTTTTGATTATTGAAAAAAAAAGATTACCTTTTGTTTTTCAAAAAGTCGTTTGACTGATGACTGTTATACGTGTAGCGTAGTCGCGAAAATGCAAAAAGTAAACTACGCCCGGCAATCAAATATCTGTACTTGATAATTTGTACTATGGAACAAATATCTCTCCAACCAAAGTGTCTTGCTAGATACGCCCTGAAACGGCAGTTGGTGAAGAAAAGGGTTTTAACCTTAGGGTTTAGTAGTCCGTCGTATCATGTACTACATATTTACTACGTTTCATTGCTGTAGAAACGATGACTTCTGCAGTTAGTGTACTCGACCGTTTAAGTATAAAAAACTATACGCTCATACAGTACCCAAAAATCATTACATAGTATAAAACAAAGTTCACTACCGCGTCTTTCTGTCTGTCTGTTCACGATAAACTCAAAAACTACTGAACGGATTTTCATGCTGTTTTCACCACTCGATAAAGTGATTCACAGGGAAGGTTTTAGTATATAATTTGTCAAGGATTTTTTTAATAATCAGCACGAGACAACGTCTGCCGGACCCGCGGGTTATATCAAATGCTCTTCACTATTATTATATAATATATTTATATATAATTAAATATTATATAATAATGACCCCTAAATGGAAATACAGCCTATGATAAATCATAAGGTCATCTCTAATTGAAAAATGAATGATTTTGAGCCATTCCGCTGGTAAGACAGTAGGTTCTATTTTCAAGAATAATCGAATCTAGCAATAGTGGAATATATGGACCATAGAGCTAGGTTCTCAAGATTTAGATAAAACTGTCATCTCTAATTCCTAAAAAAAATAATTTGGGCCATTCCGCTGGTAAGACAGTAGGTTCTATGTTCAAGAATAATCAAGTCTAGCAATAGAATAAATGGACCATGGAGCTAGGTTCTAAGCACATTATGTACAGAACAATAAAAGAAATAAAAAAATACACAAAGAGATTTGTAAGAAACGACATGACAATTGACTTGTTTTATAAAAATATATTAATCCGGCTCACAAGAAAATTATTTGGTTGGTTACAATTAGAGAAACTAACTTTGAAACACTTTTGCACCCTTCATAATCACCAGACTTTTCTACTAATATTTAAAAGTTATCTGCAGCTTACACATTCTCACTTTTTAATGAAAGCAGTAGCAATATATTCTATGTATTGTGCGTAATTGGCATTTATTTCAAAGATTTGAAGAAAAAAATCGGTACTATTGTCAATGTTTCGTTGTCATGTCTAAATTTTTGTCACGAACGGAATGCCGCTAAATGCCTGTAAAGCCTTCGTGTATAATATAATGTTACGGTGAACGTAATACAGATAAATTATTTTTAAATGAGAGAAACATTTTAAATCAATAGTAACGTTCTCCATGTAAAAAAGACAATGAAAAGCCAAAGTAGGCAACAATCTTTATATTCATAAGTAAAATGTATCAAACGAAAATACATAAAACTGAATATATCTATTGTATTTTATTTCATTTTAATATCTGGTATATTTATGGAAACGGCATAATCAAACAATTAAATTTATAAGAATTGACTTAAAAAATTAAATAAAAAAAAACATTACCTAACCCTTTAGAATTATCTATTCAAATTCACACTTTCTTTTTGCATCTTTTGTTCGTATTATCAACTGCACACATAACAGTATGTGCTCACTAATTCAATATTAAAAAAAAATAGTGACAGTCAATACAGTTGGATATAACCTTTACATTGTCTGAGTGTCACAGCTATGAAAAAGGTGCAAATTATACCAGATGCACTCGATCTTTTATAGGAATAAGTGTATTATAAACTCATCTAATGGATTACGTATTGGAGAAATATAAACAGAAAAATCATTACAGCTGTTTCAGTTTATACTTCTATGATTTTCTTATATTATGATTCTCAATGTAACATTTAAATAAAATCATTTGATATGTCCAACTAAGCAAGAACATAACAAGTTTATACCATTATTTGTAAGCACCAATGATATAGTTATATATTAGATACATATGTATAAACCAGAGCATATAGCTATATGCCTTTAAACTTAAAAGTTTAGATTCAACAGACAAAAGTTATAAATTTTATTCTTATATTACTTCGTAATAGTTCACTGAATAAGCAATAAAACGGTGGCCCTGCAAATGGCGAAACTAAAGTTTATCAGAATCGACCGACAAAGATAAATATGAACGGCTTGTGTGGTTTAAGTACAAAAACTAACGGAATTTATAATGTGATGCATATTAAAAGTGGGTGAGTTTAAGACATTACATAAATATTAAGTGTTTAATTAATGTAATAAAATACGTAACTTTATAGTAAAGACGTTTAACGTTATTTTAGTTTAGTTTGTCTATAAATAAATATGCGAAGAACAGTTGAATACCTTTCTCTAATGTATTTGTCAACCGATATTCTTTTTTTTTTGTTTAGTTGCTATTAAATTTCAGTGTTATCAATAAACAGTTCCTTTGTTCATAACATTGATGAGTTACGCTCCTTACGTGTACGGTCTAAAATATTTGCAATATTGAGTATACAGTTTTCACCATTTAGAAAGAAAACCCAAAGATATATCAGATAGTAATATAATGCTAGAAGAGACAATCTTGGTACCCTTTATTATGATCGGAATTCGACTACTGGACTAAAATTAGTATAGTATAAATGCATCAATCTAATATTTACGTTTGGTAGAACTGTTATAAATTATATTTTTTTAATGTCATAGCAGGCTAACGAACAGGTGGGTCACCTGATGTTAAGTGATCACCACCGTCCATAGACACTAACAATACCAGGGGAGTCGATAGTGCTTTGCTAGCTTGTGTTTGGGGGAAAGGGAGGGAGGAGGAGGGAGAGGAGAGGGGAGGTGGGCCTCCGGCGCTCTCACTAACCTAACAAAACGCAAAAATGCAAGCACTGTTACTTCACGTCGGTTTTCTATGAGAGGGTGGTACTACCCCGGACGAGCCAACCCATTCATGCTGAAACCAGTAATAACTTCAGCGTGGCTCTACCACCATCAAAATCATAGATACTACAACCCAACAAGCTGGCTTTGAGTACTTCTGGAGAAGGTTTTTCAAACTGAGACCATAACTTGCCAGTCAAGTATTAGAAAAAATCCTACCATCATATGAATTCTACTTTATGTTTCTTAAGGTTTCAACAATATAGAAGAACTAAGTACATTCTTCTAGACCCGCTGGTTAAAGTTTTGCGGAGTGTGTTAAACAGTGTTTAGAATTTTATAGATATATATATGTCAGCAATAAAATGCAATTTTAATTAATGATACGGATTATACAAATATATATCGTAATTAAAAGCAGCCGTAAGCTAGATGCGATATTAAATTTTCTGTTTTAACAAACTGGCACCGCGGTCATAAACTCATGCTTCAATTATAATAAATGTTTACGGTGGTGGTATGGATGTGAGAACGCGCGAGGTTTTATGGTCGGGCGGGGAACGCAAACGCGACTGTACCACATTAAGCCCACCTCAGATGCCGGAGCGTGCTCTTTTTGCTCAGTATTCGGTGAGACCCAACGTACTCAGCCGACTCACCAATCAACCTGATCGCTTACTCTCTTCCCTCCACGCCCACGCGCACACATTCCCCAATTTATCTATTAAGATTCCATGTATGATTAATCTAATATTTTTTGTATTATTATAAATCCTGCTCCGGAGAGGAATCGTATATCGTCCTAAATTGATAGACGTCTGCCTAGTCTACTATTTTGTATAAATTAATTGATATTTATGCTACGTGTATAATTCTAGCATATAACGTGATTATTATAAAGTAATATTTACTGTATATATGTTTTATGAGATAAAATATTGGTTTCAAAAACCTTTCTGTTCCATATATCTTCTAAATAAGCTAATAAATAACTATATGATAGTTCGGTGTATAAATGACTACCTACGACTTCTCGTAGGCGTAGGCGTGCTACGAAAGTGCTACGTATATTCTTACAGCTTTACGTATGGGCAATATTCTATAATTTATCGGTACCTAGTTTATTTTTTGAAAGATAAATATTCTCGTTTATATTTACTTAAAACCGCGGTAGGTATAATATAATATTATTATACAAATGTATCATATATATGTTTATGGAACATATTAATTATATATCTAACTAATAAATTTCCAAACTACGAAATTAAAGGCTTTTAAAATATATATATATGAGTTCTCAATTTAATAGATTATTTTATCACGTTTTTAATAACCTGCTTTCGTGTATAGGTATTTATAATTGTTTTTTTATTATTAAAAAAATCATATAACGTGGAAATATACAATAGTATAATACAAAAAAATATCATATATGTAATGTAATGCATATATGTAATTAATACATACAAAGTGATTAATGGAAAAATGTGCTTGTTTGAATGTTTGTCTTTATCAATTAATCACGTTCAAGTGGCTGGACCGAATCTAACAAAATTTGACACAGGTAGAAGTTATAATGTGGGTTAGGACAAAATACTTTTTATCTATGACTGCTAAAGTTTAACTTACACTAAGCTGGTGAGCAATAACTAATAGTAATATATTAACAAGATTAAGAGATGTAGAATTTAATACAAAAAAGTGTCGACATTCGTGACTCGTGATCTCATAGAAAAAACTCGATCATAAAAAAGTTAAAACAGTCAATTTGTTAACGCTCGGTGAATTAAAGAGTTCGCGCATCGTGCCGTGGGATGAGAGGCGAGTTGCTTCGGGCCGGTTACGGCCTCAGTACTCGTCGCGCGGTTGTAGCGTGAGAAAAAAATAAGCGGTGTGCTTCTACTGTAATTGGTCTGATTGAAACGCGAGCCTCGTTCGGTGGTTCTTCCAAGAAACTCGTCGGCTCGTTAGGGGACACTGTCCGCAGGGCAGCCCTCTTACCAGACCGCGTTCAGTCGAATTCCACGATCAGCGAATGCCAAAACAGTCCCAATATAATTATGTAACTATAACTTCGTACCGTCAAATTAATTAAGACTCAGATTTGGTAAAAAGCGTCCGTTTTCATTGTAAAGAAACGTATAGATTCGAAGGTGCTCGTTTATACATGTATTAAAGTTTCGAAATCATTACTAATGAGCTGCACTCGAGTGCATACTGTGGAATGCACTTGCGAGCAAAAAAAAAACAAGTCGGATATGTTTTGACGCGCGAAAATGTGCCGTGCACTTAAAATTATCTACGGGACGAACGGCGACGAGGCCCCGCCGGGTGGCCGCACAGGCCGCAATGCGCGTTCGTAATGCAACAAAATCAACAGACACGCACCTACTAAATGCAACCAGTCACAGGTCACGGATCAGAATTATTGTATTCTTTCATTACTCTAATACCTCTGTACGTTATATTTTAAAAATATTGTATATTACTAAAAGTGTATTTAAATTTAATTTAGTTAAATTGGTATATTTCTGTTTTGCTAAAATATCACTGACGAAAGACAAACTTCAAAACTCTATATAGGTTTTCAAGAATCGATGACAATGTGGCAAACATGTAAATTTGACACTAAATATAACAAATACAGGCTATACTCTAATATGCTCTGTGGTTATATCGAATGGAGAATGTATAAAAGAATTTACATTGACGTAACTCAATTAATGTTAATAATAATAAAATATTACATGAAAATAATGGTGAACAAGCGGTGAACTTATAGAATTTAACATACGGAAACCATCTTTCCATCGGAATAATTAATGTAGCGTCGTAAATGTGGAATTCGAATCTCTCACGGATGTTCAGACTGCGAATGATTTAGAAATCAGCGGAGTGAACGACACGAGAACGCCTAGAGCTCGCTACAAAATCGATGCATGCGAATACACGATGCAAAAACTGTGATATTGAATGATTAATGAGATCAGCTGTTTTCCTAACATAAAGAAAGTTAATTAATTCCACCGCTGTATTCAAGTTATCATAATGCGATACAGATAATCGGTAGGTAGTAACATCAGTATTTTAATGTAACACCAATAATGAAATACAATTTGAATTTACGTGACATAATCAACGAATAGTGAATACTCACACAGAGATCTGTTAAAGTGATACTGTTGGCAGTGTAAAAGACGAGAAGGTCAGCCGGCAGTGCTCGTGAGCCAGGCTCTCGAAGCTTGGAAGCAAGTAACAGACACGCAGTACCCAGCAGTTGCACTTGACTCTTTCAAAGTGCTTAAGAACCGGTCCAAATACGATATCGCTAACGGAAACACCTCCTCTTGGCATCCCTGGTCTTCACATACCTGTAAATAAATCGGCCGTTACAAATTTGAAACGTATGCATTAACATTTCTACGAATGATTGAATGGCTACCGGCACACCCAGACCGTGTTTAGTTTATCATCCGGAATTCCTGATAACCTATATATAAAACTGGAAACACATACTTATTGCGATAAATACAGCGTACTTTGCTTTCCTGCTGCAGTTATAACAGCTCTTATCAGAATGTACGTTTTCAAATGCAGTTAGTTCGTTTCAGTTCAATACCCGCTTGTTGTTAAACATTGTTCTCCAATTAGATGATAAAGAAAATGTATTTTTACTACCTAAGTACAGGTGAGTAAGAAAGCCGGGAAAAGCGAAAGCAGATGTTTCTAAACTAGTTTCAAAACTAGGTAGTCTAGTGAGAGACTTAGATTGTGGCTGTTTCGCACGGTGTAACGAGACTCGCAAAATGATATTTAAGTACCTACATGCCTATCTAACTACATTTGTTGTAAATGTGAGTGAATATACTTATAAGCCGGATCTAATACACAAAAGTCATTTAGTTTGTGATTATTATAATATCTAATACTAAAATAAAACGGGATGAGAGTACATAATATATCAAAGTGGTAAACCTTTCAAACGAGTATCATTCTGAGATTCGTACAATATATACAAAATTTACTTGAACCAAGAAAATAATACTTCTTCCTATGCAAATCTAAATGGTAGCTAATTTGCGATTATTTCATAATAAGGTAATAATTGTAAATATACTTGATTATGACGGAAGATCACCGTACACGCATCAAATGCATTTGACAATTAAAAATTAACGTTGAAGATGTCAATGACCCTACACTCACATAGGACCGTTTCGGTCTGCTTTTGCTGAAATGTTGGTATGCGACTGGTTTAGTTGTAGCCACGAGGCGAGCTGTTGGCGAACTTGGTTGGTTTGAAGCGCATGCGGTACCATAGCAGCACTCTAAGCATGACGTCAGTGCGTACCGACCGCACCGCGCCGCGCCGGTTGCATTTTGTGCCGGTTGGCTCCACGTGGCCCCTATATTTTACAGTTGTTTGGCTAATCGCACCTAATCACTTGGGCTGTATTTATCGGCCGCCGACTAGTTTTAAAAACATAATTCTGTTTAATAAATAATAAGCGTAAGAAAATAAAATGCTTAATACCTATTCCCTATTTTATAATCATAATATAGTTATAAAATTGCATATGTATCCATTTAACTAAAATCCATAAATTACACGTCATTTAGGCCACCGAGCTCTAACAATGACGTTTGTGTGCGTACTAGCTATTATTTATATATGTAGGTACAAGTAAAAGATAAGTGCGCAACAGAGCGTCAGCTGTATGTGTGTGTCAAAATCAGCTGATTATTCAAATAGAACGAGCGGAGCCGCATCGGTCGGCGACCGCGACCGGCCGCTCCGCACGGTGCGTCCGGGCCCCTCGCTTCTCGATCACTGGTCGCTCCATAACCGACAGACTGTACATTCAGTATGTACTTACGTACGTGACTACTTATTAAGTGATCTAATGGTTCACGCATATTTCGCAACGAATAATTCCTTACGGTGAAACAGCCTACATCTAATTTAGTTTTTATATACACCTACACAAGTATATACCACTACGTTCTTATAAGATTCTAAGAAGTTTAAATGAGACTCTAGTCAGCTGATCATGTAAACAATGTCGTAGTATAGATGTAATATATTAATTCATCCGATCTCATAAACTGTAATAAAAAAGTAGATCAGTGACTGCATATGCAGTGGGTATATCGGTTTCGAAACACTGTTTTGTAATTTGTAGCTATCACTCTAGTATGAAGATTACACTTAGTAGTAAAGCAACTGAGGTCGCAGTAGCCGGGTGGTTTCAGGCAGCCAGTGACTAGGGCATACGAGGGCACTGTTGCCATCAACCGAAGCTGGACTTGGACCACACGTGGCCGGAAAACGAGACAAAATGGCGAACGTTCGGATCGCGCGGGTGGTACGGCGACGGGCGGTGTGGGTGCGGCATTCGGCGCGGGTGCGCTCACCTCTAGCATCCACTCGGCGACGACACGGCGCATGTGAGGAGTGACCTCGGTCTGCACGGTGCCGAAGTAGTTGCTGGTGACGGCGTACCGCGTTCCGCGCACAGCAGCTCCATGTTACACCGCACAGCGGCTTATTAGAGTATCGGGTCGCGGTGTGTGCGACGTATAGCGCGGACTGCTAAACAGCTGATCACACGGGAGCGAGCGCCACTATATGAGCACGTAGCGTTGCGACGAGGACGAGTGCCCGAGTCGCAGTGAGCGGCCGGTGTGCGGCGCGCCGGCCGCCTCGCTCGACGAACATATGATCGGAGGGGCGCGGGGGCAGGCGGTACCCGTGAGGCCCGCACGCAGGTTTCTCCCATTCGACGACGTTCAAAAAATAATACATAACATGTTCTCTTGCTCGCTCACGCTATACTGTAACTTCTCACTCGTCGTTCCTAGTCTATTGCTTCTCATTCCGTATATTGTATATAATATTATTATGTATTTGCAAGTCGAACTCAATAGTTCAAAAAATCTCTTTTGATCCCCCCTCTCCATGGCTTAGCAATTTTTATCATTTATCTTATTTATTTTTAATATCATATCTGATTTTCCGTTGAAAATGGGATGTAGAGAAAATAATACTTTTATGTCTAACATATAAACAACAAAACGCAGTCGATAATGCCATATCTCGTAGTATCAATATTTATCATTATATCATTTATAAGTAGGTAGTTACAATGTGTCCGTCGAAGGCGTGAAGGTGGCGCTCATAGCATGTATGATGGGACTTGTTTGGATTTCAAGTAAAAGAAGTGTAAAGCGCCATCCAAATGAATCACTTGCTTATGGCATTATTTAAAAATTATATTTTCATTTATAATAAGACGTAGGTACATATGCGTCACACTTTTAACTATACCTCGAATATTAAATACCTAGAGAAACAATAACAGTATAACAAATAAGATGCTTATGCTCGAAAAGCTAATTAAATTTTCAATGGAAAAAATATCGAAAAGTCTACATAAAACCCTATTGACAAAACAACCAACCAAATTAACAGCGCTCGAAGATCTTTGTTATAGACCTCTTTAGCACGGGGTCTCTCAAACTTAAGAAAGTTATCACCAGTCATTTTATTTAAATTATTCTACCATATATCTTCTACCATTATATCTGTGTGCACTCTTAAATGACCCTATTTATGTTATTACTTCTATATTTGTTTCTTTGTTAGCTGTAAGATCACCTTTTATCCTGAACATAAAATAGTATTTTTAATGATACAAATTGCAATAAAACATTACACTTTAAAACGATAACGATGTCCAGAAGCCATATTTAATAGAATGGGTCTAAATCTATCGATAATCTTGAAATGTAGTCTTAGGAAAATAGTATGGTTTAATCGATTAGTAAGACATTTTCTGGGGCCTGATTAATTACTTTTATGAGCGCGATCTTCGATGAGAACTTCTCAATTCTCATATTAGTTATGAATGTAGAGTTTAACTTATGTCTATATAGCTATATTAGCTTAGTAACATTCAGGGCAGCAGTCCAAGTTGAGGTTCGGCCACTTTTGCACTCTTGAGCTTTATGCCAATCGACTGTGTGCCACAAGCGCTCGCCCCATTAGTCCCGTGAAGCCGTAAAGGCTTCAACTCAATTAGAATATAAAATGTTTTTTATAATTAAAATCTATAACCTAAAAGTCGACCATCACATTTAACATTTAATTTTCATAACACTATACAACGCACTTTACGTTGAACTATATATTAGGTACATCGAAAACTTCTTCATTTTTTTTTAAATAATGGTGTTAAAAATATTCGTCAAAACTAATAAATTCTGTAAACATAATGTGCATTATTTGATGTTTAAATATGAAAGTAACTTCAATCTTGGTAGTTGTATCTTGAGTTTGTTTATTACTCGTAAAGAAGCGGATAGTTTAGGTTCCACCTTGCGAGTTACTATTTAATGAATAATGTCTTTATTGTTTTATTATTTCATGTTAATAGAATGTTATATTAGTAAATAGTGTCTATTTAGGTCTGTACGTCAATACCTACATAGATCTATCAGCTTACATAGTTACATCTAGAAATACATTTAATACAATGGCAAATAACGCTTTTACAGGCGGCAGTACCTGACGCTGGGTCTCTTTGTCATAGTTTTACTTTTTATGTTTAAGGGGTTTTTGGAACACTTGTATTACTACGTCAATAAATATCTTTCTTTCGTCTTTAAATATTAACGGATATGTGATGTGTCCACTGTACGAGTATATAGGATAAATACTTATATTTGTAAAAAAAAATACAAATTTTGTTGGAGAGATTTATTATAAAAATAAGAAAAAATGTCCACTTTTTGTAGTCCGGTGAAGCTGTTAAGACCTTGCTTGGTCAATAGCGTAGTCAATTCGAAAAAAAAATGCATATTCACTAGGGGTTACGTAAAAAAAATGATTTAGTTATAATTATTAAAATTATTCATTTATAGCTATAAATTTATATAAATAATAGAAATGTATAAGCTAAGCTTTCCACAGATACTCATCTCTAAATCTCTTTCAAATAATTTATTGTAAATCTAAATTATACCTCGCAAATACCTATTCCAGCATGTACTTATGTCAAGCATGACTGCACTGAGAGTTTATAACCTATAAATCTATTAAAACACCGTTAACAGACTTCACATGGCAAAAACAACTATTACATTAAGTTACTGTAACTGAACAAGCCCGACTTTCTCACTATTCTATTGCTTATTAAACATAAGTAATTCTATAAATACTGATAACATTTAGGAAGAAATACAACTAAACTAAAACCCTTACAAGTTGTTCGAGTTTAATGAAAAAAAAAAACAAAAACGACAGTAAACAATAATGCCTTTCGGTTTTATTATTTTACCTGATTTCTGCTTACATTGTTATAGAAGAATGTAGTAGACAGTTTGTTGATTTTCTGTGTTACATAGAACACTAGCGAACCCGGCAGGCAAAATTTATCCTGCCACGTAAAGTATAAGAAAGTATAATAGAACTTATCAAGTATAAAAAATGCATAAAAATATTGACTATGGCTCGGAGATTGAAAATTTGGTAAATGAAATCTAGTTAATTATAAAATTATTTAAAAAAATGACATCTTGACAATAGCGCCATCTACTGGGTTCAATTACAACTAGGAACTGTCGAGCACAAAAATAAATTCCTCAAAACAGTCCAGCTGTTTAAGAGTACAAGAGTCTACGATCAAACGGACAACGAATTTTTTATATATTTTTTTTTTCTTTATGCATTTTAAAGGCACTGTCGGGCAGGATTGGAACTATAATTAAATATAAGTGAAAGCTAGGCATGTTTATTTATCCATAAATAAAATCTATACCTCTATACTAATATTATAAAGAGATAAAGTTTGTGAGTTTGTGACGTTGTGATGTTGTAGGGGTAATATCAGGTATTACGGGTCCGATTTGGAAAATTTTTTCAGTGTTATATAGTTCATTTATCGGGGATGGTTATAGGCTATATATCGTCACGCTAAGACTCATAGGAGCGGAGCAACAATGAAAAATGTTGCAAAATCAGGGTACTTTTTCCTTTTCAGAACTTCCGCTGCGTCTTGGCCGAAAATAACCATTCCACACGTACGAAGTCGCGGGCAGAAGCTATTAACTAATTATATTATCTATACTAATATCATAAAGAGGTAAAGTTTGTGAGGCTGTAGTGGGTAATATCTTGGGAGTCGGAGAAAAAATGGTCGAACGAAAACGTTTCTTACGAACGCTGCCTTAACGATGAGAGATATATGACTGAGTTCTAGAAAAAAGTTGTAGCTTGAGTAGTTGATGCCTATTACCGCCCAACGAAGTGGGCACGGTTCAGCTAGTATATACATATAAATTGAATCAGATAAGTAGGTGAACAGATATACAGATGATTCTGGCGTGAGGTCTTTCATAGTAGACGAAAAGGGACAACGGTGACATTTGTAACTCGTTACTCATAATTCTATTAGCACACTCGATTCAGAAAAACATAAAATGTATAATTCCGTAACTCCCAACGGAATAAGCACAAAAAAATAAGTAATACCATTCCAGTTTATAAAGATTCCTATAAAACAAGTATAAATGAAATAGTTTAACATCGACGACATTAATGTTAGCTTTCGTGTTTCGTTGAAATGTATTCAGGTTTTCGACCCGAAAAATCAGTTACCGCATTGATAGAATCGGCTACAAAAAACTTAATCGCTTTTTACATGTCTGGTATTCATAGATCTTAACTATTTGAGAACACGAAAAAATTTGAGGAAAATATTCGCTCGAATTCAGTGTCATTGATAGCTTTTCATGGTCGGCTCGTTTCATGATAAAATTCTTGTAGTTTTTAACTATTGTAGTCACGTTCCAGATAATTTTTAAATTTCTATTTGAGTTAGTTTTATCACTATTATTGTTACGAAAATTATTTGTATCATAATTGTATGATATTCGGAATTGCTTGTTAGAGACCATGAGTTGGTGATGAATAAGTCAATACTTGGATTGGAAAAGAGACCTTTATCTAGTACTAACAATAATAACATATAAATGCTATATACTACATAAATAATAGCATATTAATAAAATAATTTAGTTGAGTGGCGAGACATTTTATTGTTATTAGCATTTAATAATAATCATATTATTATTATAATAATTAAGTTCTTGGATTTGTTTATAGACAAGAATTGAAATTTGAAGATAGTTATGGCTTATCCTTTATCGAAGTTATACTTCTTATGGCGCGTTAGGGAAAAATGATGAGAGTGAATTTTTACGGTGCGCGCGCACACCGTCACGGAAAGCCGACACCCTGAAGTTAGCTATAGTCAACATTTTGTTTCTTTGTATTAAAACTTTCAACGTATTAAATACCTTTTTTCTATTGTTAGTGTCGTTTTTTCTACAAACGTAGAATAAGGCGAAAGATAAAATTTTGAAAGGATTTTTATCTTGTTACGCCAAAGAAGTATTACTTCTAACGCGTGTACATAAGTTACACACACATTTTTTTATACAATTTTTATAAAAAAGTAAAATAAGCTATTAATAGTTTGTTATGGTTAAATTCATGTAAGTGTTTTTAATTCCAATTTGATAATGAAGTTCATAAAATGTTTACCAAGGCTGAGAGATGCTTTTTTATAAACACTATTAAGTATTTGAAATCCAAAATTACCGAAATATCTTTATTGTATTATTCTCCAATATTCCATTGTTTTAAATGTGAAAGTCCAGTTATAGACATTGTGGATGCTGATATACACAAAGGTGATCTCCTATCAGTCTTTTTTAATAATATGGCGAGAATATAATGATTTTTTAAATGACGATTAGCATGTTGAACAATGCATGTTAAGAATGGAAGTCATTTAAACAAACAGTTAAGACATTCACATAACTATTTATTAAATATAATATAAAACCCTATCGCATCGACCAGTTTGGGACAAAGTCGCTTCAATGTACAGTTTATTATACAGAAATATTCTTTTGTCCGAGACGTCCCATAGCTACTAATGATGCATTTACATATACATATTGTATACGTGCTATAAAATATCTATTGGCATTTTGTTAATAAACGTCATAAATATTAACGGTTTTACGAAAGAGCTTGGATAGTGACTTCAAATAATGAAAGTGGCCGCGGGTCGATCAACTTCTCTGCGGTCTTTTTTTCTCTAAATTCCATTCTGTGTTCTGCATTCGATTGCTGTGTTTAACTCGCAGGAAGTACGCTATAAGTCCGCGTAATTAATCACTGATCAGCCGGCTTCCTCAGCTGATCGTACACTGCGTGAGTTGCGAATAATAAAAGCGACACTTTTATTGTTTCCCGTGCGTTTAGTTTTTGCTCTGAACTGCTTTTTTACATTCTGCGGCTTTCGGAAAATTAATCGACGAAGACTTACACAGATATGAGAGATTACGTTACATTTAGATTTTTTTCCACTGAATTTTAAATAGTTTTCTGATTTCTAAAAACCGTTACGTAGATGATAGTAGCGTTGACCTTAATTTTTAATAAAATGTCCTAGAAATAAATATAAGCACCGGTATTATTTATGATTTATCGTTGAGAATATTCAAATGTCTATTACATTTAATTAGAGCTAGGTAAGTGGGTCTTCTGTATGCTTGACAAAACGTTGATAGTCAAATTTTGTAATGAGCATTTGGTTCTTGTGGGACGCAGACGAAGCCAATGAATATTACATAACACATTCAGTGTGGTTAACACGAGGCAAGAGATACGTGTTTGAACCTCTGGTCAGATACGCGGCTTTCCAGTTATTTTTTTAGAACGAATATTTCAAAGTTCGTCCAAAAATCGTTCGTTTTCTCAGGACTTATTATAGTGTTGCTGATGTATATAATCTATATTTTAGTTAATGTTTATTATACTGATGAGCTAGTATACATTACGTACACATAAATTCTAAATTCCGCAAAGGTGTAAATATGAACATTAGCCGTTAAGACCTTTGACCGGATACGTGCTAAGCATTTCCTTGCTTGTGTTGAAATAAGTATGAACGCAAACAATGAACAGAATTCCAAAACACAGCAATAACGTAGAATGGTAAGTGTGAGCAGGACATCATTCCTTCTTGGAATTACGACACTGCGTAATGGAACGCGGCAAAATGGAATGCAACCGGCACCGTTGATCGGTCGAACCCGCGACTCGCCGCCCGGTGCGGCTCTCCACTAAAAGTAATAAGTAACTAAAGAATTTCCATACTTACCTATGCCGAAAATAAACACCACTGTATTACCTTACTATATAACTTACCTAAGCATTGATCAGAAGCGAACACTTCCACTAACATCCACAATCTGACCGGTTTATGAAATACCGTTTTTACTTAGATAAACAACTTATTCGAAAATAACAATTACAAATACCGTGTTCTTCTAGCTCTATTTTAATTTGTTGGACAAGCAAACCGTGTCATTGAAGAATCGTGTAAATTCATAGCACATTAAAATGGTTTTGTTATTGATAATTTATGATTTCAACTTTCAAGGGCGTATAAAATTCCCCTAAGACTTTTTACATCATACAAAACGTAAAGTATCAAAAGATTAATTTATTTAACAACGAAACCGGAATAGTTCATTGTGTTAATTATGGAACGTCACGTCATACATTGTGAGCATTTATTCGGATAATAATATTAAATTGCGAAATGTATAACGATTATTGTGTGTTACGTGACGTGGGTTATTTTTATATCTAATATTGAAATTTAGTCCATTATAAAAGGCTATGAATAAAAAAGATATATCGAGATTGTTTAGTTCTATATAAAACATATGTACGTATTAATTGCTTACATAGACAAAACCAACTTTTTTTATTCTTAAACTAGCGGGCCCGGCAACGTTGTCCCGCTCTGATTATAAAAATATCCTAAACAAATTATATACTAAAACGTTCCTCGTGAATCACTTTATCCACTGGTGAAAACCGCATGAAGATCCGTCCAGTAGTTTTTGAGTTTATCGCAAATAGACAGACAGACAGACGCGGTAGGGGACTTTGTTTTATACTATGTAATGATTTAAACTTTAACAATATCATAATTCCACATGTAGGTGCTTATTCTATTCTGTCTTATGTCATTATATTAGTTTTATATACATTGTTTTATGGTACATCATTGTATATGTAATATAAAGTGATTATTATATATAATTATTAGCTGTTACCGGCGACTATATTCTCATTAAAATGTCCTTGTTATTTCACGGTATTTAATTGTTTTATACGAAAAATTGTGGATTTTTTTTTTACTATAATTTTTCATTATTACTTAATTACTGTAACACTTTTGCATATTTTAAGTTATAACTTTATCATTATTGCTTAGTTATGGAAAAACGTAAGGCCCTAGATCACTCTGAATTTACTCTATCGGCAAGTAAACGTCTCGTCAAATTAGTTCCGTTTTGCAAATTAACCAGAACAAAAAACAGTACTTGCAAATGTATATAGGTTTATGAAAAACCATAAAAGATATATGAAATAAAATGTTCATTATGATCAACTAATAAAAAATTAGTTTAAATATTTACTATTTATACTGAGTGGCAGAATCTCACAAGGTTCATTTACGTTAACACAATGGCCACACCTATTTCTGTCGCGAATCAGCAGAGCTCGTGTTTCTGTATTCGCGCTATTAGTTTAGTCCTCGATTATAGCCTGGCCTCAGTTACGTCTGCGGTCTTTTTTTAGAATAATTATATCATATATTTATAGACTGTAACCACTTACAATCTAATACTTATTTTATACAGGCACATAATATTCCTTGGTTCTCGCTTAACATACTTTATATCCCACACTTTGTATTTTAATTGCTCCAATCCTAAGCGTCGTAGCATGTTGTTAGATAGCTTGTAGTCTTCCTCAATAAATCCTTAATAATATTATAAATGCGAATGTCAGTTTGTTTGTTTTTTTTTTAGGTCATAGGAGGCAAACGAACAGGCGAGTCACCTAATGTTAAGTAATCACCACCGTCCATAGACACTAGCAACACTAGGGGAGTTGCAAGTGCGTTGCCAGCCTGTGTTAATAGGATGAGGGGAAGAAGGGAAAGGGAGAGGAAAGAGGAGGGGAGGTGGGCACTCTCACTGACCGAATGAAACAAACAATGCAAGCAGTGGTACTTCACGTCGGTTTTCTGTGAGAGGGTGGTACTACCCTGGGCGAGCCGGCTCATTCATTCTGAAACCAGTAATACATGCAGCATGGATCTACCACTTACAATTATTTATCAAGTGCCCGATTACATCTCCGAAGGGAAGGGTACTCAATAGGCTAGGTAGCGTCCTCGAATTTGATGTTATAGCCCCTCCAGAACCCACTTATTAATAGGATTACTGTCGACCGACATTGTCAGTTATAGCTCCATTAAAAAGCATCTTGCTTTAAGTACGACTCAAGCAAGTCGTTCACAAACTAAACTCGAATCACCTCTCCGTACTGCTACTATAGTTAGGTCATCCGCATGACACTCGCCCTTCCTCCAACAGAGTGGCTAATAACGCGAAGTTTGATTGTTATCTGAATAGCCCCGCCTGGTTAAGTCTCGATAGGTTCCCGGACGTGTTAGAGTCCAAAGCCAACACCGATATGGTGATCGATTCCCTGGTCGATCACATCCAGAACGCCTTCAGGGAGGAGGGGACCTCGACAGAGGTGAAACTAGTTACTGATCGCCGCCAATCGTTAACCCCAACACCGAACGCTATAAAAGACGACCATAAATTATCTTTACCAATCCTCCCGATAAAATAACGGCAGCGAACGATTCGTACTGCTCTGATTCTCCAAACAGAGCATTCACGCCTTCCTAACCACATATCACGCCGCTGTGGTATGGAGTAACTTTCGCTCCTAAACACTCGCGCGGCCCCTTGAAGCGTCTCAAACCTAGGTCCGATCCCCCGGATGTGGAGCTCTCGAGCACGCCGCTAGTGCGATATAGTGACAATTCTCTAGCTATAAATGTATTATTCATTACACACGACGCAGATCACCACACACACGTGCATACACACTGTAAGTACACATGTTATGGAATAGTTTTTACTATTTTTTTTGTTTTTTGGTTAGCTAGCTAACCTTAGCCAAATTGGCATACTCTAAATACATATACACGCTCATGAGGCAGATATGAAGATACGAATATGAGTTACATCAACACATACACGTATGGTTAGTTTAGCTTGCATGAATAGTGTAGATCAATACGCGATATTGCATGTAAGGCAACTACCAACGCCATTACACACCCTTGCACCATTGAGCTCGTTGTCATAAGTCTGAGTGCCTTGCGCGCTCGCACGAAAAGCCCGGTGAAGGTGTAAACGTCTGAGAGGCCATTAGCGGTGGTCAGGTCTAAAAAAAAAATGATGTTAAGTATTTACGGTCTAACTACACAGCCGATCATCCTGAAATTTTGCATACATTTTCATTTTGAAAAAAAGTACTGTTCCCAAGAGATAAGTCAAATGTAACATTAAGGCAGGCAAAGCCGGGAGAAAAGGCTAGTATACCGCAAAATTGAAATCTGTCTAGTGGATCCAGAAATAATATTGACAAAGAAACCATTTAAAATATTTAGTACTAGCTTTTGCCCGCAACTTCGTTTGCGATATTAAGGTAGTTGTATTAACCTACAGTATATCGTCTGTAGACATATTTAATAATTTTATGAGGTGGTCATTTAGAGTAGGTAGGTATTTTATAATATTTATAAAAGCATTTTATTTATTTTAAAATCGTTCTTTTATAATTAAATTAGAATCATTATCTACATTTTTTATTATATTATTTATGAAATATAGGTACATGTTGTGTATAAAAAAAAAATAACATAGCCCACTTGTCGACTACGTACGTCCCGCCCCTAACTCATGCACCACCGGGGCACATCCGTGCGCGTGCGACCCGCTACATAGAAGAGTTTCGACAGTTTCGAATCCGTTACTTTAAACTCTGAGTAGGATATCGCCAATAACCTAATCAAAATATCCTTTATTCAATTTAGGCCCTGAGAAGACGCTTATGAACGTCAAAGCTACCACCGGTTCGGAAAACAACCCAGTCATCTAGAAGAACCGACAAGAAACTCGATTTGGTTTATCTCTTCATGTTATATATATAATAACCTAAATACAAAATTTCATTGAAATAATGTAGGTAAATACGAAAAACTTTTATACCTACTAAATTTGCACCCCTCTTTTACCCCCTTAGGGATTTAATTCACAAAAAAGGATATCGGCAATAATCATTATTAGGAACTTATATCCCAAATACAACATTCTATTAAAATAACTTTTAAAATCAGAGAACTTTCATAGTAACTTTGCACCCACCTTTTACCCCTTTAAGGGTATATTATGGAAAAAATATTTTACACAGGTTTCATGACTTTCAATGAAGAACCTTCATACTGAATTTCATTCCAATAACTTCAAAAATTTTCATACTAACTTTGCATCCACGTTTTACCTCCTTAGGGGGTGAATTTCCTAAAATCCTTTCTTAGTGCTTCCCTGTGTTATAAAATGATCCCGTGTGCAAAATTTCAAGTTTATAACCCTTATAGCCCTGCGTTGGTATGTCAGTTACTAAGTCAGTCAGCTTCTCCTTTTATATATAAGAAGATAGATAGATAAATTTTTACAGACAACAATTTGTAATAAATTTAATATTATATATTTATATTACTTACAGTCATAAATGTGTAAGTTAAAACTAATTTGTTCTGTGACTCACGATTTTATGCTCCGAAGGTGTAGAGATGTATCGTTATTACAAAATCATAATTTCAGACAAAAATTTGTTTCGTGATCGGCTGCTTAGGGTCTACGTTTGAACACTTTTGTATGTGCCGATGAAACGCAGCTTTTTATATATATAAGAAGATAGATAGATAACTTTTTCAGAAAAGAATTTGTAATATAAATAATATTATATATTTATATTACTTACAGCCATAAATGTGTAAGTTAAAACTAATTTGTTCTGTGACTCACGATTTTATGCTCCGAAGGTGTAGAGATTTATCGTTATGATTTAACACGTATTACAAAATCGTAATTTCAGACAAAAGTTTGTTTCGTGATCGGCTGCTTAGGGTCTACGTTTGAACACTTTTGTATGTGCCGATGAAACGCAGCTACGAGGCCGCTGTAAAGGGTACACGTACGTTTATATCACGTTGTATGCACATGCTTACCATCACCAACAACATCTTGTTATATATAAATAAAATGATAGAGGTTTGCTGTGCGTGCATCGCGCTAATACTACTAGATAGATTTCTAGATAGTCTATATATAAAAAATTGGTTGTCTGTAAAGTAGGTTTACGGACGATAATTTTACGTGACAACGTGAAAACATTGATGAAAAATTGCATAATTTTATGAATTGAATTTAATTATTCTATATATACATAGATGCTATACAAGCCGAACGCTGAGGTCTTCATTGAGTCATGCTTGGCAGTGTAGTCGGCGTTCATCGAGTTATAAGATGTTATCACGTCAAAAATGTCACTACATTTTGAAGTTTTATAGAGTTATTAAAGTTTTGATTTTTATAAGTACTACGCAATCAGCCATGTGTATTTTTTGTCGTGAGAAGCAATGGGGTGCGCATGCGTGAGACAACGCAGACGAAGTCGCGGGTATATCTATTCCTAAATAGGCTCACAATCGCGCGTAAGAAAACGTATACACTTAGCGTTAAAAAACATAATGAACAGGCTCCCTAAATAACTCTCTCGGGACTTTTTCTCATTCATAAAAAAGATTGGTCAAAACAGATATTTATATAGGATTACATTTAAATACTATTATTTTACTTAATGCTAAAAGGTGACTTCAAGTTTAATTGACATAATGTATAATGCTACTCGAATTGTGTACATATATATTTTACTTTGGCGAGAACGAACGTAGGAATGACCTTTATATCGTCATTGATTGTAACTAATAAGATTAGATATTTACTCATATATGTACGTGCATTGATGTATTTTAATGTATGCCCATATGAGAAATAAAGGTCGAATATAAAGAGTAATTAATTTGTAGTGCTTTTAGTAGTATATTTAAATTTATCCGTAAGAAAAAACAAATAATTTTAATTGTACGTAAGCTAAATTGCTTGCAAGTAAAATAATAGAACTAGCATCCGCCCGCGACTTCATTGGCGTTTAATCATAACTTGATAGCAATTAAACATAGCACAAAGAGCCAATCGGCACCGAGTTAGTGTACAAAAAATATATATATGGTTTTTTTTTCGAACTGACTACGCTATTGACCATGCAAGATCTGTTAGCTTCACCGGACTACTAAGGCGAGCGCTTAAGGCACTCAGCCGATTTTATTTTGACAACTAGCTCAAGGGTGTACAGCACACCTCGGCTTTGGCTGTTGCCTGATACATGCAATTCGCGACCTATCATTTTTTTTATCGTGGGGAAATCCCTTATGGGTACATCACCCTTTCTGGGGAGAGGGTGGGTTATGTCCCGAGCTAACCTAAGCTAAGCTAACTATTCATACATATATAAGTTGTTGAAACATATATGTGTACCAAGCATACATACCTCAACAACTCTTATATATATTTCGTATCTATATGGTATAAAATTATATAAGAAATATAAAATTCATATATATATATATATATGGTATAAAAACCTTCTCCATGGTAAAATAACTAGTTATGCTAACTTTCATAACGACCGTTCAAACAGTGTTGGAGTTTTTGAAATAAACCACCCATATTCATAAGTAGAAATTGTATTTTATCTAATTAAATGAGATATTTTAATATTAATTTTCTTCGGATTTTTGAGTTTTTGTGATAGAAATGGCACTGAATTATTCCAATTTATATTTGTACCTAGCTGATCCCGCGATTGCGTACGCGTGGTACCTTAGTACAAAATAGTGACTAATAACTCATCTATATCAATCTAATTACTTATATACTTTCCTCTCGTACTTAAGTCGCGTCGTCATTAAAAGTAAAATAATTTTTCATAGACCGAACCGATTTTAATGTAATAAAGACTAAGTTATTCTCGAAAATATGCTGAGTTATTCTTGTGAGGTTTTATTGTAAAACCAGTACTTTAGCAGTGATGCGTGTTACAAACCGAAAGACAGACATTTCTAAAATTGATTGAGAAAACTTAAAACTTATTCCTACACTTGCAATATTTTTTTAACAATAATCTTCAAAGTACAGAACTAATACTATTGAAGTGTATGATTTTTATATAAAACGACACTGTTAAAATCAATGATCATTAGAAGGCCTTTCCGGAAAGAATGTTTCACGGTTGTTGGTAGGGCAGTCGTGGCTAAATTGGAAAAAAAAATTCTGACTAGAGACAGCGGCGTGCATTGACCTGGTAATGTTTACTGTCCTTGGTGGAGGCGGACGGCGGCGGCGGGACCGAGTGACGTCATCGCGGAGGTGCCGATGGGTTTCAGCGACGAGGCGAGGCCCGCGCACACTTGAAGCTCCTTCATTCACAATCACATTACACTTTATCAAGTTTACACATCAAATACATATCTCTAATAATTACATATTTAATATATAGGTACGTTATTTGTCGTATTTTTTTACATATTATACAAATTTTGAATAACATCAATATATGTACCTATATATACCTATTTGATTTAGATTAATTTATTTTTATCCTATTTTTTTTTATATAATAATCTTTGACGATCATGTGTATATGTTATTACATATTTAATAGGAATACACTGACTTAAAAATTCGCTAAATAATATCATTTCATTTACATCGTATCTAAAATCGACATCGAAATCGATCTACGAAAAGATGTACGGTACAGTCCTCGTTAATCTCTTGGCCGCTCTGAATATAGTAGTCAGTTCGGGCTTCTACATAATACAGTCAAGAGTTTAATAGACATTTATTTATCGTTAAATTATCTGGATGTTATACATACATACGTATTTATATCTACATTTATGTTTTGCGCAATTTTATTAGAAGCGGTCAAAAAGTTTGACAAGGGCTGCAGAAGTGTAAACAAACGAATAATCAAGCACACATTCCTGTTTAAAATAATAGTAAGGATTATACCATATACGAGTCTTGTAAACAATACAATTTATTCTACTAACTCTTAATATTAGTGTGTGATATTAAAAATATTTTTAATTATATGAAATACTAGCTTATGGCCGCGACTTCGACAGCGTGGAATAGTTACTTCGGGCTAACGCTAACACGTAGTGGAAGCTCTCAAAAGAAAAACAACGATTTTAGAACATTCTTCATTAATGTTCCGCTCCTATTGGTCTTAGTGTGATGATATATATGGCCTTCTTCGATAAATGAGCTATCTAACACTGAAAGAATTTGTCAAATCGGACCAGTAGTTACTAAGATTAGTGCGTTCAACCAACCAAACAAACAAAACCTCCAGCTTTATAATATTAGTATAGATTACAGTAGTCCGGTGAAGCTTTTAAAACCTTGTTAGGTCAATACCGTAGTCAATTAAAAAAAAAGTATAAATTATAAGAAGTATAGATACTCTTTTCTCGCATTTAACTTGAGCCGTTATTCAAATTACAATAACTTTTGATGGAGTGGACCGATTTTAATGAAACACAGACTAAGTTACACTCGAGGATATAGTTTATGATTTTCTTGGTGAGGTTTTATTGTGAACCCAGTACTTTAGCAGTGATACAGACAGGCAGACTTTACTAAAAATGATTGAAATGTATTCTATAACTTTTTCCTACAATTTAATTACTGCAACAATTTTTTTTTCACGAAAATCTAAAAAGTACACGGTAGATTTCGATTCTTATTATATGTATAGATATGGAAGATGTATAGAAGATAGTTAGTTATTTGTGTATCTTCTGCATTTGTCCTAATGATAAATTATAATCAAACTGTTCATTAATCAATTTAGAGTTGCAATAAATGAAACTAAAATCTTTTCTAACAGACTGGTTATTCATGATTGGGATGTCTGCTTTTATTTTTTGAAGATTTCAATTTAAATTTCAAATATGAATATAATATATAAGCGATTTATTTTCGCTTAGTAGGTATATATCGACGAGTTTTAGTGTTTGTTACGAATATTTATTTGGAAAAAGTAATTACAAAAAAATTAATATCGAAGCTTGTATATTGAATGAATTATGTGTGAATTTCGACCAGTAGACGATCACTTTTATGTTTAAAAAAGAACAATATAACATTTTAAACGTAAAAAAATAGAACAAGACTGAAGAATAATAATTTGAATACTTAAACGCGCCCGTAGATGGGACTCTGAGAACAGGCGGCGACTGCTTCGTGATGTCACGGTTCTGTCATTTTGCAAATGGCAAACATTCATTCTTGTGAGCTGTCGTTATCCTCAAAAATTGTAAGCAATTTAATCTGATTGTTCATCTCTACTCGCTTCTCGGAATGTACCAATATCTAATTTTTGTAATAATTAAAGATATAATTTAACCCATTTAGCATTCGCTAATTACACACTACCCAGTCGTTAACATTCTAGCTGAGAATTATTCGTAACGTTGATTTAATAATTTGAAATGAAAAAAAAACTCAGTGTGATATTATTAAAGAATTGATATAATTATTAAATAAGATTCACTGTAATAAATAAATTGTAACTTTATATACTTTAATTCAATGGTGACTTTTGAATGCGGGCGTTCAGAGATATGAAATAGTGTTTATTATCGGACGGTCTGTATGTGAGTGAGCGTACCGCGGGATGATCTTGGTGGAATGGAGCAGGTAAAATACTGGACACCGGTACATCCACATACTCGGTCGCGGCTGACGATGTCTCACACAGTTTTTGTTGGGCGGTCGCGGCCGACAACGAAGGTCGACCGAGCCGAGCCACGAGCTATCTAGCATTCCAACCGCTATGAATGAGTCGCTCAACTGGTCGAGTAGCGCATACTAAGCGGCAACAGATTAATTTGACAACAAACATTTAAGTTAGCAAAAACCGGAATCATCTCCGGCACCCGCCCCGTGGGAAATGCGAACGGTCCGAAACGTATGTCTCCAATGATCGTCTGATTAATAAGTATATGCTCGGTTAATGCTCCGTTTATAATTTCTCGAATATTTTAGAGAGATTACAAAATGATTTTTTCCTATTACGATTTCCGTTCTGTTATGGAACTTGTAAAACAACTGGTTAAAAATTACAAAATATACTTCCCTATATGAGTATATTGTACGCTGTAAACTCTTCGCTATTAATGGTGTATAGATTTAATAGTTATTTTGTATAATATATATATATATTATACTATTGGCAGCAAATGAACATGTGGGTCACCTGATGGTAAGTGATCACCACTGTCCATGGACACCTGCGACACGAGAAGAATCACAGATACGTTGCCGGCCTTTGAGAAAGGAATATACTCGTTTTTTGAAAAAAGGCAGATTGTATTGTTCTGGAAACGCTGCCGCTGGGAGTTCATTCCAAAGAACTGTCGTACGCGGAAAAAACGCACGTGAGAAGCGCACAGTGCACAACTTCCAACCATCGAGATGACACTGATGGAATTTCACTCCGTGACGAGTCGTTCTGTAACGGAATTCAGCAGCAAGTATCAATCCAAACAGTTCTTCAGAGTATTCTCTGTGGTAGATCTTATAGAGGACGCAAAGCGACGGAACGTCCCTACGATGCGCCAGAGTGTCGAGCATTAAGGAGAGCACCTGGTTGCCGATGATCCGAGCCGCTCGACGTTGGATTCGGTCAAAAGGAAGTAGGTGACATTGAGGTGCTTAAGTATTGATATTTGTTAATAAATCCCTACGCGTTAATTACAATATGATATATTCTAATCTGTATGTGTATCTGTTACAATAATAAAATATAGTATTCTAACCTTCAACCTAAATCTAGTTTACTATCTGTGAAATACTTTGTAGGGTGAGATCAGTACCTATATACATACATACTACCTATTATATTGAAATTCACAAAATTTATCTGTTCGGAAACTATAAAGATTTTGAATTCAATCTTTGCATGTACTTATTGAATGGATACCTATTACGTTTTAGTCAATTATTTATAGAACTGTTATATTAAATATTATTAACTTTGCACAGGAAACAGGATTTTCCCATTCGATTAAAATTATTTACACCGAGGCGTATTTGATAATTGCTTATTAGTTATGAGGAACTAAATAAATGTCCCTATGATATGGCTCATAATATTGATAAACTTGAAGGAAAATTACTTCTATATGCTTGGAATTATATGCATTTATTATTAGAAATCATAATTGCTACAGTAATCTTTGCCTTTTTCTCCGGATAGTTTTAATATCATTTGATTTCATATATGACTATTTTTATTTCATTTTAGATACGTAATTACTATTGCATTTATATGAATAATATAATGATAAACACAGATTCAGCAACAGCGTAGGAGTTGGTAGCATAATCTATGGATCAATATGATATAATACTTATTCTAGTTAAGTCTGTGGGAAAAAGGCATAAATTGCAAGTACATAAAGAGTTTTAATGTCATTTAATGCTGTTATGGTAAAGTTTTAAATAAATTCCGTGGCTTCAATTAATTGAATAATTTAAAATACTGTTTTTTTAACTGTTAAAAGAGACACTCGAGAACAATTTGTGTAATTAAATGTCCTAAAACGTTTACCAATAATTCTTTATAGCTCGCAATAAGGTTTTCAATATTACTCGCATCTTCTTTACATTCATAACTGTAAAATTGTCTCCATAGATTAGACGTAACTAATTACGTAGTTACAATTTCTATAGCACAAAATAGAAAGTTCTCGATCCTACCTGTGAAATACAGGAAATACTACTAATATTTCATCAAAAAATATTTTATTCATGTGGATTTTCTTTTGTGGTATGATTTAGCAAATACGTATGCACTCGACATGAAGTTAAATGGTGAATGCTACCTATATGTAATGTGTACCTATATGTACCTTAATGCTAACTATGTCCCATAAGTCCTGGGAACACTCATAACTGATGCTTTGCAGCAGAAACAGATATGGGGAACGAGTTTCCGCATTGTAACTTGCACAGACTCTGCCATTCTTGTTTAATCTATAGTTAGTTCAATTATTAGCAGATGTGTTGATAATGACTATGAATTTGTTCGTGAGCTAAAAGCTTCTTTCCCTTTAGCTTCAAAGATATCACGTTAGACTACAGTTTCTCGTGTTTTTTGTTGAAGTTTTTTTTATATCATAGGAGGCAAACGAACAGGTGGGTCACCTGATGTTATGTGATCACCACCGTCCATAGACATAGACACTTGAAATATTAGGGGAATTGCAAGTGTGTTGCCAGCCTGTATTGGGGGGGCTGCTTTGCAGCAGAAACAGATATGGGGAACGAGTTTCCGCATTGTAACTTGCACAGACTCTGCCATTCTTGTTTAATCTATAGTTAGTTCAATTATTAGCAGATGTGTTGATAATGACTATGAATTTGTTCGTGAGCTAAAAGCTTCTTTCCCTTTAGCTTCAAAGATATCACGTTAGACTTCAGTTTCTATTGCTGAAACCGATGATAGCTTCAGCGTGGCTCTACCACCTACAAAAAGTAGGGACTGGTTAGTTTCGTTGCTAATCTATTAGAGCAATCCATTTACAATAAGTTCTTCATGAAAAATAATACACGTTTTTTAAAAAGATTTTTTACTTTAAAATAATTTACTTTTCAAGACATATTTTTAGTTATTTACGGTAGCTTATACCTACCTTATATTATTGCAACATGTTTAATATTCCTTTACATTAATGCGATCATCAATGCGTGAAAAAGCTATTTTTACTATAACTTACTACTAGGTGGTAGTAGACTCTTAATTTATTGTTACTATTATGTTTTAGATTGTAATTTAACGCGGATGAAGTTGCTTACGATTGCTAATCTTCGTTTAATTTCCGAACTCGTAGATAATATATGTAATAATTACTGTGAATAATTGTTATTGTGCTGTATTTGGTCTGGTAACTCGTCTTTTTGTTATAACATTATTTGTGTTTGTTGCTCAAAATAAATACGAAAAGAAAAAATTCTAAACATTTTCTTAGAACACCGAATATAACAAGAGATCAGAAAAACGCGAACTCTATTTCGAAGAAACGTAGTAATGAGTAATACAAAAATCCGCCATGACAGTTTACTGAACGTGCTTAAACGCGCTAAACATTAACCACAGAGTATTTAATTTTGACAGATCGTTAACTGTATTTAGTGAATCGAAAATGTTGGCACAAGTTGCTTAACAATCTCATTTAAATAGAACATTAGTAAAATAAACCTTAAATAGAGTTATAGTTCACGCCAAACTTCTTGACCCCTCTAAATATAAATAATATAAATGCACAGAACACAAATTTAGGTTAAAATACGTAGGTGTTATATGTATAGCATCGAGACAACTTAAGGATAAATAAATGCCAGTTCCTATCATAACATTGTAACCTTGTTTTGTATTAAGCTCTTAATTATTTTGTACGCACGCCCGAATTTACGGCTACATACAGAGCGACAAAAAAGATTATCGAGGGCTGTACTTAAACTGTTAGCTAGTTTTAGTAGTAAGCAACTGGAAGACATGAAAGTGCAGTAAATTACTAGAGGAATTACTAGAGGATAACATGCACTTTTATTTAATCAATTAATGATGGGATTCTTATAGGAACATAATATACATTTAAAGGATTTGTTTTTCCTCAAAATTACGATAATTTTAATCGCTGGCCAGTACTAAATAAATCGTAAAGAGTATAAACATTTGTATTTGAATTTTAAAATTTAAGAGAATTATAAACCCAAAGATATCATAGAAAAACTTTGACATTAGCTTAAATAATAAAAGTATCAATCTTAAGGTAAACAATTATTATTGTAAAATTAATCAAGTTGGAACTCCATTTAGATGTCGTAAATGAAAAAAACATTCATTCGTAACATTCAAAGATGGAGACTTTGGGGTCTCTAATAAGTTGTGAAAAGTTTCAAAGTAGTTTTATTACAAGTACGATTATTCACATGTATAAAATAAGGTGTCACCGGAAGCGACCGATTATAAATTCTATTGGACGTTGTTATCGCCTTGACAGTTATGGTGATTATGTCACGGGTACAATTGAGGTATTCCGAAGCCGTGTGGCTATAAAAAACTGTTGGAACTTGGAACCTTGACAACGCATTCTAGTACTGGAAATCATCATTGGCTAAGCGCTGCATAGAATTCTAACTCTGTCAATGATTACACCATAGAGTGATTAAATCTTTAGCACGATATGCCAAAGTAAATACAGGTGGCGATATTAAAAGTGACTGGAATAATTCAATGTGTCGAGTTCGATTTAGAAGAGTGATAAGATATAAAATAAGGGAAGATATAAGAGATGTAATAAAATTGATTTAAAATATTGCATCGAAATGATATTTTCTCTAAAACGTCACCGGGTTTATTGGAATTATTGAAGTATATAATAAAATGTTACACAAAATAAATACGCGAATAATTATACTAACAGAAGTTTATGAAAAAAATATGAGAATTTCTATTAATTACAACTATTTCTTTGGTTTCTCTACACATGGAATAGTTCTCATGTGATTGAAAATGTTCTCATAAATTCGTAAAGGACTATAGTGTGTTTAATTATACCAATAATATAAAAAACCGACGGACATTAAGAATACTGGCTCTTTTAGGCTTTCTATACTACCTTCTTATTACAAATAGAGTCATTGTAGTAAATAATAGAACAAATAGCTTAATGATCTACTAGTGATGTCTAATGGGTTTTTGCACACACCTTTTACACATATACCATTTTTTACACAGTCCATCCATACGTTTTTCGGTCTTCTTCTACTCTTATATCCATCGACTGTCATACTCAAAGCTTTTCTAGTTACATGGTCTTCATCTCTCCTCATGACACGCCCATACCAGGCTAATCTATTACTCATTAACTTCTCTGTTACTGGTGTTATTTTCATTTTTTCAAACTTCCTCTGATATCTTAATTCCTAATCTTATCCATTCTAGTGTGTGGTATACACATTCACCTTAACATTCGCATCTCTGCCACATGTAGTTTTCTCTCATTCGTCTCTCTCGTCGCCCAACACTCAGATGCGTACAACATGACTGGTCTTATAATAGTTTTATACACCTTCCCTTTGAGTTTCAAGGGCATTCGTTGTAATCAAGTAGTAAGTATCTATGTCTATACATATAAAAAGAATATAAATCTAACTTATCTGTATTATTTAGAATTTTATGAAAAATATTGTGGTTTATATTCGAAAGTGTAAGATTAAATTTTAAATCAAAATTTGTTAATTTTTGCTTTCATTCAAAATATTTTCACTACTCCGTATTACTATATGCGTAATAGTATATACAGAGTATTCTTCATAGGAATATTTACATAAATTATTAAATGTATGTGGTGTAGATACCGTAATTCCGATAATAATGATTGTAAGATAATTTCCTGGTTCATTATACGCACAACAAAGCTGTAGAATTCGATTATCGTGCCAGTTTTTCACAACTTACACAATAGAGAATTCTTTAAACAACGGATGAGTCAGATTTTCTAAGCTTATACTTGCTAGACTGAGCGTCAGTGATGACAGTCAACTGTGAACGAGTTTGTATAGTTAAGTACATCTAAATGTAATAAACACATACGTTGAGCAGATACGTTTCAATGAGTTATTCAAACAAGCTTTCCAACACGTGTAATTCTTAATTATTGTAAATGCTATGTAGTGAACGTAATACTTAACTTACGGTTTATATTAAGCGTTTGCATATACATCCTAGTATTTATAAATTTTAACTAGACCGACTTTGTCTGGATCATTTATTGTCTTAACAATATATATTATTTACACAGGAAAAATCATACAAAAAAATTGAAAGCAAAAGTTACTTTGTTTACAAAATTTCTTTATCAGTTCGTAATGAACGCGTAGTGTTTATAAAAAAATGTAGTTTCTTAAAACTTTAATAACTTAATATTCATTGACGATATAGTGATATTTTACAAGAAAAGGACAAGTGTGTAAGAAGTAAAACTAAAAAAAATAATGGAAATATATCGAGTAGCTATTGCATGATGTGTGCAGAACGGTAGACTACGGCACTCTATCAAGATGTTCTTAAGCCTTTTCCTACTGCCTATTTATATACCGGGTGAACGTTTGAACACTAGTTTTTCTCGAACTGACTACGCTATTGACCCGGCAGGGTCTTCACAGCTTCACCGGACTACTAAGGTTGGCGCTTAAGGCACGCAACCGATTTGGGTTTTAGGTAACATACACAAGGGTGCACGCACACCTCGGCTTGGGCTGTTACCTGGAAAAAGACGCGTCTGTCCTAGCTAACTATTCTAAGCTATTCATACAAATATACATTAGTGAACCATTCAATCGAAATTGCATGATTCACAAATGAATACGGGTATATCGAAATGAAACGAACTAAACTATTCGATTCAGTTCGATGAGGGAAAAAAAAAACAAAACCCTCCCACCATGTATAT